>VZRI01005207.1:41794-98984 GCA_013397515.1 Upupa epops | reverse complement strand
GGAGTGGGAGCGGCGGCTGGAAGAGGCTGAGCTTTGGGTGAGGGTTGCGGGGCTGCGCGGGAGGGCAGGAGCGGGTCGCAGAGCGGGACCAGCGCGGCACCGTCCCGCACTCTGTGTGCGTTGTTTGGAGAGGTCCCGGTGCGCTGTTCCTAGGCCGAGGAGGAGCGGAGGCGCCGGGAGCTGCAGCTGGAGCGGGAAGAGCTGCTGGCGGCGGAACTGAGGCGGCTGGACCTCCAGAAACTGAGAGACCAGAGGATGCGGCAGCAACTGAGAAATAACAGGTAGCACTTGGGGAACCTAGGCTGTGGGACTGGCTGGCAGGGATCCTCAACCCTGAGCTACTCAACACTCAGTTACTCAGGGGTGCCTTCTGCTCATTTATTTGTCATGACCACCTTTTGCAGTAAGGTTGTAGCGGGAGATGTTGTTTCCAGGAGAAGACAGTTTGTTTCAGTGTGCTGCAGTCAGATACATCATTTGTTTTTTAGAATAGGTGTTAGCTCTGAATTTTTGCAGCAGAAAAAATTTTGAGCGGTTTCTCCGGGTTTCAGAGAGCAGAAAAGGGGAAGGGTAGTACATGTGGTGCTGTAAGTCAGATAGAGACTTTAGGAAGCTATAGCAGCAGTGAAAATTAATCTGACCTGGCAGAACCTGTTAGTTTAACATCAAGGTCTGATTAAAGAGGTAATTTTTAGCACAAGTTGTCAGTGTGGGGACTGGTTCTGTTTAACATCTTTATTGATCTCGATAAGGGCACAAGAGTGTATCATCATAAGTTTACAGGTGGCACCAAGCTAGGTAGGAGTGCTAATCTGTGCCGAGGGCAGGGATGTTATTTAGAGAGACTTGGACAGAGTAGATTGATGGGCCAGTGTTAATGGGATGAGCTTTAACAAAGCCAAGTGCCAGCTCCTGCACTGGGGCCACGACCCCCTGCATTGCTACAAACTTGGGGCAGTGGCTGGAGAGCTGCCTGGCAGAGAGGGACCTGGGGGTTCTTATTGACAAGAGGCTGATAGTGAGCCAGCAGTGTGCCCAGGTGGCCAAGAAAGCAAATGACATCCTGACTTGTATTAGAAAGAGTGTGGAGAACAGAAGTAGGGAAGTGGCTGTCCCTCTGTACTCAGCAATGGTGAGGCCACACCTTGAGTACTGTGGTCAATTCTGGGCACCTCAATACCAGAGAGATATCAAGAGGATGGAAAGGATGTAGAGGAGGCAAAGGGCCAGAAGAATAAATCTTACAAAGAGTAATTGAAGAAGCTGTGGCTGGTTAGTCTGAGGGGGACCTCATTGCTCCCTACATCTACTTGAAGGGACATTGAAGAGAGGAGGTGCTCTTCTCACAGGTCATTAGTGATAGAACAGGGAAGAGCCTCAGGCTGCACCAAAGGAGGATTAGGCTGGACATTAGGAAAAAGACTTTCCCACAAAGAGTAGTCTGATCTTGAAACAGGCTGCCCAGGGATGGGGGTTGAGTCATCATCCCTGGAGGTGTTTGATGGTTATTGAGATGTGGTGTTGGGGAATCTGGTTTAGAGGTGAAGTTGGTAGAGTAGGGTGTCCTGGGTTAAAAAACAAATGGAAAGGCACTCAGACCTTGAGGGACCTTGGATAACACTTATCAAGCGAGAGAAAACAGCTTGGGGAAACAAAAGGGTTTATTAAACCTCTGTCTTGGAACAGAAGGAAGGCCCAAGCACGTGACACAAACAAAACAGAAGCTGCATCATAATGCCATCACACACATTCTGAGAAAAAGAAATGGACAAAACATTCTGTAGCAGTCTCTGTCTTCAAGTTGGGTCCCCTGGGGAGAGGGACACACACAGAGCACAGCAGCGGCAATGGGGGGGGGGACCCACCCCTAGGGCACTTCAAACCCCAGTGTCCTGACATTTTATCAAAGGTTTGTGATAAATAAGGATAGAATTTTTGCTTTCACCTATCTATTTCATTTTCTAGAATTAAAATAAAAAATATTGTAAGTAGTTAAAGATGCTCCTTTGTTACAAGTTGATGGGAGGAGGGAGTTTTATTGCTCCACCTAAAGCATTGTCTGTTGTAAAGGAATATGACAGGAGGGATAATGCCACATGGACAGGATCAAAAGGTTGTGAATTTCAAGCAGGAGACACCTTTACATAAATAAATATTGGGCACCTCAATACCAGAGAGATATCAAGAGGTTGGAAAGGATGCAGAGGAGGCAAAGGGCCCGGAGAATAAATCTTACAAAGAGTGATTGAAGAAGCTGTGGCTGGTTAGTCTGAGGAAGTGAAGGCTGAGGGGGACCTCATTGCCTCATCTGGTGGGGGTTTTCTGCTTCCCTCACAGTTTAGAACATAACAGGTACTGTTTTGGGAACAAAAGGAAAGGAAAGGTGATATCAAAGCCTTGTTTTTCCTAACCTAGAACATAGGATTAGTGGTTGGACTTGGTGATCCCAACCTGAATGATTCTAGGATTCTATAATAAAACTTCCTGATCAAGGGAATTTTCGTTTTGAATATATACTAGTACGTGTGTACACTTACACATATCCACGGGCATACTTGTTTAAAGATGTGCAATGTGTTCATTTAGTTAGTTGTGCAAAGCTAGTGAAATAGCACATGTACAAAGAAAGACACCTCTTTTTTTTTGCTTGTTTTAAACAAATTTTGGGGGTTTTTCTCTACTCTTTTACCAGAGCAGTATTTTTCACCTAAAATCAGCCTTTCCCTGAAAATGTGTTTTAGTTGTGTTTAAATATTGATGGAAATGTCAAATGTCTTCCTCATGGACACTTAGTTTTTGTAATAGGATAATTTTATTTTTTTGCCCTCTCAGTCTTGAGCTTCGAGAGTTAGAAAAAAAACTCAAGTCTGCTTACATGAATAAAGAACGAGCTGCACAGATTGCTGAAAAAGAAGCTCTTCGGTATGAGAAAATGGTAATTATCTTCAGCCTATCCTCGGGGCTGAGCGCTGCATTTCTTTGTATGGAATGTGCTGAAAGTGCTTCACCTCAATCTATAAACACAGCTGAGTGGATGTGTTCTGTCTTGTGAAGGACTGATTAGTTGTCAATAACTAGCTGTAAGGGAAGCTGTTGGTTTCCCTGTTGCAATTGAAGTGGTAATGAATTAAGCTGTATGAGTGGATATGGTTTTTATTTCACTGGTTCTGTAGTATTTATCCAAACTACAACTCCAATCCCCTTTGCACAGCAAGTTCTTACGGTGGTGAATCCTTGCCTCAGCAGCAGATTGATGAAGATGTTGTTACTATTATTAAATGTATCCTTGAGTAACTACAGAAAGAATTACCATTACCAATGTGTAGAACTACCCTGGTCATCAGCAGAAAATTCTGATAATGTTTTGTACACAATTCAGTTTAAACAAATTTCTGTGAAGACAACATAGTTGTTGAGAATGCTGTACACGGGTAGAACATTCCAGTCACACTGAGGGAGCTGGTTTCAGTCATGCCCTCTGCTCTGATTTGTCTGCAGTCCATAGAATCATTAGAGATCAGAAGGGACCTCAAAAGATCATCTAGTCCAATCCCCCTGCCACAGCCGGATCACCTAGACCAAGTCACCCAGGAACACGTCCAGGCGGGTCTTGCATTTCTCCGGAGAAGGAGACTCTACAACCCCCCTGGGCAACCTGTTCCAATGCTCCGTTACCCTCACTGGGAAGAAGTTCCTGTACGGGACTTCCTACATTCCAGCTTGCACCCATTGCCCCTTGTCCTATCACTACCTAGCTTCCTTTAAGTATTGTTAGTTCTTCTCATGTTGTTTAGGTATTGAGAGTGCTCCTGAAGCCTTCTACGTAGTGAATGAAGCTGTGAGGCATCTTTAGGCCATACCTTTATAGATTGAGGTGAAGAATGTCTGTTTTCTGTAGTGCAGTGTAATTCCTTTCTGTATTGCTCTTTTTTTTCATTCTAAGTTGTATTAGTGGCAGTAAAAAGGAATCTTGCATTGCTTTTTCTTCCTGTAGAAACATGAGGCTGAAATAGCCCAGAGAATGAAGGAAGAGCACGAAATGGCTCTAAAAGAAGAAAGTTCTGCAGAACAGAGGCAAAACAAACAGAAAATAATGTACCGGCAAGAACTGGAGAAACAGCTTGAGGAACAAGAGCGAAAGAAGCAGGATGTTTATCAAGAGGTTTTAGAAGAGAAAGTCATGATTGATGAAATTGTAAGAAAGATCTATGAGGAAGACCAAATGTTAGTCACTTTGAATTTTTATTATTTTTTAAATTTAAACAACTGAAGAGAAGTATTTTGTATACATTTATTTCCTAGGCTCTTTGTGTTTGGACAGAGCAGTAGCATGTGGGCTATGTACCCTTGCGTACAGTCTGTCCTGCAGAAGAGCCTTTGGCATTTCCTTCTTGCTGCAGTTCATTAATAAAGATTTTAAATTTTGGTATTTAATTTCCATCAGAATGGTGAGGGGAGAGTCATTTAAATCTCGGTCTCTGGACTCTGTTGTTAATGATTGAGTGTACTGTCTGTTCAATGTTCTTCAGCAATATGCTAAATATTTTTTAAAAATTTCCCATTTTCTACAGGGCAAAACAACTGAAGTTGGATAAAATGAGAGCAATCCAGGCGCACATTGAAGAATTTAAAAAAGAACAAGCTGTCTGGAGGCAAAGGAAACAGGAAGAGGTGGAAGAAGAAAACAGGAAAATTATGGAGTTTGCCAGCATGCAGCAGCAAAGAGAAGAAGAGCAGATGGCTAAAGTTCGGGGCGCTGCGGAGAAAAAACAAAGACTTCAAAGCATGGTACTGGAAACTCAAACCGTAGAAAAAATTATTGTCTGTCCATGGCTTTCTGCTAGAGGTCTTTTGTTCTTGTAATAGATTGCCCTGAACCTGGAGAGAGAACGACAGAGACATGAAGAAGTGGAACAAATCTGGCAACAACTGTATTTGGAAGAACAAGAGGAGAAAGAAAGGAAGAAAGAGATGGTAAGCAGCCGCAAGTAGATGAAGTATCTGTATGTTGGGGTGGAAATGTCACTTTCCTTGGGCTGCTTCTGCACACACTTGCGTGACTGGTTTGGTGTTTGTCAAATACAGAGGGGTTTATGTGTCTCTTGTTTGGTTTGTGTACCCATTAAGGGAAAAAATGCAAGTGGGGAGGAGTATTGCAGATTATTCTGGTTAGTGATGCTGGTGTGAGCGGAACTTTTATAAAATAAAAAGTGTACACTCAGGAGAGCATAATTTATGGAGTACTTGTAGCTGCAGGCAGACTAACCTGATTTCCTCTTTAGAGGCATGTAACTCCCATTCCCACAACTTCTCTAACTTCTCTAATGCTGGTTGGTCTGTGTGGGGTTTGGTTTGAGTATTTTCCCCACACATTAAGTTTGCTACATCTGCAGTGACTTTAGGATGTTATGAGGGACTTCTTGAGCCCATTGTGATCTGTGAGCCATCTCAGAGCAAAAAGCTTAATTCTGGCATGATTTTGGACACATTAAATGAATTCGAATTGCTTTCAATTTTGTTCTGGCACAAACTGTCTGTTTCCAACATTGTTTCCTAGATGATCATAGTGAGAAAAGCACTTCATACATTACGTTATCAGTTTAGAGGGAAGATTCTGTCCTGTGCGTTTCTTTTGCCATCCCTGATGATATTTATGTTTTCATTTCAATTAGGAAGACAATGGAAGGTTTTGAAATACCCTCATAGTGGCTCCCTTCATTCAGTTATTTACCTCATAAAGCCGAATGCCAGGAACTTTCAACATCAGGTTTAAGTTAAGTGGGTTAATTAACTGCCTGCCTTTTGTACGTCCACTTGCCTTTTCTTGTGGGCCCCCACACTCTCTGCCTTACCTTGCTGTAGGTGACAAACAACAGAGGCTGAGATATCTGTTATTTTTAGGGAGCTGTTCAGGACAACTCAATTTTGAGAATCGTGAGACACTTGCCAGACTAGTTAATACTGAGGAACACCACCAGATACGAAGTGTTTGCTGCACTTATTTATGCTAGAAGTAAATTTATAGCTGCAGTAAATTTATTTCAAGGTAATTTGAGTAGAGTGGCTGACAATGAGGTAGGTATGTTGATCTGCTAGAGGATAGAGAAGCTGGGTATATTGGTTGATAGTCAACTAAATACGAGTCAGCAGTGTGCACAGGTGGCCAAGAAGTCCAGTAGCATCTTGGCCTGTCCAGGAACACTGTGGCCAGCAGGAGCAGCAGGTGGTCCTCCCCATGTACTTGGCACTGGTGAGGCTGCATCTCAAACACTGTGTTCAGTTCTGGGCCCCTCACTATAGAATGGACATAGAAGTGCTGAAGTGTGTCTAGAAAAGGGGAAATGAGGCTTGTGGAGGGCCTAGAGCACAAGTCCTCTAAGAGGGAGCTGAAGTTGTTCAGCCTGGAGAAGAGGAGTCTGAGAGGAGGAGACCTCACTGTTCTTTACAACTACCTGAAAGGAGGTTGGATTGAGGAGGGTCTTGTCTTCTCCATGGTGGAAAGTGACAGGATCAGAGGAAATGGCTGTAGGCTGCACATGGAGAGGTTTAGGCTGGATGTTGGGGAAACATCTTTTCACCAAAAGGGCTGTCAAACACTGGAACTGGCTGCCCAGAGCAGTGATGGAGTCACCATCCCCTGGATGTGTTTAAATGGTCTGTGGACCTGGCGCTTAGGGACATGGCTTAGCAGTGACTTGGCAGTGCTGGGTGAAAGATTGGACTAGATGATCTGGAAGGTCTCTTTCAACCAGAGACTTTCTGTGATTCTGTGACCAAAACTTTCCAAACTCTGATCACTGACACAGCATTTTATTAAATGTCCTTTGCAGGCAGAGATTGAAAAGAGAATAAGGCAGCGCCTAGACCTAAGGCAAATGTATGAAGAGCAACTCAAGTTAAAGAGGGCAGCGCAGCAGGCTGTGCAGAAAGAGGAAGAAGCCTTCAGACGACAGATGCTGGACAAGCTTGCAGAGGATGATCGCATTGAACAGATGAATGCTCAGAAATGGAGAATGAAACAGCTTCAACACAGAAAGGCAGTGGAAAAACTTATTGAAGATCGTCACCAGCAGCTTCTTGCAGAAAAAGTAAGAGCTTTCACATTCGCCTTTGGTTCAAGCCAGAGTGTTTCACTATAAGAAATATTTCTTCCATCCAGAGCACCAAGGCTGTTGTTACTGGGGAAGGTTACCACATTGTTTAAGCAATGCTCTGTGGTCTTTTACAGACATTTTACATCGTTTTATTTCTTGTAACTGTGGCTAATAGGTGCAAGTCCAAATTTACTCAGAAAAGTACTCTTTATACAGTGGTGGATATTGGTGGGAACAAAATACTCAGAGACCTGAAACTGAACAGTTAGGAAAACTTGTTTGTTTATTGTAGGAGTGTGAACTTGAAGAAAGACGGTTAGAGGAGAGGAGAGAAGCTAACATAAATGCAATTGTTGAAGAGGAGAGACAGAAACTCTTGAAAGAGCATGCGTCTCAGTTACTGGGTTTTCTTCCTCGTGTAAGTGAATCACAATTTAAATGTTTAAAGTGTTTGTCCTGTAGATCAGTTTCCTTTTGGATAATTTAAGGTGAAGTTCAGAACTGTGTCAATTCCTGCAGTCAGTGGGTGTTTGCATGGTGTCAGCTCTCCTGTCCTCACTTTTTCCTTCTTTTCTGTTTGAGTGGACAAAGATACTCCTTCTGTATACGAGGTTTAGGCCCTGCTACACTATGTGTGTTTTTGTTTAAAACAGCTTCCACAGTGCTTCGCACATTCAGTTTTTGGAATATGCAATGTAAGATCTAAAGCAAACGTAATGGGTTAGAGCGAGAGTCTAAATCGGTTTGGGTTGGTGCCTGCAATCCAGGCACAGCAACCAGCTCTCACTGAGAATTCAACAGGCAATGAAGCAATTTTGCTAAAAAGACAACAATTTATTGAACCCATCAGCAACAAGAAAAGGAAAAATCGCCTAATATGTAAAAGAGTCAAAAAGAACAGACACTGTATCACAGTGCCTTTACACACACTCTGAGAGAAATGGGAGACAGCTAACACGTTGGCTTTTGGCTTTAGATGAGAGCCATGGAAAAAGAGAGTGCNGGCTCAGGAGATTGGTATTTATGATCTCTCTCTCTGAAATCAAGAGGCTTCTCCCAGTCTCATCAGTGGCAGAGTTGAGATAGAGGATCTGCTGGTCTTTGACAGGGACAAAGGCAACATGGCGCTGCTCACATAGGGCCACGCCTGTTGTAGTAAATAGGCCGCCTTCAGGGGCCTGCTACAGGGCCTGCTCACTTCTTTTCTCCTCTCTGGAGAAAACACTCTCTGGAGTGTTAACTCCAGGGGAGCCAAAGGGTTAAAAGTTNGAGCCAAAGGGTTAAAAGCTCACCACTGTCTGGCATCTTCAAAGGTGTTCTAGCTGAGAGTTGAGTTGGGAAGTGCAACTTGATGCTTTGGCCCATTGCCAGGAACTGGGCTGGGCTGGCCCCCATAGCAGAGATGCAGCAATTATCCTGCAGCCAGGCCAGGCTCTTTCTAGGGAGGGAAGAACTGCATTTCCACCACTCCAGGGCATTTGCTCACACCCCTGCCCTGGGAGGTGGCAGCAGGGTTGGGGCAGCAGGGAAAGCTCTCTTGCATAGGAGCTCTCTGTCTGCCAAGAAATGGAGCCAGAAGACCAGAAAATGGGAAGTCCACTCCATTTTGAAGCTGGGAAGGCTACCCCCAGCTTCAAAATAAAATCCTCTTTGGGCATAAAAGCACCAAAATTAACACTTGAAAATTCAATAGTTCTCAAACTGCAACAGCAAGGTTTTGCTAGCTGGAAAGGAGTCCACCATGTGTATCTTAAACCCCACTCTTATCAGGTATCTTAGCTGGGGCTCTATGAGTAATTTCCTTACAGACTCTTCTAAGTCCTCTGTTTCCACAGCAGTGAGGCCTGTGGTTACAGTACTCTACACTGCAGTGCTTACAGAAGCATCTCAAAGCGTACCCTTCTGTTTTTTAATGTTAAAAAGATTAAAGCAATGATTCTAGCAGAAATTAATTACAATTAATTTTGTCTTATAGAAAGATCATCTGATAGTATCCAAGTGAGCAAAGAGCTGCTCAGTGGCTGTAAAAATGCATTTCCAGTAGTGAGGGAATTCTCCCACTATTGGAAGAAATCCTTTTCTGTTGGAGATTTCTGAATATATAGCAGAGTATATTTTTATCCAAATAATAATATGCTGCTTTGCTGCATTAATTGCTAAAAATGAGTTATTTTCTAATGCAAATTTAATGAAAGGATAACTCAAATGGCCAATATTTTGGTGCAGTTTTCTGGTTTGTCTTTACAGTTGTAGGAAGTCTTGGCCACATCAGGGTGGCCAAGGCTCGTACCTATTCCAGGCTCTCGATGTCCAACTTTGTTCATTTCTCTGCTCTGTTACTCAAAGTGCTTGTTCTAAGGTCTCTGGTGTAAATGCAATTTGTATGACAACCAAAGGAGGTGGTTCTAAGGTAGCACCAAGTACACCAACCTGAAACCCACCTGTTGAAGTTCTGTGATGGTTTCCAGGGCTGTTTCAAAGATAGTACCATAGTGGGGATACAAGCTATTACAGTCAGCTCCACAGGAAATTTCAGAGAACCATAAGAACCTGTCCACTTTGTTCTACCTTCCGACATATGCTTCCTTCCATTTATTGTAGGGAGTACTCAAAGATGAAAATGATGTTAACATGCTTGGAAAAGAATTCACACTGACTTATCAGAAGAGAAGAGGCAGTGCATTTCCAGAAGAAAGATGACGTTTCCTCTGTCTCATCTCGTGGTTTGCCACATGGCATCATATGATTTCCAAGGGAAACTTCCATTTGCTCTTACCAGTGAGGAAACATTTTTAATAATTAAGACTGGAGTTCTAAACTGAAGCACATTAGTTTTATTGAATGGTGTGTTGTGCTTGCATTTTTCATCAATAAACTGTTCTGGAGTTCTTGATTGTTCTCAGTGATGTAACAACGTCAAAAATGTTTTCTCCAGCAGCTCTGCAGACACCTAAGCTAGCGTGAATTTGTGTGCATCTCAGCGTGCACGGTTAAACTCTCCTAATGCTCTATTTCTGGTTGTAGTTTAAAAATTTACCTGTTCTGGCATTACACTATGGAAATACCCATCTCAGGGAGTTTGTATTTTATCAAAGAAGCAGGTCTGAGTTACTGGTTTACTTGTTGGCTCATGTTACTTTGCTGGTAGGATCTAAGCAGAGACATTTTTCCATTTTGAGTTCAGAACAACTGCTTATGCTTTTCTTCCGGTGCAGCACCTTCCTATTTATGTACCATGCTCTTAGTAAGTTGGTCTGAGGGAAGAATCCATTGAAGTAGCTGAGGTCTGAAAGCAACAGAGTCTTGTGCTGCTTCTGTTCATTAATGTTCACATGATGTTCATACTTCAACTGTACTCAAACTTTCATATTGTTCTTGATCATAATGAAATCTTGAAATCTTTTAAAGATGTAGTGCTTGTAGCACTGCTGTTGGTATGGAGCCATTCCTCCTGGATCTATCTCAAAACAGCAGCTGATGGTCAGGGAAAGATTTAATACTTGCATCATAACTAAAGCAGCAATTTTACACAATGCAACTGCGTCAGCTGCTGTGAGCAGCAAGTCTTGTGTATGGTTTTGCCAGCCAGAGTATAAGACTTACTAGCCACAAGTTATGATCATTCCTATAAAAGAGCTGTTCATGCTTAAGATAGACCTGAGACCAGCTCCTTTGAGAGATCTGTTACAGAGAACTTGTTTGGCAAATTTTCCAGCCATGCGTTTTAAAACAGACATTTTCTTCTCAACTGCATCACTGGTTGTCCTGGGTTCAAATGAAGGTCTAGACTGGTTCTGGCTGGTTCAAGCACACCAACCAGCTCTTGCTGAGAATTCAAGAGGCAATGAAGCAACTTTGCTAAAAAGAAAGAACTTACTGAACCCACAACTAAGAAGAAAAGGGAAAAACTCCAGTGGCAGAGCAGTTTCAGTGGTGTCTCAGCCATTCGGCTGGGCAAGCAGGTACCAGAAGTGGTAGCTCTAGTCCAAGGGCATAGGAGGGAGGGCCGTGTGTAAGCCTGGCAAAGCCACACAGTAGCAGTGCAACTGTCAAGAGACGGAACAAGAAGAGAAATCTGGAAATCCACTCCCTTTTATAGTCTCTGTCCACCAATCCACCTCAGGTTACTGTTTCAGACTCCTGATGGGAGAACTATCTCTAGTTTCAAAATAAAATGCACTTTCAGCATAAAAGCAGAAAATCAAACAGTTGAAAATCTGGCCAATTCTCAAACCACAACACTGGCTCATTTATTTCTGTTGCAACAAGGAACTTTCTGAGACTAAATCCTGACTTCTTTGGATTGAGGTTTATCTTCGATAAAGGATAGTTTTAAATGCTAACACAGAGCAAACCCATAACAAATTTCAATTGTTGGAACGTCTCACCTCTGATCTTGTTACAAAATCAACAGTTTGGCCTGGAACAGTACAAATTTGTATTTAATGTGACATTACAACACAAGCTGTTGGGCTTATGTAAGTTCAGCAATGTAAATACAAGGACAAATCAGTTCACTGGGATATACAGTTCCTAACTGCTAAGAAGCGTTTGTATATGGTATCAAAATACCATATACTCTGATTTGTATCTCAGACAGAAGTTGTTCCTTTTATGGAATCAGTAATTTCCCCAGTCAAGAGCTTTCAGGAATTCCTCTTCAGTAAAAGAAAGCAACTTAGAAGCCTCAATGTGCATCTGAAAAAGGAGACACAAAAAAAGTCAGGAGCAGGAGGTAAAATAGTGTCAGTAGCCAATAAAATGTCCTGGGTAATTGCAATAGCTGAAAGGGGCTTCAGTGTTCCTTTCTAGTCTTTTGTTCCACAGCTTTGATGGTTGTTCACAAATTTAAGCTAAAGCTGCACAAGTATTTCTGCAGAAATCTACTGTGTAGGGTTAATGTGATAAATTTTATGCTCCACAGGGCAACTTCAACTCCAATAAAACAGGACTATTCCTAGTTTCCTTATATTGCTCCAAAAACACCTCAGTTTTCATGAGGCCTGGAAATTACAGAAAATCTGAGCGCTCTTGTGACCTCTCAAAAATAGCTATAGAAGTTAAAGCTGTTGCAAATCCATTGCATCATTAAGGTTCAATTTACTAAAGCTTCTACAATGTATGATTTAATGCTAAATAAGCTAAATAAACTAGCTCTTCTCTGCACCTGCTCCAACACCTTCCTGTATTCCTTGTATTGAGGTGTCCAAACCAGAACTCAACACTCAAGGTGAGTACAAGAGGATGATCATCTCCAGTTCTGCTGATCACACTACTTCTGATGCAGGCTAGGATGCTGTTGGCCTTTTTGGCCAGGTGGGCACACTGCTGGCTCATGTTCAGCTGCTGTCAGTCAGCACCCCCAGGTCCTTTTCCACCCAGCAGTTCTCCAGCCACTTTTCCCCAAGACTTAAGTGTTGTTGTGACTGAAATGTAGGACCCAGAATTTGGTTAAACCTCATACAACTGACCTTGGCCCACTGACCCAGCCAGTCCAGGTCCCTCTGCAGGGCTTTGCTACCCTCAATCAGATCAACACATCTTCTCAGTCTAGTGTCATCTGCAAATGTGCTGAGGCTGCTCTCAATCCCCTCATTCAGATCACTGATCAAGATGTTGAACAAGACTGGCCCCAAGATTGAGCCCTGGGGAACAGCCTGTGACCAGCCAGCCACTCAGTTTCACTCCATCCAACACAACTTTTCTGAGCTTGGTCATGTAGACAGGTTTTTACCCAGTCAAGAGTCTCCCTGTCTAAGCCCTGAGCCACCAGCTTCTCCAGGAGAAGGCTGTGGGACCTTACCGAATGCTCTGCTGAAGTCTGGGTAAACAACATCCACAGCCTTTCCCCCATCCACTAGGTGGGTCACTTGGTCATAGAAGGAGACCAGGTTGCTCAAGCGAGACCTGCCCTTCATAAACTCCTGATTCCCTGGCTGTCTTGTACTTGCTGTTTGAGTGAGCTCAGAATAAGCCACTCCATAATCACCCCTGGCAATGAGGTCAGGCCGACAGGCCTGTAGTTGCCTGGATCTTCCTTTCCTTCTTGTGGATGGGTGTCACATTAGCAGCCCCCACTCATCTGGGACCACCCCTGTTGATAAATGAGCTTCTATGCCAGCTCCCTCAGTGATCTCAGATGGTCAGAGCTGGTCATTAACTGCTTTTTTCTTGGATTGTGGAAAATGTCTCCTGCTCTCCATCTTTGTCTTCCAGCCCAGGAGGCTGAATACCCTGAGGAAAATTGGACTGGTCATTAAAGACTGAGGTGAAGACAGCAGTAAGTATCTCAGCCTCATCCTCTTTTTTCTTCTATCCTCCCTGTCGAAGGGGCCAACCGAGAGAGAGAAAGGAGAACCCACTTGCTCAATGCTTGGCTTCGAGACTGGTGCCTCCAGCAGGATTTTGGCTTTTTTGACCAGGGGTCTCCCCATATGAAACCAGGTCTTCTGGCAGCAGATGGGGTACACCTCTCTCCAAGTGGAAGGAGGTTTATATCACAGGGNCCTGATTCCCTGGCTGTCTTGTACTTGCTGTTTGAGTGAGCTCAGAATAAGCCACTCCATAATCACCCCTGGCAATGAGGTCAGGCCGACAGGCCTGTAGTTGCCTGGATCTTCCTTTCCTTCTTGTGGATGGGTGTCACATTAGCAGCCCCCACTCATCTGGGACCACCCCTGTTGATAAATGAGCTTCTATGCCAGCTCCCTCAGTGATCTCAGATGGTCAGAGCTGGTCATTAACTGCTTTTTTCTTGGATTGTGGAAAATGTCTCCTGCTCTCCATCTTTGTCTTCCAGCCCAGGAGGCTGAATACCCTGAGGAAAATTGGACTGGTCATTAAAGACTGAGGTGAAGACAGCAGTAAGTATCTCAGCCTCATCCTTAGTGATTATGTTCTCCTCCACATGCAGTAAGGGGTGGAGATTCAACCGGACTCTTTTTGCTGTAGATGCCTTTGTAAAAACATTTCTTGTCCTTCACTCCAATGGCCAGACTAAGTTCTAACTGGGCCTTTATCTGATTTCCTCCCTGCATGCCCTGGTCAGATCCCTGGGCTCTTCTAGAGTTGCCTGCCCTCTCTTCCAAAGGTGATAAACTTCCCTTTCCTTCCTGAGGTCTAGCAGAAGCTCCCTGTTCAGCCAGGTTGGTTTTCTTCACTGGTTCATCTTGCAGTATGTGGGGACAGCCTGCTCTTGTGCCTTTAAGAGCTCTCTTCTGAAGAATGCCCAGCCTGCCTGGAGCCCTTTGTCCTTCAGGAGTGTTTCCTAAGGGACTCCCTTAGCCAATGTCCTGAACAGACCAAAGTCTGTTGTGGTAGTTTTGTTGAGTCCCCTCCTTACTCCACCAAGGATCAAGCACCTGATCATTTCATAACTGCTAAGCCCAAGCCAGCCTCCAACCACCATGTTGCCCACCAGACCTGCAATGAATCCACTTTTCACCACAACAGTTTCCTATGAAAGTTGTATTGCTAACTGTTCAGTATGAATTGCCAGCAAGTGCTACTTTACGCTCTATTCCATTTCAGCCTCAGCTGCTGAAGAAACAGAAAGGCTGTAGCCTCTGTTCTTACTTTGATGCCCTGAGGGAATGGAAGAGAGATGCAGAATCAAACTAACTTTCAAAATCAGGCAGTTGCAGGTGCAGTGTGAAACACACAGAACACCTATGCCACAGTGTTCATGCTACTTCACTGTGCATGATTCAAAGAATGCAGGATATTCCAGGAGTTACAAAGGGATTGAGATCCACTCTTCTCTTTCAGTCTAGTAAATTTACATCTAGGGCATGTGCTCCCTGTTTTTTCTCTTATCACAAAGCAGACCTGCACCTGGATAGAATTTTACGTGTACAGAACACCTCAGAATATAAACAAACAGCGTTGATAAAGACACGCAGAATACCCAGGAAGAATGTAGGTCTGAAATGTAATTGCTTACTCCTAAGAGGGCATGCTGTTACAGCTGCTGACATGAAAATATCATATTATAATATGCTGGGGGAGGAAAAAAAACCTCAAAATATTTTCACATGTTAAAATAGCTTCTACTGTCACAT
The DNA here is from genome assembly GCA_013397515.1 of Upupa epops. Taxonomy (NCBI): domain Eukaryota; kingdom Metazoa; phylum Chordata; class Aves; order Bucerotiformes; family Upupidae; genus Upupa; species Upupa epops. The sequence continues at coordinate 83,830 of VZRI01005207.1, read as the reverse complement.
CACCAAAAGGAGCTGCTGTTATTACCTGAAGAGCATTTGTTTCCTAACAAAGAGATACTCAGTCCTAAAGCTTGCAGGTAGTAATAGCCTACCCTGAAAAGATCTGTTCATGTTAGGAAGTCAGTTCAAAGGAAGCCCAGCCTCTGCTATAAAACAAAACATAATCAATATGCATTAATAAAAGTAAGGCAGCTGCTTCCCCCTTGTGTTGGAACTTGCCAGTCTTGGGACTCTGGTTTCCATAATTCCCTTTCATGACAACAGACACATTTAGCTAGAGGTTGTCAACTGAAATATAACAGTAACAGTTATTACCTTTTGTCTCTTTAAAATATCAATCAATTTTAACTGCTTTTTAAAACCTGTCATGAGCGCTCCTTTTTGGTTCTGGAGTTTCTTGTTTTCTGCTTTTAATTCTTCAATCATTTTCAGTTCTTGGTTAGCTGCATCCTACCACAGTGAGAAAAGGAGAAAAGTATTATTTACGGATATGGTGCTTTAACCAACGAACACAGCAACATGAAAAACAGTAGCCACATACAGCATTTCTGAAAAGAAAAGAGATTAATGAAAATGTTCTCACATCAAACCGCTAAAAAAAAAAATGAAAGCTACAAAACCAGCTGTGATTTGCCTGTATGCGTGTTGGGGAGGTATGTGTTAGGGGGGTACATTGGGTGCATGTGTGTACTACATACTTTTTCTAAACACATCTAATTTTCAGACAAATGTGAGAAATCAGAAAGGCTGCACCTGTCTTCCTCCTGCCTAGGCTGGACTAGTGTTCACTAAGGTAACTTACCAAGCCCTTGGGTGACTTGATCTCAGTTAATTTTGGAACTAGCTATAAGAGATACAGTACTTCTAAAGCTGATGCAGCCCATTGTTTCATTTTAGCAGTACTTGGAGATTACAGACTGGAACCTGTTTTCCTAAGTCACTGTAGTACCTTGATACTTTGCTTCAGTTCATTCAGCTCCACTTTATATCTTTCTGCTTCTTCCAGGGCCCTGTTTAATCGAACCTCTGTTGCACTCTGACTGGACACAGGCTGCTTTTGTACACATTTTAGAGTCTCCAACTCCTATTTGAGAAGTAAAGGATAAAAACAAACATTATGGTATTTTAATGAATCTCATCCAAACAACACATTGGCAGCAACACTCAGCATTGAAAAACTGAAAAGTCTGAGGACTTCCTTGGCCTGCAGACAGCATCTGCCTCGAGAACAAGTAATTCCATCTTTAAAATATCCCCTTCTCTATTGAAATCTTTATAAGACAGCTTTCTCTTGTTTTACACATCTCTTAGAAGAATAGTGGTGTTGGTCTTCTATGACCACAGGATTGACTGAAAAAGCTTGTACTCAAGTTTTCTCAGAAAAAGAGATAAGTTGTTGGTATGTCCACTCTGCAGCTTTTGGGACAGTGGAGAGTATCCTTATTCCTTTTTCCTCTTTCTGTTTTAATACAAAAAGTTGAGGAACTAGCTGCCAAATCATTTAAAGGCAAAAAAAACTAGCCTGCACACAACGCAATGTATCAATGAATCATACAATTTAATGAAAGAATTCCTATAATTGTTTCAGGGCTTTCTGACATTTATGCTCCTACATAATACCTTAGCAAGGCTTTTTTTCACGTCATCCAGTGAAAGCATATTCTTACTTATGTACTTCAAGTTTTTTCACTTAAAGATGACCTCAAAACCTCAGTAACATTTGCCCACTCCCAAAAAAGCACTTGAGAGATGATGTTTGCTTAACATCAACCTAGTTTGACTTAACAGGTGTGAACGAACACAGAGGAAGGCATGTTGTTGCTGCAGAGAGGTGGTGAAAAAAGACGCAAGATGTAGTATCATTTCCTGTATCAACTAGATGGAAAAAACTGGAATGCTGGATAGAAGAGGACGGAAGTTTTGAGGAGCAGCAGAATTCAGCTGCTGCATAAGGTGGGTGTTCAAGCAGAAATATTCACAGAGACCAAACATCAAGAGAATGAAATATAAAAATAGCAAACTAAGTGCTGTGCTTCAGGGTAAATTGTGAAAACTAGATGAGCAACTTCACTTTGGTACCTACAAAGAAGTAGCTGGGGGATGAATGAAACTGCAGGAACTGCAGATTATCTAAGGAAGCTCAGGAAAGTGTGTATCACAGCCTCAGTCTTCTGTCATTTATATTGCAACAGTAATCACAACAAAAGCGATAAAAGCCTCAAAGGCTGAGATTACATTTCTTCTACCTTGACTAATCAATGAACTATGAAGAGACTGAAAGTCGAGGTCCTGAGATTGAGTGGTACAGTGGTACAAATTAATGTACATGTTAAATGTATGTCTAGAGTTAATGTATTATGATATTGAATAATACTTATTACATAGAGAATTAGTCAGCAGAGTGCTAAATCTATAGGAGACTTAAGCACTCCCCACAAGATTACTTTTAAATGCATGGTTTTTGGCAGTTAGATAATTTTTTAAATCAGAAAAAAAGAATTAAACTAACTTCTGAATTAGCAGAGAATCATGCAGTACATACACTTGTCTGCTTAACACCAGAAGTAATTTTTACCAATTATAATTTTAACCAGAAAAAAAAATTCTTGAGGCTTTTCAAGATTTCCTTGTGAATTCAACAGTAGTTTCTAAAAAAGCTGCTTTCTCTCTTGCTGGTCTTTCACACATTAATTTACTTTCTAAATTTCTAAACTCTTACCAGGGACTGAAATGCTAATGGGGTCACAGGATAAGAATCTATCAAACTAGGGTACACAAGGTGATCTGATGCAGATTTTTTCTCTTTTAGGAGATAAACTAAATAAATATCTACATTACCTTTCCTAGCACAGTGACCTCTTGTTGTAACCTCACACTTTTTTCATTTGCTTCCTGTGACAGTATTTTATACTTTCCAGCCTGAGAAAGCTGAGCACTGATTGTCTGTTGCAGTCTGGTGTTTTGTTCTTCAATATCTTTAAGCCAGGATTTTAGATTCCAATTTTCATCATCCTGTTTGAGAGCAATTAGCAAAAAAACAACAACTCAATCATTGCCAAGAAGCAGTAGGCTGATGCTATAGTAATGATTTGTAAATTAAAGGCAGCAAAATATACATAAATATGAAGATAATGGGTTTTATAAATAATGTTATTTTTAAATGTTTAGATCTTTCATGATGGATTTCAGAACAATTTTAAGAAAGGAAGTAGCTGAGATGAACTAAGAAAAGAAAACACCAATTTACCAGGGCAATACTTCCCAGACACTTTTCTCATTTAATTTACTGCAGTATTTTACTTGGAACTGTCCTGTAGCAGTATGTAAAACATTTAATGTCTCATAGTTCAAAATTTTTCAGAACTATCAAAATGTTTCAGAATAACATGAATGACAGTGGCACATAAGAGGCTTGGGGACATTTTGTAAGAATAGCTAAATGCACACATCAGGGAAAAATCTGGGGAAAAGAAGAGAATGTAATTACTGAGAAAACAATCCATTATGGTTTAGGAGGTTATCTGACCTTGACTTAAAGCAAACTAGTGATCTGGGATTCACCAAGTATTCAAATTTAAGACTCCTTAAAATTAAGGGAATCCTGTATGAGATTCATGACCTACTGGCAATTACATCTTGCAATAAACATAACAGTATCAAGATATTTTTCTTTTATAACATTTGAAACACTGTAAGTGAATAATAGTGTAGGTTATTTCAGAGATACATTATGTCCTTCACTTCTTTAACAAGAAAAATAAAAGTATAAAAGCATATCTGAACTGATAAAAAAAGTATAAATGTAATACCTTCTAAATATAGGAACCTATTTAAAAAATACAGGAACCTATCTCAAAAAAAAATCGTCATATTTTCCTGCTCCTTAATTCTGAAATAAAAGCCTGAGAGGAAACGTTACAAGTGGTTTGCCCTATGTTCTGAATGTCTTCATCACATCTGGGCCTGGAGAATAAGTGGAAGAAATCATTCTGAAGTTAAAAGACCACTGCTAAAAATAACCTAATAGTGTAAAATAGAAAGTTAGTTCAAAAACCTTGCCTAGTAACAAACACAGGAAAAACTGGTGATCCCTCTGACAGACAAACACAAACTTTTTAAGGTTTCACAGTTCAAGAGATGGTTGAGTATCATCTGACACTGACAGACAGTTCAGACTGTAAAATCCACTTGAAGTACAGGCTAACAGCAAAATACCTGTCTGGCCTCACAGCACCTCTGATCTGCCCAAATACAGTCCCCTGCATCAGGTATAATCTTGATAAACAGAGAAAGCCTCATGTATCTTCTGATTAGAATATTAGAATATTTCAGTGAAAGTGGATCACAGATAAGCTGATTCTACAATTTGTTTCACCAAGGACACCCAGAACACCTGTCTAAATTTCTCAAGCTTTTTTTATTTCTCATTCCTCCCTGAACATCTTTCTCCTCCAGCTCTGGGCACCACTCATATTTTCTGTATATATACTGCAGTACTCATCTTCTCCTTTTTCTCAGGTTCTGGTAACACTCTCATTCCCAGTAGCTCTGACTGGGGCACTTTGAAGGAGCAAGGCTACAGTCTTGGTGGTTCTTTCCTGCCTTAAATTCTTTTTCATTCCACATATTTTTAGGCCAAGATCACATTTATACATAAGTAATTGACTAAATTAACAGGAAATTTTAAAAAACCGTAGCTCTTAGTACTTGAAAAGGAATGGCTAAAGAAATGTTATGGGTATTTGTTAAAGGGGAACTTACTCCATTTCTACAGATCAGAAAGGTCAGTTCTTACCTTTTTTCTGCACTCAGACAGTGCACTATCCAGCTCTTCTTGCACAGCACGTAACTTTGCCTTAAGAAATCTGATTTGAGCTTCTGTGAACATTAAAAATTATATTTAATCCCCTCAAGTATACAAGTAATCAATGCATTAGAGGGATATAAGAACTCATTTTCATCTTTTTGTTTTAAAAAAGCACACTGTTGTTTATAACCATTAAAGAGAGAAGGGTAAATAGAAACTCAGATTTCTAAACAAATGTTGCGAGTTTCTCATTCTTAAGCAAAGTTTCATACACATTTTTCCTTTAAGTGACAGAACTTGGTATCTTTAAAATGTAAGACTCATAATTCTCAAAATCAAAACTTATTTGAAACTTCTGTCAGTACTACAGTTGTCAAATACTGCTAATTCCTTGAGCCTGAAGTCAAGAAAACTGTATTGTAGGGTATCTCTACATTGCAATCAAACTGTGCCTGAAATTTGTACAATTTCAACCAAAGTAATTTTAAACTGCCAACAAGTAATTAAATGTGAACTGCATAGCATCTTAGTAGGTAAATACCCTCACACACACACATTTGTGCTTTGTAAACTACACTGCTAACGTTACTAAGTAAGTCATTTAATATTAATTTATTCAAATATATTTCAAAATTATATACTTTCTTGCTCTTGGACAGCTATGACTGTACTACTGTCCAACAAAACAACCTGTGTGGGAACAGTACGTTCCTTTATTCCTCATCCCCACCCTTTCCTTACATCATTCAGAACTTCACCATACACAAAGCATAGAAAAGAGTGAGAATCAAGTTAAGTGGAGGAGTATCAAGCTGAACATGAAGGGATGGATGGGGACACGTGTTCATCTGCTGAAATAGGATTCTTCATTTCATCCACCTTTCCTTACCAACTGCCAGTTGCAGCTTGAGTTACAACTCTAGAAAGGCCAACAGAAGCAAGACTTAGGAAAATACTATAAAAAATTAAAACACAGGCTGATATTTTAACTCCTATTACATACTTTGTAGCTGCTGGTACCTAGCTATCCTGAGATGGAAACTATATTGAAGCCATCAAGTTTAATACTCTTCCGTATACTTCTCAGTCATTTGATTTTTTTTCTCCATAAAACATATTATAGTTTGGTATTCACAATGTCCTGTGGCAATGAGCTGACTAATTTAATAATGGGTTACGTGAAAGAAAAACATTTGGTACAGTTGGCTTTAAATCCAGATTGAAGTGGTGTTTACTAGTGTTTCTGTTAGAAAAAGGCAACTTTCCCTTTCTGCATTTATTACAGAATCTTTCATATTGTCCTCAACTGTTGGGTCTTCAAACTGAGGGTTCGAATACAAGTTTTCCCACACTTCCAATTACTATGAAATACACTTTGCTGTATCTTGTCTAGTTTTGAGATGAGGTGTGCAGAACTGTGTGACATACTCAAGAAGGGAGAGCATCAGGTATTTAAGAGATTCCGAAAATAGTACAGTATTTTTTCTGTTGCCTCCTGAAGGATGTATAACAATCAGTTTGCCTTTTTCATTGTGAACAAGCTTCTAGAGATATCTTAATTAGTAATAACTGAACAAGTTCCAGCTCAGAAAGATGTGTAATTAGAGTTGGGATTTTTTACATTCTTTAATGCTGAATATTAACCTCCAATGTCCTACAAAATTCTTCTACAACACTTCAATGTTAGTTCTAACTAACACTTTAAGGGAAATGTTTCATACACGCATGTCTTTACCAGCTACCACTCCTTTTTTCCAGATTGTTTTTCTGTATATTGAACCTGCAAAAACTAGGAATTTTGTTCTACCATTTTGTCCCCTCTTTCACTCAGTTATTAATCTACAGACAATGTATTTTCTGACACAGCTTTGTGTCACTGAGAGTATAATCAGCCTTGTTGAAAATCCAGAAGCATAGCTACAATCATATCAGCCTTGGGATTTGACTACAATCCAAAATTAGTTTGAATTACCATAAGAGTTATAGATAATTAAACAAGTAGCTTCCTAACTGGTCAATTTTAATCACCTCATGAGGCTGATAAGGGGGAGGAATATCACTTAATAGGATGGTCTTAGGTTATAAAGTAACCAACAGTTACAGAAATTAACAAGAAAAGGACCCTAGAGCAGCTCTGATTCCCTATATTAAGGAGTAGGGCACCCCTTATTAGGAGATTCCCACTGAGAGATAAGCCCACTTGGTAACAAGGACTAGTTAGTCTCTACATCTGCTCCCATGTGAAAACTAACTGTTCTGTGAGTTTGATATTGCTGGTGTGCTCAGCAACAACTTATTGAGCATATTAAGGAGGCATTCAGGCACCTTAAATAGACATCATCACCTTGAAAAAGCAAAAAATCAATCCAGAGTATTTTTATTTCATAATCAAAGTTATGGAAACAATTCTCAATGCTCAAATGTATATCCTTGGTCCAAAAACTACTATATACCTGTAAATGCAGTTTAAAGCAACTTGGTCTTAATTTAGGAACTATAAAAAAGATACCTATGCATCCATTTTGGATGACTTATTAACAGAAGATGTGTACAGAACTATATGAGATAAGAAATCAAGTCACTGCTGTGTTGTCATGCTCACTGGCAATATGCTGTTAGTTTGGGGCATTTTCTACTACTGCAGCAAAACTGACTTCATTCTTCCTTTAGCATTGTAAGAAACCACATAAACTGACTTGTATCGCACCAGAGACAGAAATGCATGCCTTCAGCTTTGCTGGCAAATGCTGCAATCTGCTTTCCTGCTCTATTTCTAGTGCAAACACTCCACTTGGAGCAGGAAAGTATCTGGAACATTCTCACTCAAGTACTGTAGCTGAAACATTTAAGTCATTTAAGTTGCTTGCTAAGATCCACAGTACTGACCTCAGAAAAGGCAGTAAGTGTTGGAAGAGTTGAAGCTGATCTTTCTTGAAAATGCAAGCTTAGCATCATGCATTTCTATTTCCCCAGGTAAATTAATTAAATGGTATTACATTCAGTACATGTAACCATCCAAACCTCTTCCTACAAAGGTGGAAATAAAGATTAAAAATCACTTTTATGATTAGTAGTGCATGACCTGATCTTCCTAGTCTACATAAAGAAGAAACACCTTCTTTTTGCTTTGAGGACTTTACCTGTAGTTTGTACAGAAACCCTCCCTTTTTTCTCCAGGAGAATCCATTCCTAACAGCCAGGAAGTGAGAATAAAATTATTCAGCTGTGGAGGGAAACCTACCTGCTACAGTTTCACTTCCAGTGCTTGTAATACTGTCATCCCCTAGACACTCTGGTAAGCCTCCTTTCTCTGGTTTTGCTTCAAGTTTCCTTATTGTTCTTGCTAAAGGAAAATCTGTGCAATCCTCCAGTACTGCAACATCATCAGCACTTTGTAATTCCACGTTTCTTATTTTTGAACTGAAAAAAAGCAAAGCCTAGATTTTAAATGTACAAAATTATTTCTAAAATTATTAGATGATTGTTATCTTTAAGAGTAGACAGAGTTATTTAACTTGCATTTGTATGAAAAATGGGCTGATATTAATTTCCCATTTTCTTTTGGTAATATACCTTTAACATATTCCACATAAACAATTGCAGGATTTCACATAACATAACATAACATAACATAACATAACATAACATAACATAACATAACATAACATTAGGAGGCAGAGAAGCAGTACCATTTACTACTAAGAACAACTTCATAACTAGATCAGAATAAAAGCAACCAAGGAATATTCTCTTGGCTTTTGCAACTGCTGTGCCTTAGATTTTAATATCCTTTCCCTCTGCATATTAATTTCCAGGACTCTGTCCTCTCCTGCTATGTTGTTACTTTACCACAATTTCTGTACCATTATGCCTGGCCTAGGTAATTTCATTGATCTCTCAAGTTAGTTGCATCATTTTCATAAAACCACAAGGTGTGTGATTTATCTGCTACATAGGGTAGTTCCTTGGCTTTCTTTTACAAAACACGTTAGTTCCCATAGGATCTGAAGCTCTGATGTTCTTGATTCCAACATTATTCTCCTCCAACACACAAAGCACAGCAGCAGCAACAGGAGGGACCCATCCCTAGGACACTTCAAACACTAATTTCCTGACATTCTGTCAAAGGTTTAAGAGTTACAATTCTTCAGCCTTCTTGTGCGGACAGTTCTGCCAAACTGAAACAAAAAATGCCCTTCTGGGCTCTGTTCTCTTGTTTACTCAAGCAGTCCCAGTCTTGTTGATTTCACCTATGTGATGTTTCTTTCTTCTAGTTTTTAGATGTAGATTTAATAAATCTGTTTGTTTCCCTATGACTGCTTCTTTGCCTGATGAATTCTACAAGAGCTGGTAAAGACCCTTCTTTGGTTTGGCCACTTTGGAACCAGGACACACAGGTATGCCCATTCATTCACTGAAGGAGTTAGCAAAGCCTGGTTTCAGCTTTGTAGTTTCACCACTGCAATATGAATCAACTATATTCACTAGTAACTGTTGGTGCTCTATGCAAGTGAACTTAGCTGACTAAGGAGGACCAAAGTGATATAAATACATGTAAACAAGGAAGCACACACTAACAGATATAACCTGATAAACAAAAATGGCAACTAATGAAGAGATGTCTATAACATACCTTGAAGCTGTTCCTTTACCCTTACTTCCAGAGTGCAGTCTGTACTTCACCATGGGCATAGAAGCACTTTTCTTCTTGTTTGACAGCTACAAAGGTTTTTCAGAAAGCAGCAAATTTCACAACAATTGTTAGGAATTACTTCCTCCTACATCCTCACATTTTTTTCCAGGTGCATTTGCACTTGCATTTATCTTGCCATATTTGCCTGTATACCCAAATTATAATACACACAATATTAATTTGCTTGGGGGAGTTTCTGCTTACATACTCATGGTAAATCCATGCACAGGTAAGACTTTTGGCTATTATAAAGGTATTAGCTACCAGACTGTCAACAGAGCACATTTCCATTAAAAGTAATTACCACAACTCCTGGTTGGAGGAGTAAACATAAACACACCGGTTTTACGCATTATTTTAATCTTATAATTTTCTATAGAAGCAAGATCTAACAAGATGATAATTTCAACCAAAGTAAGTATTCTTCAAAAGTTATGGGCTTTTCCTACTACAGTCTGCTAATAGTAGTTTCTGAAAGCTTTAGTTCACCTATGACTTCTAGGTGAACTAAAATTGCCATTGTAACTAAAGACTATTGAGTTTGTTCCTAATATCAGTCTCCTTTTCCAATTATATTTCCCTTCTAGAATTCAGTCATTTTAACTAATTGTTTCATTGCACTTAGATGACAGCAGTATTACCTTCAGTATTATTATACTGGTTGGTAGGGAACGGAAGAAATTTATTATGTTTTAGTATTTTCCCCATGAAATTCTTAATTTTATGTTCAAAACACTGAACACTTCTATCAGTGCTTTATATAATAGGAAACACAGAAAATAAAAATTACATGTGATGTCAGTCCACCAGTAAGTGCTGAGAAATGCTGGCAATTATTTTGGAACATAAATTATACCTAAGAGTTTTGACTTAAATACCTTGGTGTGTAAGTGTGTAGGAGGTGAAACTTCAGGTGAAACTTTCCTGCAAAGGAAAAAAAAAAATCACTGAACATGTAGAAAAAAATTTTACAATAAATTCAACCCCCCATCACAATCAGGAGATAACATTTTCTATACCTAGAATAAACAGCTAAGGTGGGAATACATACTAAGTTCAATCAAATTCAGTCTTACTCTTTGCTTTCCATTCTATCTTGTTTGCTGTCTAAATCAGTAGGTGAGTCTAGTTATGCCCCACAATCTGAATCTTGTCAACACCTTGCGACTCAGACAATTGCTGCAGGTCCTGCCTTATTAGGTCAATAAGGAGGTGGAAATAGATCTCCTTGTGATGGTTTAGGGAGAGGGTCTAAATAAGTTTGGGTTGAAGCCTGTAATTCCATCACAACAACAAGCTCTCAGTGAGAGTTCAGCAGGCAATGAAGCAACTTTGCTAAAAAGACAACAGTTTATTGAACCCATCACCAATAACAAAAGGAAAAACATCCCCAAATAAGTAAAAGAGTCAAAAAGGTAAAATAGAAACTGTATCACAGTGCCTTTACTCTGAGAGAAATGGGAGACAGCTAACACATCAGGTTTTGGCCTTAGGTAAGAGCTGTGGGGCAAGAAAGAGTACACCAACACTCATAACCACAAAGCCACTACACACACACTTGCACCCCACTTTCCAGAAGAGAAGGCGGAGGGGGGGGACAGTAATACAAAATATAAATTTGATGCTTGTGGAAAAGTTCCTTTTCCCGATCCTCATGCAGGCATCAGCACTTTCTGCCGTCTCTGGCATACTTTTAGCTCCTGTAGGCTCGGAGCAATCCTTTGAGGCTATAGTAGCACCAAATGTAGAGGATACAACAGAATTCCAGACTCTCTCTCTGTTTGCCAAAGGCTTAGGAGATCAGTACTTGTGATCTCTCTTTCTCTCTCTTAGTAGAGGCTTCTCTCAGTCTCTCAGAGTATACAGGATCTTTGCCAGCCCAGTGGAGACAAAGCCAACATGGTGCTGGTCACTTGGGGCCATACCTGTTATGGTGAACAGGCTTTTCGAGGTCTTGTCCAAAGGCTTTCTACAGGCCTTATGCAGAGCCTTTTTTCTTCTCCCTTGCAGTTAGGCACCAAGGGAGTTAGAGGTTTAAGAGTTCAAAGGGGATTAAAATGTAAAGGTGGCTATGGAGGAGGTGTCCTCCCTTTTCGGCCCACTGCCAAGAACTGGAACAAGCTGAAGCTGGCTTTCTACATCTGAGCCCTTAGTGACAGAGGGTGGGCTGCAGGTTCACTTCTTTGGCCTGCTGCCTGAAGCTAGGGCGAGCTGACGCTGGCCACAGTCCAAAAGGTCCACTATCTCTGAATTTGAGCTCCCATGCAAAAGAGGGCCATGACTACCCCCACAGCAGAGCGGCAACCAGGCTTAGGCTTCTTTTGTGTTCCACCCTTCAGTGGCAGGGGGGTTGAAAGCCATTGTTTGCCCACCCCTACCCTAGGGCAGAGGGGAAGCTCTCTTGTAGAGGAGCTCTTTGTCTCTCAAGACGTATCAGAGAAGAAGCAGGAGAAAGGCAAAAATGGTGAAAAAGACAACGAAGAAAGACAAAGAAGCAGGAAGTACCTTCCGTTTTATAGACTCTGTCCACCAATCACCTGTGGAGTCCAGACACTGATGAACAGTTTTTTTGAAAACTGTTGTTTTTTTGAAAACTGTTTTTGAAACACAGTTTCAAAATAAAACACCTTTTCAACATAAAACTATCACAACTAATAGTTGAAAATTTGGTAATTTTCAAACTGTGACACTCCTCTACCAGTGAGTACTTAGTCAGTAGCAGGGTGTCATCAGAGGGACATTACCAAAGATTATCAATGGCTCAGTGATTAACAGTCCTACGTGACATACAACTGCCTGAAATGAATACAAAGAAAATTAAGATATACAGCAGTGTTCTCTACATCCTAAGGGGAAATGCAACTGTATGCTCAGACAGACTGTTAAGAAGTCAATTGACAGGGACTATCATGAGGTGGGAATTTATGAATCAAGCCACACATAATTTTCTCTGAAATACCTATTACAGCGTCACTTTTCTTAGAAGAGATCTTTAAAAGTATTGTATCCATTGCACAGAAAAAGATTGTTTGGCTGAAAAATGCTTCTAAGTAAGTAGACTTCAGGTTAAAAGCTTATCTTTTAAATTTGCTGGAAACAAGGAAAAAGTTTTAACATGCTGTGTACTATTTGGGTCCAGTTTCTTGTTGAACAGTTCAGATAGAAAGATTCTTTGCTTTCAGAATGAGTTTGTTATCATAACAAAAGGCTACTCTTTTGTTACCCTTTATAATTTTTTCATTTATGTTAAAATGCTGATTTATAAAAGATTTAGACTAAAATTTAAATTTCAGGGGCACAGTCACCTAAATTTTTCTGCTCAGATGTTTTGAGCAAACGTGTAGATCCTGCCTGTAAAAATTTCAGACATCTATTCATCAATCAGAATTATCTGCACAAAGCTCCATATTTTATTAATAAAATAAAAACCAGGATAAATCATCTCTGCGTGGCTGGCAACAGCCTTCCAGAATAGGCTGATTAGTTTTTGTCTGTTTACCCTATTTTCCTCATGCTGCCCTCCTATTGGCTAGCCCTAGGAGTGTGCAGAAGGTGAGGATTTGCTGCTACAGAAATAACTGTTTATATTATTCTGAAAAATGTGAGAATACAACACTATACTCAAGCAAACAATAATGTTACTTCCATTAATAGGCTGATTTCTTTCTGCTGTCTTAGGATCTTCTTTCAAAACAAAGAAAAACAAAACCTAACTCTCTCATTGTTCACTATGTTCCTCAAACTTGTTTAACCTTAACGGTTTCTTTTTTCTTCTCCATAGATGACTAGCGGTTTTTCAAACCTCCTAATCAAGTTCTGTAGTTGGTAAGTGAAATGACTGTGTAAATCTTGAAAAGGTGTACAAGTAGATACAGCATTGTGGCATCACAGCAACACAAGCTTATGTTGTTTATTCCATCTCTGCATGTAAATGTAAGATGCATGTGCATGAATAAACCCTTTGTGTTTGCTAATCCTATTCAGAGCCTATACCATGCTTGCCCATGCGTGGACTGTTCCTACACCATGAGCTTGGCATGCTCTGCAGAGTGCGAGTGTAAACAAAAGCTGATTTTAATGCAGTGTCACTGAGGCTGCCTTGTCTCTATGGAATTCAGCTTCTCTGAACAATTGTTCTGAGGTTTTCAGTGTAACGTGTTTTAAAATACACACTGACTTAGAAAGTGACTTCCTGCACTGCCTTTTTTTGTTTGTTTGCTTAGGCTTTTTTTGTCTTTTCCTTCCCCTGTCTGTGTTCCAGTTTCTCCTTTTCTTTCCAGTTGATTTGGTGCTCATCTCCTTAAATGAATCAATGGAAATTAAAAAAAATCTCTAGTGCACAATTAAAAAACCAATTAATTAAGTATTAAAGTACTTAATAACTAATCTGGTGGAACAGCCTCAATGTTCACTCATGGATATTCAGTATGTCAAAATCCTAGCAAACAGTCCTAATGTTTTTTCACTACAGCATGGGCTTTCAATCCTTCTGTCACATAAATACTTACCAGAAAACAGATGTGGTTGTTTTAAGTTATTTAAGTTTTGTAGTTAATTGTTAGATCAGTTGCTATTCTAACATTCTGATTGCCAATATATTTTTTATAATTCTTCCAGCATTTAAGTTTATTTCAAATGTACATCATGGAGGCTGTTAGCTCCTCATCTGGAGTGGAACCCTCCAACCACATGACTTCATAAAACAGCCCTATAACTCAACTTCAGTTTGAAGTACTTAAAAAATGTTTTGTCTACTGTTAAATATCCATCTCTCAGAACATAAAACCAAACCAATACCCATCATTTACTTGTAAAGCATGACTGTGCTAATCACACACTGAGCTGGTATTTTTTCCACACAAACACCCACCCCTTCTACAACTGACAGATATGGCTTTAAAATAGCTCAGGGATAATTTTAACTGTAGTAACTAACTTATGCTAGTATAACCAGGCTTCTGTCATACACTTGCTTGTCACATCTTTTTGTACTGAAAAAACCTTCTATATTCGTAAAAGAACCTCACATTTTGTTTTTGCTTTCACTCTGCATTAAAGTAATTACCTCAGCATCTCTAGGAGGCTTACATATACTCTATTTCAAAACAGCTTACCGACTGCAGCTTAACATTGCAGTACTTTGTATTCTGGATCTCTCCCTTTTGTTATCCAGGTTAGTGGCATCATAAATTTAGGAATTGCATATCTGTCTGTATGTCTTGTTCACCCATTTCCTGCACTATCGATACACAAACCCTTCAAAAGCTAAGTAAATAACATTGCCTCTGAGCCTTATGTGAGCCTTGTGTGGCTAGTCCACAGCTAACAGGTTTGAACACACAGATCACAACTCACAATTGTCTGTGCGTTTACACAGGCCAAAGGCATGCGTGCTTCAACACTGCAATGAAATCCCTGTTCCAGAGGGTGGCAGCTGAATGTCAGGTTTGGGGGTTTGTTTTGTTACTTCTTTTTTTAAGCATTTCCTGCCCGTGGAAGGTTTAGGCCAAGTTAAATGGAAACTAGTATCTGTTTGTTAGCTCTGACAACTGAACTGGTTAAAAACCATCTACGTGCTGAGTGTCTGCTGTTCTGTACTGCAAAGAAACCTGTTACTTTACCTTGTTTTTTTACAGATGTCAGCACTATTTAGCATCCTACACAGAACATTTCAGCACGTAACTTCCTTGGTGTAACAAAGAACACCACTTAGTATCAATAATTTCAAATAAGAGGAAAAACAGGAAAAATGTATACTCTGCAAATCCAATATGCTTCAATGATAGATAAAACAAGAGTGTGACTGGGGTGTGTATTAGGGTGTGCAGGGTCAGTGTGAGTGATGATTCCCCATGAATCGTAAGAAGCAGTTGTAAAGCACATACCTCTCTCTGTCACCTTCATGTGACTTAGTCTGCACTGATACTGCTCCAGATATTATCTCCTGATGGCCTTTCTTTATAAAAAAAAAAAACCAAAAACAAGTTATCCATTTTTGAGGAGTATCACAGACTGGCTTAGGTTGGAAGCGACTTTAGAGATCACATACTCCAACGCACTGCAACAGGCAGTGACACGTCTCAACTAGACTTGGTTGCTCAAGATCCAGCTTGGCCTTGAACATCTCCAGGAAAGGGGCAGCCACAGCCTCTCCCAGTAGTCAATTCAAGAGTCTCCTCACCCTTGCACTGAAGAACTACTTCCAGAGATGTAGTCTGAATCTACTCGCTTCAGTTTCAAACCATTTCCCCTTGTCCTACTGCTAGACCCTCATGTGCAAAATCCCTCTCCAGCCTTCCTGTAGATTCCCTTCAGGTATTGTAAGGTAGCTCTAAGGTCCACCTGGACTCCAGTCTTCCCTAGGCCTAACAACCCCAGCTCCCTCAGCCTATCCTCACAGCAAAGCTGCTCCAGCCCTTGGATCATCTTTGTGGCCTTAATATAATTAATTAAAGATATCTGTAAAGCACAGATGACTACAACTACAATCTACTATGCAAAAGAATAGAAAAAAAAATAGAAAAGAATTTCTCACACACGGGACAAGATTGCTACAAATGAAAATGCTGTTGCTCCAACATTTATTTCTGCTCTACAACATATAATTGCCTTTTGCCCAACATAATATCATCTGAAGTACTGTTACCCACCGCCATTTTTCTTGGAACTGTAGGAGTAGCAAACGCACAGCAGGTGGAACAAATATTAATTTTCTCCATTGTGCAATTAAGCCTCAGAACCAAATCTTTATTCACCTAGTATTCATTATCATAATTGGACACTGATATGTACTTCAAAGGACAATTCCATGTGAATCTTCAGGTAGCTTTCATGTTGCTAAGTTACAGTTAGAAAGCATGATCCAGAACAAAATGCAGTTGTACAGTTTGGTGGTTTGTGGTTGGTTTGGGTTAATTTTAAACTTACTGTTTTTCTTTTGTTAAATGTCTATCTGTGCAATCTGGCAGTGTCATGTGGTATATTAAGCACCCTAAGAATATTTATCTTTTGCTGTATTTAGAGAAGAATTTTTTTCCCAAGTTGGTGTGTCATTGCTGTTTTTTAAAGGAGAGAGGCTGGATGCTATTTTTGCTGCTTCCTCTGCTTCTGTTCAAGTGCCAAACTGTTAGCCTGAGCTTGTCACTGCTCAAAAGAGGAGTATGCTTTCAGAGGGAAAAAAAATTAAGTTTCAACAAGGGGGAAAGTACAGATTAGTCTATCTTTCCAAAAGACTTCATTTGGTTTTTAAAGCTTTTTTTTTTAATAAGTGCATTTACATTGAATAATCTAATACACCAGATGCTTTCTCCAAATTGTTTTGTGTATACCCTGTGTGTCTCCTGTTCCGTTTTTTATTTTGTCCAATGTTCATATAAAAGCTTGACGCTACCTGGTGCACAGCCATAGCTATGTTAGAAGGTAATGCTGAGAATAAACAAGAAATGTTTCTGTTTTGAGAAAGTTTCCTTCTTATTAACTATGTATTTTCTATTTATTTTCTGTGTATTTTCTTATACTCTGTATTTCAGCTTAAACAGTACAGTTCCTATTTTACCAGGATTTTATTGCAACAGTATCTGGATTTCAAATAGTCTTTTTATTCTTTAGTATTTAAGACATTGAAAAGCCTACAGATACTGTTCTTAACCAACTGAGGTTTTTAATGTTGCTTTATGTACTTATCTGTGTAAATGCTCTATCCATCTCTGAACATCTACCTACCTGATGAAATGATACAAAAACTGTTTTGGTATTTGTTTTTCGACATTTGCAATTCTTCAAAATGTAAGTGGCTTAGACTGCACTTAAAACTAAAATACTTGTAGTTGTCATGTTCTACAAAATTTCTTTAGAAACTTGAAGCTGTGTGCATGTGAATTGTACATGCTTAATTTTACAACAGTCTGTGTAGCCTACTCACCAATACTTCTTTGGCCTGGGCTACCAATTTTTCTGGTTTTGCTTCTAATTCTGCATTCAGTTGCCTGAAAGAGAAAGAATGCTCATTGCTAAGATTTTGAAAGATTTAAAAGCAGTAGCTGTAAGCATGGCAGTATCTATGTCTGAACTAAGTGGAATTTCAGTAACCTGTTAAAAAGAACACTGATACATGTACTGCAGGGTATTAACAAACTTAGGTTTCAACAACTGTAATGATAAAGGGTGAGAGGTAAAGGATGTCTTTGGTTTTGTTCATGTCATTGCAAAATACACATTTTACATCTTTATTTCTTCCATACTTTCTAGTTTTAACACAGTCCTTACCTATGGTAAATTTTCCAGAGGAAAATTTTTCACTGTGAGACCAAGTAGACATTGGAATAGTCTTCCCAGGGAAGTGGTGGATTTTGCAACTACAGGCAGTTTTAAGGCTCAGTTTGATGGGGTGCTTGGCCATCTCATTTAAAGTGCATTTCTTTAATTTAATGGGTTTGTCTCGATGGTCCTTGAGGTCTAAGGAATGAATAACCCCATCAGGGGTTAAGGAATTAATCAAGTACGTTACATTACTGGATCACATACTTGAAACATATTGCTGTAAGTGCAAGTTAAAGTAAGTTTGTGTTCTGGCATACTTCATTTTATGGCTCTTCACACTATATGACTGTGAGATCGAGCTATGACTTCTCTGACATCCTCACTACTCACAGGGGCTGAGAACCTACAGGTAACAGAGTACATGTATTTAAATACAATTATTGCTCTTTTCAGCTACCTGAAAGAAGGGTGTACAGAAGTGGGGGTGAGTCTCTTCTCCCAGGTCACTAGTGATAGAATGTGAGGAAACAGCCTCAAATTGTGAGGGTTAGACTGGATATCAGGAAAAATTTGTTCCCGGACAAGAGTGGTCACAGGTTGGAACAGGCTGCCTAGGTCGGGGAGGACTTGCTGGCCCAGGAGGGGTTCAAAAAGTTAGTAGATGTGGCCCTAGAGAACAGGGTTTAGTGGGCAAGGTGAAGTTGGGTTGATGGTAGAACTGAATGATCTTGTAGGTCTCTTCTTCTACACATATGCTTTTGTCACAGGCTTTAGAGCTTCCAAGCTTTATTTTAACAGGCTTAAGTATTTCTTTATTCATAATTTATAAGTAAGGCCTGTGTTTTAAACACAGAAAACCTCAGTGCCCAGCACTGGCTGCGCAGGACCCACCCCGAAGCTTCTACCTAAACGGCTGGCTGTGGCCAAGTGAAACTAATGTTGGTTCAGCGTTTCGGGGACCGACTGAAGGACCCGGGTACCGGGGATTCACCGCAAGCGGGACTGCCGTAGTGAGAGGGAAGGGCTGCGCGACCTGGGCCCGGCTCCGCCCCACCCTCTCTTTACTAGTCCGCGGCCTCCTTGGGCAGCCAAGCTCTGCTCAGCACGCAGCTACCCGCCGGGCCATCTTCGCACCTGCAGCGAGGCCGCGTTAGTGTGCGCGGGGCGCTCACTGAGCGACCGCTGCCCCACCGGTACAACCGACAGCGAGTGGCCGCCTTACCCCACCCCGCAGCCAGCGCCGCTCGTCGCCATGTTGTTCCCGCCCCAGCTGCTGCGCGGTGTCTCTCTCGCCAGGGCAACGGGGCACCGCTGACCCACCCCAGCGGCCAGGCCGGAGCTGATCGGTTCTCTGCTCTGGGACCTGCCCTGAGTCTAGCCGCCTCCTGGAGCTTTCGGGCACAGCAGGCAAGGGCCAGGGCGAGGGCAGCCACGTCCCCTCCCTCCCTCATAGGCGCTGGGCAGCTGGGGCGCCCCGTGTCCGTTCCCCTCGCGCAGCCCGGTGTCAGTTAACCCCGCGTGAGGAACCCCGTGGCAGCAGCTGCGGTCCCTGGGCAGGGGATCAGCGTGTAGCATGGTGCTGGGCTGCCGTGGCTCCCAAGGAAGCGATAAAGTCTGAGATGGCATTGCACTTACTGCAATAGATATTCTGTGCAAACCTGCTTCTGAAGTCTTTTGTCCTTGCTGTATATTGTCCTGCGCTACTCCTTCATCCCGCTTAAACCTCAGCGTTTGTCGTAGTAGGGCAGCAGTTCCCCCTTCCTCGCGGCTGCTTTGTGCTGTTATCCTGGTGTTTTCTTCCCAGTTTTCGATGATGGTTGTCTGGTTTAAGCCCTGTCCTCTGACATGCACTTGAATTACTCCATTATTTTTCTCCCTCATCTCTCTGCTGATTCCTGCTGTACTTCTTCCAGTCACCCACCAGCTTGTTCCCTCGTTCGTCACTCTCCCGCTCACCTGGACATTCACTCGGGAACCCTTTCCCAAGTTTCTAACAAACACTGCCTCGCCATGTGACCTGTGCCTATGTTGGTAGTTAGATAACTGTACAGCGAAATAATCAGGTTTATGCCCTGACTTACCCTGAGTGTATATGATTTGAATTAAGAGATTTACACATTAAATTGGGAGAGCTTAGCTGACTGGAAGGAGAAGGCCTGTGCATAGTTGAAGGATTTCAGCAGTAGTATTAGTTGAAAAACAGAAAAAATGCTGAAATTTGAACACCTTAGTGTCAACGTGGAGAGTAGTAGGATAGATGGAGGTGAAATGAAAGACAGAACAAATGTCCTGTAGGAAATAAAACAGTGGAAATACTAATACAGAAAATGAAGGTGCTTAACATGTTGATACAGTTCATAATGTTGATAACGTTCATACAAAGGGGGAAAACCTATGAAAACAGTTATGGAGCGTTTGAAAAAGTTGTCAGCCAAGAAGTCAATCCGTTATGAATTTTTTAAATTTCCTTTAATAATAGGAGTAGCAATAGGTTAATGGTGGCCTTAAAAAAAAGAAACCAAATTTAACTCCACCAGTTATGCTCTTGGTTTGGAGAAACAAGAAAGGGCAAGTCCAACAGTAGAAACCAAAGACAGATTTTGTTACAGTCAATGTTGTAGATTCCATGAGTGATTAAAGCATCATAACTAAAGTGAGGTTTTAGAAATGTCTCTAGTGACATTTGGGCTGGTAGGGGATGTGGATTTTGAGAGGAAGAGCAGGATAACAGGGCTAGCAGGATGAAAGCTATAAACGTGCTCTTTCAAAAGAGCAACTCTTCTTTTTCTTTTGAAAAAAATACTGTTTCTCTCTCTGGAACTAAAAGAGCATTTTATTAATATTCTTACTGTTTATAAAATTCTTGTGCACTACAGATACAGATCATAACATCTTAAAACCACAAAAAGTCTTAGCTAGAGGGTCACTGCTAGTTTGAAACTGGGGAAACACAATCACTGCTTTGAGATTGAAGAGATTAAAGGCATGGAGTTTTCAGCCAGCTCTCAGATAAGTCTTAATAAACAAAATAGGGGTAATTTATTACATCATAAATGATTGAATATGTTCATGAACAAGGCAACACAAGGGTTTTTGGTTTTGTTTTTTTTTAGACCCCTCTGGAAATAACAACACACAATACATTAGGTTTGTGGATTTGCACAATTTCTCTAAAATTCACATAATTTCTTTTATAGGATTTTGTTGAAGTATTATTTCAATGGATTTAGAATTCAACTACCTATATTTGAAGCTATATAAAAAGATTATCTTGCTTAGGTAAGTATTTCTTAGTGAACTTGAAAATATTTCTCTAGAGATGTTGAAATCAGGAAGATTTTGTTACATTCTTGGTCCTTTATTTCACTAAGGTTTTACCACTTTAAAGTTGACTTGATATAACCTTAACTGTAGCAGTTAGTTCTCTACTACATAGTTGGTAACAGGGTAGAGAATAGGTTTATCTTAGCAAAGAGATACTTAAAGTGTTAAGAAAATTTACCTGAACAAGAAAAAAAGCATAGTACAGGTGTGATATAAGATTTAGCCAACATTATTTGTTAGCAGGTTCCTGTTTTCTATTGAATTTTTTAAACATTGATTCAAAAGTAAAAATGGTAAAAATGGTTTTGTTGTTTTGAAATGAATCATATATGAGATTAATGCAGATTTCAAACAGGTAACACGACTGTGATCAGGATGAGCCATACTTGGGGCCTATTGCTTGGGACTTCCATGATTAGAGTAGTGCATTGTTGTTCTGTGTTTTCAAAAGCTTTGAGTTTTTCTTTGTTTTTTGAGGATTACAAGAACACGGAATTAAATGGCTCTAACAGATGTCTTAGATTTAAAATGAACTGGTTCATTTTATTGCTATTGCTGCCATTCCAGTGGAGTAGGAAGTAGAACACAGAACAAAGCTCAACTGGTATAGCTGGAGGAGTGGTTCAGGACAGGAAGATGTGCATGGCTGCTACAGTGTTAGAACAGGGTATTGCTGAGGATCAATATACGGTGTTTACCTTCAATTAGACCAAAGAAAAGGCATTAGTGTTACCCATGGCCCCCTTTTCATGCTGCAGGCACAATTTTGTGATCTCCCTTTCTTCCCTCAATAAAAATATAAAAGCATGAGATTGTTATATTAAGCCACTATCGTTGCGCTGTTAGACACTTTTTTGTGGTTCAAAATATCTTCTTATTGGCTTAAAGATTCATTATACAGCATTGTCATACAAGTTGTGACATTTAGTACAGACCTAGAACACTATCAGTAGCCAGCATGAGGTTTCACTGTATATCACATTACTTGGCAGAAACAGAGGAACAATGCTGTTTTAAGACAACACTTTTTTCCTTAAAAATCATTGCAAATGTATCCAGGCAAACAGGCAAACACTGACACCCTTGCTCAAGATTTTTTTCATTTTTTTTCTTTAGTAGGGCACATGGTAAACAAATACATTGTTTCATATGTATTCAAAAACCCTTATTACCATTTTAGACCAAGAATCTTATAAATGATTATAAATACTTTCTTTCATATGAACATATTAACAGTGTAAGTCAAGCTTAAGTAAGCATGATTTTTGCAGGTTAAACCTGTAAGTGAAGCTCAGGTAAATCATTTGCTTAAACCTTGCAGTGCAGTATCTTTTCATCCCACAAGCTATTCCTTAGACTAAAGTAAAATACACTGCAATCACGCTCTTATACCTTCTGTGTAGATCAATATTTGAGCCCATCAGAACTTCTACGGGACTGTTGTGGGGTTTGCTTGTTACTCTCAGGCTCAAAAGCAAAATCCAAGGACTTATTATAGAGGTTAAGTATCTAGTGGCCTGTTCACATTGTACCTTTTATGGGTGCACAAGGAGCCCCATGCAGACCAAAAACCACAGCCTGTGCAGTCCTAAGGAAGTGAACCAGAGACAGGATGACTGCAGATGAAGGCAAAGAATTTAAAGCTAGCAGGCAGTTTGTTGTTTATTCTAAATGTACCAGAGAGGATGTCAAACTTGCAGTCATAAACAATTGCAGTCCCTTCACATTTAAATAGTTTTCCTACCTTAACTGTCTGCTTTGTTTCCCTAGTTCCAGTTTCCTGGAGGGAGACCTGGAAGAGCTGAATTTTGGATTGAATTGTAGGTGAAATTTAATACTTAACAGCTTTCTGAGAAGTTGAATTAATTTTTTAAGCTCTAAACACTCTTCTTAATTTTTATTTTAAAAGATACAATTGCTCTTTTCATAGTCCTGCTGTGTGGAGTAAATAGTTATGTAGACTAAATAAACAAACTAAACTTTAGTTCACCTAAAAATCAGATTAAAATACATTATTATTGTGCAATGGAGGGGGGAGGAAGTAAATTGATAGAGCATTTTCAAACATTTGCAGAGTGGTAGGATATAGATAGTGGATAGCGTGTAGCTATTAAATCAGTAATCCAGACTTGGAGGGAATTTCCTAGACAGCTGTTGGATTTTTCCCCCTAATCAGTAATAATAATGGTGTTGATAATAATAAACATGTTGGTTATCAGAAGATATTTTTGTGCTGATATTTTCTCAAGTCTCTAATGGATCCCTGAAATACAAAGAGGACCGAGTGTTAGTAGCCATGGCTTTCTTCTGAAAAAGCTGCTAGTTGTTTGGCTGTATGAAATCCCTTCTGACAAGTCTCCTAAACTTGTTTACTACCAGTATAGCCTGATACCTTTTGTTTTCTAGCAGAATGACCCTGATGAATGTTAGCTTCCTGTGTCAAATTTTGTGTGACAGAAGTTGGGGTGGAGTGTAGGAACTGAGCACATAGATTTTTGAGGGCCAGCCTAGTGGGGGTGACACACACTTACCTACACAGATACACAGATCATTAGAGGTTGGAAGGGATCTCTGAGGTAATCGAGTTCCAGCCCCCTGCTCGAGCAGGATCATAAAACCTTAACTGGGTTACACAGAAATGTGTCCAGACGGGTCTTAAAAGTCTCCAGAGATGTAGACTCTACAACCTCCCTTAGCAGCCCATTCCAATGTGCAGTAACTCTTACAGTAATGGGCAAGCTGACCTAGTAATTTTCATACATTGCCAGTGTCTCCAGTTTTGCTTTCATATGAATTTCAGTGCAATGGAAATGTCTTTTTCAAGGAACTTAGTAGACAAAATAGTTAGTTTATTGGCTAGTCTGTTATTCTTTGTATCTCTATAACCAGTATGCCCTGGCTATCCAGATTGCTAGTGAAAAATACATTTTCCTTTGTTCTTCTCTGCTTTGCTGCAAGACAGTTCAGTGTCATCCTTCCTAACCTAATCCAAACAATACCCTTGGCTCAACAGTTTAAACATATTGAATCCCCATCCACAGTGGTTTTCCATAGTAATACTCTGATTAGAGCAGCTTTTATGTCTGAACAGGAAAGGACCTTAAACACTAAATCTCATCAGCACTGTAGAAAAATAAGTGGTGAGCATCAGTCACATTTTCTTGAAATACCACAAGTCTTTCTTGAGGCCTAATCCTTTAATCTCTGGATTTTGGGCACTTCTGTTCTGATTACTAGAGATCAAAAGGTTTGTCAAATACTCTTCAGACCACTCTTCAAAGTGGCCACTATAGTATTACCAGGTCATTATGACAATTGCATGTTTTTTCATTGTACTAGGAGCTGGTATTCTATGGAAAAAAAACAGAGAAGCTCATTTATCAATGCAATAGTCCACTACTTTAAAAATTAATGGAAAAATATATGGTACATCCTGCACAGTAATTCAGAAGTTTTAAGAACAGGGCAATGTCAAAGGGAAAATAGAATGGTCTGAATTGGAAGGGACCTTAAAGATCATCCAGTTACAGCACCCTGCCATGGGCAGCAACACCTCTCACCAGGTTGACCAGAGCCCCATCCCACCAAGCCTTGGACTGTTTCAGGGATGGAGCAGCCACAACCTGCCTGGACAGTCTGTTCCAGTGCCTCAGCACCCTCACAGGGAAGAATTTCCTACTACTACCCAATTTAAATCTACATTCTTCTATCTTAAAGCCATTTTCCTGTGTCCTATCACTACAAACTCCTGTAAAAAGTCCTTCCCCAACTTTCTTATAGACAATCTTCAGGTACTAGAAGGCCTGAAGTCTCCTTGGCGCCTTCTCTTTGATAGGCTGAATAGCACTAACTCTTGTAGTGTGTCCCTATGTTCCAACACTTCCTTGCCCTTCTTGTGTTGAAGGCTCCAGAAATGTACACAGTACACAAATTTCTTCTGGAAATTCCTCTCACTGTGTAATACACCACATTTTCTAATGGAAGATACCCTTAAAGGGCTGCAGCAGCATATGCAAATGCTGTTTTCCTAGCTTGCTCCAAAGCTCTTAAGTAATTTTACTGAAACTAGAAACAGTACTCCATTTCCTACCTGAAATATGGTCATGTATGAAGTTACATTAGGAAAAAAGAGTTCTACATGTCATCTTTAGACCAAAATCAGTTCCATAGACCTAGTACCAGATAGTTTTTTCAGAAGTTCATTCATCTGTTCTGAAAGTATACAGGTTTTTTCTAAAGCAGATTATTTTCTCATCCTATTTCAAAGGCTACATAAGAAACAAATTACTGACTTATCCACAAGTTTTATTTTTGCTTATGCCAAACTAGAAATTAAACTGGGCTAAGTAGTTTTGCTTATGTTTGATCACTGGAACTCCTAAAACTAGTTACTTTACATGATAAGTCTCTGTCTAAAGAGAACCACCCCCACCACACACACACACACACACTTAAATTGAAGAAAGAGATTGAGCTGCTTTTAAAAAGAAATTACTCACTTTTCAGCAGAGAGGCAGGCTACTGACAGGGCACAATGTGAAAAGGAAACACCATATACCAGTATAGCTGGGGACTGACCTGCTGTAGCAGAAAGAGACCTGGGGGTGCTGGTGGACAGCAGGATGACCATGAGCCAGCAATGTACCTCTGTGGCCGAGAAGGCAAATGGCATCCTGGGGTGGATTAGAAGAGGGTTGGTTAGTAGGACTAGAGTGGCCCTCCTTCTCCTCTACTCTGTCTGATGAGACCACATCTGGAATATTGTGTCCAGTTCTGGGCCTCTCAATTCAAGAAGGACAGGGCACAGTTGGAAAGAGCCCAGTGCAGAGCTGGTGATTAAGGTGATTAAGGGATTGGAGCATCTCCCTTGTAAGGAAAGGCTGAGGGAGGGTGGGTCTCTTCAGCTTGGAATGAAGGGCGACCTCATTCATGTTTATAAACACATAAAGGGTGAATGTCAGGAGGATGGAGCCGGGCTCTTCTCAGTTATGTCCAATGATAGGACAAGGGGCAACAGATGCAAGCTGGACCATAGAAGGTTCTGTGTAGACATAGGGCAAAGCTTCTTTACTGTGAGGGTGACAGAGCCCTGGAACAGGGTGCCCAGAGAAGTTGTGGAGGCTCCTCTGGAGACATTCAAACCTCACCTAGACGTTCCTGTGTGACCTAATCTATGTGATCCTGCTCTTGGGAGTTTGGAGTGGATGATCTCTTGAGGTCAGTTCCAACCCCTAACATCCTATGATTCTGTGTAATTCTGTGTGAAGTGCAAATCTATCCTTGTGATTCCTGTTCTGGTCTGGTCTGCATTTATTGTTCCTGTCCATACAGTTATCAGCCAGAAACTCAATCATATATTTAGTATCAAAAAGCCTAGAGTCTGAAGAAGCCAAATCCTCTTCTGCTATCTTCATTAATATTTTATCTGAGCACACGTGTTATCACTTGTATCCAGTTCCTCATCACTTGGAATATTGCATTCTGCTGCAAAACATAACATTCACTTAGACAACAATTTTCAGTTCTGTTTCTTACATGGTGTTGGCCACATTGTATGTCTGAACAAGAGGCTGATAAGGCCTTCCAACATAATGCTGTGCTCACACCATCACAACAGGGCTGCCCTTCAGTGAGTAGAGTAAGATGTTCCAGTACACAGTGTGGCATCACCAAGCAAATTGGTATTGTGTAACTAATGCAAACAACATCTGCTGTGTTCACAAATTTCATTAAGGTGACATCACAGCAATCAGCCTTAGGAGTAAGGTACAAGTATACCTTAAATGAAAGCAGGGGGCTTCTCTAATAGGAAGTATTTTGTGAGAGGGAAAGCAGAGATAACACTTGGACATAACTGCTGTCTGAAAGTCAGGCCCAGCAAAACATGCCTTTTGAAGGAAGTATCTATGGCAAAACCTGTTGGAGCAGGTCCAGAGGAGGCCAAGAAAATGCTCAGAGGGCTTCAGCACTTCTTTTATGAAGACAGGCTGAGAGAGGTGAGGTTGTTCTGAGTAAAAAGCCACACTACAAAGCCATTGAAGTTCAAAGACTAGGTTGTGGGTTCCTTTCCCTAAAACCTGATCAGAAGTAAAAGATCCATTAGAAAAGCTATTTTCTTTACTGGCATTTGCATATTCTTCTCCAGTGCTGGCAACTCAGATTCTGTAACTCACATTATTTCTATGGCATAGACTATGTTTGGGACTGATGCTGTGTGTTTGAGAGGCTGTGTGTTGCAGTAGTTGAGGCAAGGTTGACCTGAGAGCATGAACCTAGTTTTCCACTTAGGCTGTGATATTTGTGTCTAGATGGTTTTAACTTGTTACTCGTAATGTATCTCTTTGTTACCACCTCTGGTTCAGCTCTGTGAAGGTGCTGGTCTACAGATTGTTCATGCAACAACCAGGCTTTTGTGTTCTAGGCCAACTAATATTATTTCATCACAAAATCAGACAAAATAGTGGCAGAAATGGTGAGAAATAATCTCTTTGGTCAAGGAGGAAAAGCTGAAAAATAGAACCTGTGTTCTGTTATCTCAAACACCAGACATTGAATCTGTTAGTGCATGCGCAGTGTGAGAACATTAATCATGCCCAAATGTTCATGGTATTTCATGAAATTTACACGTTCATAACAGTTCCTCTTTCTCAGTCAAAAAGCAGGTTTTTAGTGCCCTGTCTGAGATTATTTTCTGCTGAAAACTACACAATTAGAAGTAGAGCTGAACTTTCTGGCTGAGGCCATTCCTTTTGCTTGTACTTTGACCAGAGCATTACATTGACAGGTTCCCAGGATACAAAATTGTATTTAATTTGTTTAGAGAGCTACATATGTTATTTGAATGAGAAAAAAGGAAATTAAAGTGGTCATATCTACATCAGCTGGTAGCTATGCACAGGAAGCAGCAAGTCTGGCATTCTTCCTTTGGAAAGCCCTCTCCAGTGCTTCACATACTATGGAACTGAGCTGCATGGGCATGTAGCACTGCCACACAAAATATCCAGAAAGAGCATCAGACAGCAATAAAACTAATACATGTGTAGAATAACAAGAATTAGAGTAATTCCTGCATGATCAGAACCAAAGGTAGTTTCATTTCCTGAGCTGAAGTGCCAGCAGAAGGAACCTGTGTTTGTCATAAATAGCTGTGCTCTCTGCTTTTTTTTTTTTCCTTTTTTTTTCCACAGGTCTGTGAATCACTCAAGGGGAAAGTCAGAGAGATACTATATGTCAGGTCAATCCAGGTTCAGTCACTGTATGTCCTTAGAAAGTGGAAAACTGGTGTGTAAACAATGGGGGAGGGGAAGTGAAGGTTTAACAAGATGACCAGGGTTAATCTTTTCTTGCAATATTGTGTGTAACTTGGTTTTCTGATTCCACACTAAACAGTTGTATTTTCTTTAATTCAGTTACACAAACACAGCAGCCAATTAATATTCCCATGTCCTGTGTGCTCTGCGGGATGCACAGAAAATACCTTGGTTATTTTTCTGATGCTAAAGGAGATGTTAAAGTTAAATCATATTTCTCTACACAGCAACAGCAAAGTAAATGACAGCATTAATTCAATCCAGAGTACTTGATAAATTGAGAGGGAGTGTTTACCTATTCTATGAAAATGTCTCTTGGGGATGGGTTTTATTGCAATCTGCATAGTCATCCATCTTCCTAGCCTGTCTGTGCTCGTGTTTGTGAGTAAAACATACACAGTAATTTAGCATTCTGATAATCCCACAGCTATAATCCAGACAGATTTAGCTCAAATTTCGCCAGGATTTCTATTATCTAGATTTAGCAATGCTGTGTTGACTGGATATTTTAAATTACTACAAATGTTTTGTTTGGGTTTTTTTCTGCAGTAAACAACATATTTTGATGTCCTCATAACTGAAGCTGCGGATTCTTCCACGTGTAAAGAGGTGCCTTTGTGAGGATGGTGATTGTACAGTAAGAGCATGGTTTTAATGGATTGCAACTACTTGATTACCCACCACATAAAATCATTCCATATTTTTATCAAAATCAATTTAACATCTATGAAAGTGCTATTGTGGATAATCTGTAGAAGGTTCATCTCCCTCATCTATTTGAAAATGAACTCAACTGCTTTGATTTTTATGTTTTGCTACAGAATATTAGACAATACAATAATATAGAGCCAAATCTGCTGGCAGCACTTTTTGTAAGTAGATCAGAGAGTTTATTGTTTTCAGTTTCCTCAGACAGAATTTCCAGATTTCCCCACTCAGCATTTTTGAGGAAAAGAGAATCCAGGGGGAGAAAGTGCTCCATTATCCAGATGAAAAAAGGGGTACGAAGTGCAAGGGGTACCTTTCACAGCAGACCATCCCTTGCTGGATGTTTCTCTGATTAATTTCAAATGGATTGAAGGGAGCAGAGCAGTCACTGCAGAGAGGGTCCAAATATTAACGTACCAAAAGTACCAGCCCTCCCACACTTGCTAATATTGGTGGAGTTGCAGGAGTATGAATGCTTATGTAGGATGCCTCTTTTACTGGAGTAGTTTCAGTGGGAGTGTCTGAACAGACACAAAGTGCAGAGCAGGGAAGTGCCTGCACTTTGCTCTGCCCAGGAATTGTGTTGCAAATCTATGGAATACATTGCTGCCTCCCAGGCTGGATCTGGAGAGAGGCTTGTGTACACTTGGCAACAACTTGATTCGAAGATTGTGTCATCCATAAGTGTCTGAGAAATTCAACATAAGCAAACTACTTGGAATTGTTTAGAAAACAAACTGTCTGAGAGTTGGGATCATTCAGCGTGAAGAGGAGAAGGCTCTGGGGAGATGTTATAGTGATCTTCCAATACCTGAAAGGGGCCTGTCAGAGGTCGCAGAAGACTGTTCACAAGAGCAGGGAAAACTAGGACAAGGAGTCATGGTTTGAAGCTGGAAAAGGGAAGATTTAGACTGAACATCATGAAAATGTTCTTTAATCTGAGGGTGGGGGATCCTTGAAATGGGCTCCCTAGAGAGGTGGTAGATCATCCATCCCTGGAGACATTCAAGATCAGGCTAGATGGGGCTCTGAGCAACCTGATTTGGTGAGTGATGACCCTGGTTGTTGTAGGAGAGTTGGACTAGATGCCCTTTGGAGGTCCTTTCCAATCCTATGATTCTATGGTTTGTGTGATTTGGGATGCCTTGTGCCACAATTTTGCTCCCTGGAGGATTCAGGTGCCAATTTACTAGGTCAATTCAAATAGGCTGTCTCTGAAAACATCTGCATCATGTTGCATTCTAGATACCCTCTCTGACTGTGAAATATCACAAACCCCAATAATTCTAAAAATCTCGAGAGGCATTTTCCATGTAGAGAGAGGATGCTCATTTTAGCAGTCGTGATGATAAAGTTGTTACAAGTATAAAATTTGCTTAACCCCAAAATCATAGGTTTGACAGAATGACACATTTTTATAGCTAACAGCCTTATTTCTGGGTAAAAACCACCTGCATCTGTGTGGCAGTACTTTTGCTTTCACATTCCCTCTGAGTTACTCCTGGCAATACTACAGCAATCATATTTCGGAAGCAGCAGCACTTACATAGTGGTAAAGGAAAAGAAACAGTCAGAGCATTTGCTCACCACACTCCAATGCTCCTTGTAGAGCAGTGGACCTGCTCCTATCATATTAAAAGCCCCCACTTCTGGTGTGAGAAATCATAGTTTTTCTGAAATACCTATTATATCCAAATTTGACCCACAGTAAGTGAGAACTATGAAGCTGTAATGACAGTGAGATGGAAAAACAATTCAATAGCTCTTAAACTGCCCTTTCTTGCA
Source organism: Upupa epops (assembly GCA_013397515.1). Classification (NCBI taxonomy): domain Eukaryota; kingdom Metazoa; phylum Chordata; class Aves; order Bucerotiformes; family Upupidae; genus Upupa; species Upupa epops. The sequence continues at coordinate 52,944 of VZRI01005207.1, read as the reverse complement.
GACATTGACTGGAGCAGCAGCTGTTGCTAGTGGGCATTTTCAAGCCACAGTTCTCTTCTTTCTCAAATAGGTTTTCTTAGACCCCTAAAAAGTGGTATCAAGTTCATAGATGAGCATGAGTTTGCAGTGGTCCTGACATAACTACTTCTTCGCTGTATCTTTATTTGAAAAATTTATAGTTTTACAATTGGCATCTGAGGAAGTTGCAAGTTCACTCCAACGCCACCTTGTCACTGCACACAGCTGCTCAGCTCACTAGCTGGAGTCTGCTTCTTGGTTGTTTTTTTCTTTGGAGTTTTGGATTTTTTCATCCTCTTATATCCTGATCTCTCATTTAGTAATTCGTCTGAATAATACTGAGAACACTCCTCCTGACTCCCTTTGGATTTTTCACTTGCTAATGCAAGTGCACCTTAAAATATCATCTAAGTTAGTGGATCCAGGGTTTAATGTTGCGTTCCGGGATTAGCTGAAGTATCAAGCCAGCAAAGGAAGACCAAGGAATGAAAGAGCCCCCTGTGAAATATTGGTAGATTTTTTTCCAAATAAGCTATGATTATTCTTTGTTAATTTGCCTGTGCTTTCAGAAAGGAAGGGAGAAAATTTGCAGAGCAGAGTAGTATGTTTTTACACTAATTCTGTGCTGTTATTATAGAATTTTCTATTTAAGAAATCCCTCAAAATGAAAAATTGTAAAAAACCTGGAATTACCTTACAGTGAGGCAGGTCTGATAGGTTTCAGAGTAACATCAGTGTGTTCTGTGTCTGCATCTTTAATTTGAGTTTAAATACATTTTGAGTAAGGTGAAAAGTGTAATCTTTTGTAATCACAACACTTACGCAGTATACTTTTTCACAGTTAAATTACTAGTAATAAAGCTCTGTATCTCTGCCATGACAGCGCTTGTCCTGTAACATGGCTGTGCAACTGCATCATTTGCTATAAGTACCACCAGGGCACAGTGTGGGCCTGTAGCATTCAGTTAATTATTCCATATGCCATTAGCAGAGCTGGCACATTTCTGCCCCTTCCCCTACCTCAGTGCTGGAAGAATAAAGCAAGTCAACCTGGTCAGTGGACACAATTCTGAAAATAGATTTTCTGTGCAAGAAGTTACTATCTATCTGCATAACCACCCTTATCCTCTTTGAGCAACAAACAGCCCCTCTCTGTGCTGCAGAGGGAAGAATCTCAGACATGGCTTTGGTATCTGCACCCTGGTATTTTTTTAACTTGTTGAGGCATTTTCTAAAGATGCTCTTCTTTCCATGTGCTTGGCTGGTGTTATGGTGACCATGACTGGGGGTATCACGTTACTGGTATGGAAGTAGCCCTGCCAGAAAGCCAGAGGCCATGTGCAGTGCAGTCTGTTTTTAGCAGCCTAAAGAGGCACAGTTTTAATTTGGGTGCCTGCTGTGTTACTAAAAGGAATAAACTTGAGTTCTCCTACCTCTTGAAGGTGGATAGAGCACAGCTGGTGTCTGAGAACAAGGTTTACTCCTGGACTGCTCTTCTACTTGGCTAACTGGCAATGGGTAAATAGCAATACTCTTAAACTGAGGTTAGACAGTTAGTGACTAACCTCAGTTAGTCAGTGAGTTGACCTTGACATCTGCTAAAATTCAGAATTGAAGACTTCTTAAAAACTAAAAAGGGAGAAATTAACAAAAAAAATCAAACAAATATGTGCCCCATTCTCCACAATATAGGGTTTAGCCAACAAAATATGATCAACTCATTCCAGGGGTTAAGCTGAAAATGAAGAGCAAGGAAAGATGCCCTTATTTTCTTCTTTTCCTCATGTTAAAACAGATCTGTTCTTTGGCTTATGATGGAAAGAGAATTATCTGCTGCAGAAAAACCAAGTTAGGAAGGTGACCTACTCATTTATTTATTTTACTTTTCTCATGGTGTTATAAGACATCCAGTTGCAAGGTTTGTAATCTGAGCCACTCCACTAGAGATTATTCTGATAACACTCTCAAAACCATCCCAAACTGTACAGTCCAGGATTTTATCAATTATAATGCTCAGATTATCAATCATAATATGGCAGCTTTTATCTAAATTTCCATCATTTTGCACAGCGTGTTTATTAAAAAGCTATTTATTTACACCAATCATGTCATAGATTCACTTAAAAACAGCAGAACATGTGAAGTGCTCTCACATACTGACATTTATACCTTAGTCTGGTTTCTTTTTACTTGTTAGAGAGATATTTGAAGCCTGGTGGTATGGGAACAGCTGTTTCTTGGTTGTATATGGTATTGATTGGTAAGAGTAGTGATACTGTAACTGGTCAGCTAAATAAGGCATTGATAAAGCATCTGGATAAAGAATGTAATTCTTCTCTCTAAACTGATTTGCTGTGGGGGTTTTTTGCTAGGTTGAGTATCCAACCCAAACATACCACAAAGCTCCCTCTGAGTACTGAGCAGACTGTAACCATCACTGCTGACTCATTCACTGCCACACTCATCTGAAATAGGAACCGTTAGCCAGCCTTCACCTCCCACCCTCATTTATGTGATGTTATCAGCCCATGGACCACATTTCCTTAACAGATCTTCATCCACATCTCAAACATACATTTTCTGGAAGTTCTAAGCTACATCCAGTGCTCTTATCGGATGAGTAAAATATTTCAGACAGATGGATTATGAACATTTTCTTTTCAATGTTCTTGGCTCCAACCCCACTGAAAATTGCTTCAACCCAATAGAATAAATTCTCATCCTTCAGGCAGCTGAGGCAGTTGCCTTACTTGAGCACACAGTAAGCATACCCTGTATGTTTCATAGAACAGCTGTTCTACTCAGAGATGTCGGTTTGCACCTGAAAACTGGATATGCTGCTGACTTCAGGACAACACAATACAGACTTCCTTACAAAGGCAGATGAAGGCATTAAGAATCAGGCCTGTGTACAATATCATAAATAAACAGTGTTTAATTTCTTACATTTCACCCTGATGAGAAAAAATCATGTCCGTGCTCCGCTGAGCTCTATGCTGCTAAGGAAACCTCTCTCTGAAGCTTATAAACCTATTCAATGCAAAGGTAATACAACTTTTTTTCACAACTTGATGAAGGAAATAGTCCATGAGCCCTACTGAGTAGTTCTACAATAACACATTCATGCTGAGGAAGATATTCTAGTGGGATTCTTTGCAAAGTAAGTCTTTGCCAGCTATTAGAAGTCAGATCATTGCACAGACACTAACATTTTCCTGCAGCATACCTGCCAGGTATCTTAATTATTTACAGTGTAGGAGATAAAATATTCTTACAATTACTAGTGGAAGAATTTATCATCTATTCTGAAGGGAAAGTAATGTTGATGTATGAGCAGGATTGGGAAGAACTGCCAGTATGAAAACTCAGAATGGATCTGTGTGCACAATACTCTTGTCTCACAGGAAGCAGTGGGAGTAATATGTGAAAAAGAGTTGTTCATAAATCTGTATCCTTGGAAGCTCTCTAGATTACTTTCTACTTTGTGGTATTCTGCCAAATGCCAGATCCTCTTTCCCCTTCCATTTTATGTCACATAATGTGCACACAAAGCCACGTAAGTAACATACTGGTTCTTCAACAAAGGATGCAGAGTACAAACACAGGTTTCAGTGCATGATGGTGGTTACAAATCTACAACTAAAAAAAAAATGTTAATAATTAAAACAAGAGCATTTTTTTAACTGTTCTCATTACTAAAGGCTGATTTAGACTCCCACATTATAGTGGGACAAACACCAAATAAGCTTTTGCATTGCCTTCACTAACAACTTAATGTGAATAATGAATAATTTTCATAATAAATTCCACAGCCTGAAAAAGTTTTGTATTCCATGGGTGTGCACAGACCATGTTCCAGACTGCACTTCTGGCCTGACACACACAATGACAAGCTCTTCATTACATTTATTCCTGCATGAGACTGTGAGCCAACTACTGTTTATTACTGGCTACGCATTAGGTCAATCCACAGTTCCACCATCACAAGGTAAGCTTTCAATGTATTGTGCCTGAAAGGCAGTATCCCTTATGGACTAGCTTAGTAGGGAGAAAAACCTGCACCTCAATATGCATGTGCTGAACTCCCACCTCAGCCTCAGGAGAGAGCAGGTAGAGTGACATGTCCTATCCCTGTATGCCCCAAGCACAACCATTCGTGATTTGTACCTTTTTCCAGGGCTCTGGAATGGGCAAAATCCTCTGTGTATTATGTTGAACAATTAAGCCTATATAACATCATAAATACAGGTGTATTGTACCTAAGTTATGTTCCTACAGCAAAAATGCATTTGTTATATAGGTACCAGACTGCTCCCTACACAGAAAACAGGTAGTGTTTATTCTAGATCATTTAACATTACCTGCAAAATCTCTTCCCTCATTAAATATCCTGAGCATCTGTTTTTGCGATCTAAATGTACCCATACAGATTCTTTTTGCTTTGTCAGCTGACCATTGTATTTTATCTCAATTCAACATAGGTTTGTTCTTATAAGGACTATCTTAGGTATCTTTAATATAAATATCCTCACTGTAATTTGTGCTTTCTACTTTCAAGTTAAGCAAGTGATTTAATAAATTTAAAGATGGAAATAACACTCCTTGGTGCAATGTTAATAGGTCATGTTTGACAGGATATGGGTCTGCAGGTGTTTGCTTAAATGTTCATCACTTTTTTTCATAGTTAGGTTTTTCTTAGTCACTTGTTTCAGGATAATATTATGCAGAAGGATGATATTGGCCACTACTGAGATCCTACTGTTCAATGTAACTTGTTCAGAAGTACCCCTGAGACACAAGGTTTTTGCCATGTGATACTGGAACATCTCTGCCTTACAACCAGAGCCATGCATAAATGTGGCTAAAACCAAAAGAAAGCAATGGCACTATCATAGATTTTCCAACCTGATTGCTTTGAGGGACACTGAAAACTAGGCCAAAAACCTGACCTATTTTAAAGCAGCAATGTTTCTTTTAAAAAATCATTCACAGTTCATTGAGTCCTTCTCTCTCCTATACCATGAAAATATCCTAGTGTAGCAAGATGCTGAATTCTTCTTTCTACAGTTTCCCATGCAAATACTTGAAGTCTCCAGTTTGACAATTTAATTTTTCTTTATCTCTGACCTTGAGAAAGAAATAATCTTAAAAATTAGCAACTGTGTAAACTGAATGGATTAGGTGTAGCCTACTAACATTGCTACATCAGTGCACTTTCTCCTCACGTTAGATGAAATGGGCCTATTTGGTAAAAGGTCTTAGGAACCATAAAGCATTTTTGCATCTAGGGGCTTCCATGTTTTGAATGTCAGAACCAGGAACAGTCAGCCATGTTTCTCAGTTGTTTGTTTGTCTGAAATATGGCTGTGAAACTCTATTTACATTGTGTTGTACCCCTGCCATAGAAGGCCTGGTTTTATCAGCTGGTCGTGGAGCAGGAGCCACATGAGGTTCTGATAGTACTGCTCCCAGGCACAGCACTGCCTTCAGCAGCCACCAGTGCTGGAGGTGTGGTGGCTGCTGGCAGAGTGGCTGTGGAGTCTGTGAACTACCCCTTGGGCAATAGCCTTCATGGATAGTTGACATAGTGCTCAGAGGTGGTAGAGACAGAAGATGAGCAGACAGAGGTCTGGAGTTTGACCAAGAACTGAAATATTAAAACCAGGTAGATATAAAGCAGCAGTGATGAAATGTGATCACTTTGATCTTTGACAGGACACTCCACTACTTTGTGATGTATAGAGACCCAGAAGAGGAAGGACAAAATGGGAGGCTATGGCACCTTTCTGTTGTGTGGATTTACCTATCTGCTTCACAGGTACAATGTGCAGGTAGCATTTATCTTTTCCCCCATTTCTGGAGGGCAACATCTTTGAGAGCAAAAATCATTAATGTGTCCTGAGGCTGGTGTTTGATCTTTCAAGACACTGTGTGCTCTTAAGATGGGAAATCAAAGGATGATGCTGTAATGGCAAGCACTTGTCTCTCTCTGGATCACTGCCTTGCCAGTTTGCATATGGGAGAAATGCAAACAAATTCCTCAGGAGGCTGCAGGACTTGGAAATCCTCCAGGATTCCTTCAGGCAGCAGTAAGATTAAGGGCATCCATAGTTTACCTGGAGGTACAGAGCTTGAACCAGCATAGCTGAAATTCATCATTCCTGTACCATGTGGCTCTGCAGGTGGGGATTTGGTGCTCCCCCATCATCTGCTATCAGATACCTGGAGCCACTGCATTACTGTTTGAGACTTTGGGCCGGGATTTTGTGTAGGTGACCCCTCCTTGCTCTCCAGCCATTCTGCAGGTAGGTAATGTTTAGTTTTGAATGCTAGCATCTTTCCAGTTTACTACTAGATCTCAAAATTAAAAGAACAGCAAAAAATAGAAAAAAATTGTTAGATGAAGCTCACAAGGATTTTTCAGTCCTCAGCCTTCAGTCTGTCAGAATCTCGCTAAAACTGAGCCTCTGAGTCAGCCCAAGAGACAGCTGTCAAGACAGGGCATCTGTGTAAGGGTCTGGTTGAAAATATTCTTTCCCAGCAGAAGCATCAAATAGTCAATAGCACTGAAAATCAAAGAATGTTTTAAAAATCGTTCAGTGAAGCATTAAACTTTGGTATTTCTTTCAGTAACTGCTCTTCCTACTCATTAGCCTTGTGCAGGACAGTCTGAATCACTGCTTTCATGACCCACTGTCCCTTTCTAATTTGTTCTCTTAACCTGCAGTAGTTGTTGCCTTCTGACAGGAAAGCAGGAAAAGTGCCTTCCCCTCAGCTAGCTGCTAGCTGGAGAAAGGCCTGTGACACATTCCTCTTTGAAAGCACAAGATGCTCTGTTCCTGAAGTGCTAGAGACAATTTAGAACAGGGAAGAAAAAATGAAAACAAAGCTACAATGAAGTACAGAAGAGAAAATGCTGGAAAATAGGCTAGACAGGATTTAAGGACGTTTGCCCACAAAGAAGGCTGGTTTTAGATCCTAAGCTCCAAAATGGGGATAAAATTAACAGATTTTGGAATGAACCTGGTGAACCAGTTATCTCCTATGTGTTGCAGGAGTGAATGGTGAAGGTTGTCTTCATGCAGACAGCCAGTTCTTTCTTTTTCCCCCCAAAACAGCTATTTCATTCTCTTTTGAAGATCACTCTCTAATTGAGATCTCTCTCCATTACAGCAAGCTTCCAGCATTTTTGAGTTAGCCAATACAGGAATTCTAGTGTAATTGCAGCAAGGTCAGTTTCTAGTTAAGAAAAATCTGTCTGCAGAAAGGGAGAGGAATGTAGGAAGCCCCCAGACTACCTGCTCTGAGATCAGCTGTTGCCCTCTTTGATACAAGCAGCAAAAGAAGAACAAGATCCCAGTCCTACAAACACTGGTCAGGTTTCTGACCTGCTGAAACGTTCACATTCCTTTGTTTCCAGTGATGGGACCTACCTCACTTTATTACTTTTTGTGAGGATTTTTAATACATTTCTGACCAGAAGTTCAGTTTCTTTGTCAAATGTAGGTGTTCAGAGCCATTTGGTACAGGAATTCAAGCAGATGGTTATAGTGGTCCTTTATAGACATTCCCACTCAGACAGAGTTCAGGCTTCTCTCTTAGCAGTGTGTTTGAGTTAATTCTGTCAGCACAAGGTCTTTATTTACACAATGATTCTGTTTGTTTTCTGCTTTGGTTGTATATTATCATGTCAACTGTGTGTAAGATGCCACCATTTTTCTGTCACCCATTTTGCACAAGTGTTGGGGCTGTACCCAATATAAGGCAAGTTCAGCTGGTTGTGCAGGGATCAGCTACAATGGCCTCCATTTATGGCCCTACAGACCACATAAAGGGCAAAATTCCTTGCTCAGTATTAAAATAGGTGTATAACAAACCTGATGCCAAACACTATGCTTGGCTGCATTGAGGGACAGTGCAGGAAGCCCTCAGGAGGAATTACTCCTAATATGGAAAAGGCTCTTGGAGAGCAGTGTATGAGCCTCTATGCTCCAGCTCTACACAGTCCAGCCCAATTTATTTCCAGTATTATGCTGAGAAAAAGAAGTTACCACCTTCTGAGAGGGAAATCCCACAAAATGGGACTCTATTTCATTTTGGATCTTTGTGCAATCTTACTTTGGGCTTTCTGTTCAAACCCAACCATAGGAACTGGCTTACAGTTGAAAGACTTCACACCAAAAAAGGACAAAGAAAAAGAGCTGGGTTTATTTAAAAAGGTGAATTGATGGCGATATACCAGAGTATAGACATTGATTCTGAGGCTCACTGACCACTTCCACCACAAAAATCTAATCTGGGAGCCTGGTCCACTTATTTAACCTTTGTGCCAGTTCAATCTCATTTCATGCTACAACACTAAGTGCGATATCAGGGGGGTGGTGGCAAGCCTGGAGTCCCAGCCTGTTCATAAGAGATGACAAGTTTATTCTTCCCAGCTGTAAATAATGTGATTACAATGCGATGTGGTGGGGAACTAAATTCATGAGGAAGTAAATAACACATTTGTCTTCCAACTTTGGGTTTAGACTAAAAGCAACACCGAAATTATGTGTATTTTTCCAATTTATTGTTATAGTCTACAGTCCTGTGGACATGATGAGTATCTGTTGAACTTTATTCTGATGTTTTGCTTGGACTAGAATGATAATCACTTGTGTAGAACCTGCAGATTTAGACCTGCAGCTCTCTGGAGAGAGCTTAACTCTCCACAGCATGCATGTATGCTAAGACATGTGTCTTTATAGTCATACGGTTTAAGATAGTGACACTTTGTCCCCTGTGGTTCCTTGTGTTGGAGACAGAATGAATGATTTAATCCCCTTCTTGTGGCCAACACCAACTTTTTCGTTGCCGGAAGGGCTTTCACAAGGGTCTTGTGGTCTACCTCCCCATCAGCCTGCCATTACAATTACGTTCATGCTGTGTAGGTGGGTAAGGATGGTTTATGTTTCCTCTCATTGCTCTCTGTTGCCAGGGGCTTCCATAGACACTGGGAAATAACAAATAAAGCCTCTGCAGGGAAGAACTTCCCATTTTGTGGAAACTTTGAATAAGAGAGATATTGATCCTTCATGTTTTAAGAGCTTAGCTTCAGGTTCTTTGCAGTTGGAAATCATTTATTATTAAATACTACCTTCTTAAAATAATGAGATTTACTATGGAAGAGAGAGAATCTTATAACATTGTACTCCTTTGAAATTTGCAGTGAACATTGTGGAACTTAGGGGCATAGTTTAGCATGGGCTTGCTACAGTTTGATTAACAAAGCTCAGAATTCTTGAGGCTGGAAAAGACCTCTCAGCTCATTCAGCCCAGCCTGTGACCCAATACCAACATATCAGCTAGACCATGGCACTAAGTGCCACATCCAGTCTGTCCTTAAACACCTCCAGGGATGGCAACTCCTCCACTGCCCTGGGCAGTCCATTCCAGTGTCTGATCACCCCTTCCATGAGGCACACCTTCAGGCCCTGCTTTCTTACCCTAACACTAGTTGCCTGGGAGAAGAGCCCAACCCCCACCTGACTACAGCTTCTTTTCAGGTAGTTATAGACAGGTAGTTATAGAGAGGGATAAGGTCCTCTAAGGAGTCTCTAGCAGGCTAAACAACCCCATTTCCCTCAGCCTCTCCTCATAAGATTTTCCTCCAGTCTCTTTACCATCCTTGATGATTGTAAAGGCCTTTTTCAACCAAAATGATTCTACGTGTAGGTCCATTGGTTTAAATCTAGAATGGACAGATATCCATTGACCAGAAGGTTTTTACAGTAGGGATTCCTGTGGGCTAAACTCTGGCCAGACCAGTGTCATAGGGTCCAACAAAAGATTTCACCAGAGACAACTTAGACTGTAATGATTCAATTTGCATCAAGTGGAAATTGTCTCAAAACTAGAAAACATCACCAATGACCTTTATCACCTTTGTCTTCCTGTGACAGTTTACATATATATTGATGCAGTTTTCCTGCAAAAAGCACAGTTGTTAGGGATTGTGAATGGATTACTTTCTCAGTTTACTCCTGAGTACAATATTTACCTGGATTTCTTTTCCTTTTTCTCTTTAGTTTTGTTTTTGTTTTGGGTGCCACTCAGATTTCCACTGAAAGTTAAGAAAATGCTTTTAGTAAGAGAGAGGTCCAAGAAAGCTTAGTTTTTACAGTTGTGATGAGAGTTCATGAGAAGAAAATTGCCATAGCCATTAATGTTCTGATTTTGGAGCAGTGGAAAAAAAGTTAAAATCTATCTTTGGAAAGCCTTGTGTTGGTTGGTGACATAGTAATTTTAAAATGCTCATCTCCTAGAGTGCTGTGTCTCCACTTGTGTATTTACATTGTCTTTTCTGTAGTCAGCAGAGGCCATAACGCCACTTTTTTGGCACTGCATGCCATCATCAGGAATGATACCTGCGCGGCCATCCCCCTGCTATAGTAGGCTGAGCCCCAGCTGTGAATTCCTAACACACCACCACACGAATTGGAGTGACTGCGAAGGGAAGGGTCAGCACATAGGCAGCTGGAGCCAGTTTTGCTATTCACCCCAGAAGGCTGGGGGTGAAGATCAGCGGGGCTAGCGGCACCACGGCCCTATTTACGTTAAGGGAACCCACAAGAAAGTTGAGGGCAAGGGTCGCCTCGGCCTGCTGGCCGCTGGCTTCCTCGGGGACGCGTGAGCAGGGAGGAATTTGTAATGTTTTTAAGCAAAAGGGAGCATTTGGGAGCGTTGCCCGCGCTGGAGGCCGGGCAGCTGCGGGGGTGCAGACACTAATGCAATGTGGGGCGGCTGCTGCGCCAAGAGCGGGTTCACGTGGCTCCAGTGCAGACCCCGCAGCCATGGAGCACATCTGCGGGTTCCCGTACACAGCCCGCAAACCCGCATACACACGCGGATGTTATTTTCGCCGCCAGCGTGAGGTGAGGCCCTACCCGCAGAGCCCAGCCACCCCGGCAGGACCCACCCCCGAGGGCCCCGGCCTGGGGCTGTAGGATGGGCCCACCCTCGGCCCCACTCCCTGCAACGGGCCGCGCCCCCGGTCCCGGCCCCCTCCTGGTGGCGGTGGCGGCGGCGTGGGGCGGCCCGAGAACTCGGCAAGCGCCGAGCCTGCGCACTCGGCGCCCAGGCGGGCACGGCTG
>VZRI01005207.1:31029-41713 GCA_013397515.1 Upupa epops | reverse complement strand
AGCAGCAGACGGAGGGGCAGCCGCCGCGGCGGCTCGCCGGCACCCCTGCGCCTGGCGGGGCCCTGCCCGCGCTGGTGCCGGGGCTGCAGGGCGGTGAGGCCAACGCGCTGCAGCACAAGATCCGTGGCTCAATCTGGTAAGGGCCGGGCCCCGCCGCCGGCGTTCGGGTACGCGCGGAGGAGGTGGGGGGTGGAGGCGCGGCCCCTTTGTGCCGGGAGAGCGGAGCCGCCTACGCGGCACCCCCAACCCCGCTGCGCCCCCGCACGCGGAGAACGCGCGTGTCCCAAGGCAGGTGTGCGGTGCGGGGTTGTTTTCCAGGAAGGAGAAGAGGGGGCGGGCGCGTGGCGCTGCCCGCGTGTGTTGTGATAATGGCAGCGGCGGGCGCTGTGAGATCACCTGCCCGCGGCGGGTTGCGGCCCACGGGGGTAGGTGCGGGGATTGTGCACCCGCGCGGACCTCTGCACGGAGCGGGCGCTGCGGGGAGGAACCGGTTCTCCAGCCTCCCGGAGAGTCCCCATCTCCCGAGTGCCCGGTGGGACTACTAACCGGAATTCTGGCCGAAACTTGGGTTGCGAGTTCCTGCATAGGAATCCGGGTTTATTGTTTTTCTGTCTTTTTCTAGAAATTGTGACCAAATCCATAGGAAACCAACGTTTTTGTAAACAAAATTGGCTTTGTGTGCGTATGGAGGAGAAAAGCTTAGTTTAGGTTGTTCTGCAAATAAAAGCCATGGTTTTGGCATATGAGGAGGCTCTCACCTGCAGCGTTTCTGTTTTATTTTTATATTTGTGTGGATTTTACAAGCCACTGTTGGCTAAGGGGGCTGACAGGAGGTTGTGGAAGTTGGGACTCGTGAAAATGGGTTATTCCTGTCGTGTTTTTCCTGTATCTGTGCACACCCTCGCACAGAAAAACATGGGGCTTCAGCTTGCGTATTACCTCATACTACAGATCTTAGGGTTTGAATTAATGGAGTTAGAAATGAAAAAGGCTTTTAAGTGCCATTTTCCCTTCACTTTTTTCCCCTCGAACGGCACGTTGTACATGGGGTTCCTGGTTTGGTGGCTGTTTGTTTGTTTAATTGAAGCAGTAAATAATAATTCATCGTCCTAAATCCACGCGTGCCACCTTTTGTTTTGGTTTGCTCTGCAGTGTGACCTAGAGCAGGAATGCCAGCAGCACAATCGCCTGTTTAGATCATTGCATCTTCACACTCTCCCAGTTTGTCGTGATACTTAGTTATGGCTTTTTGATATTTTCTTCTGTTTCCGTGAACGTGTTGCTTGGAAATGAGTCTTGCAGAGCGTGTTTACATTGCATTCAGATTAGGTATCACATCCAACTTGGAGACAAAATGGCTACTAACTGCAACCTCTGCTTTTGCTGAGGGCTTTCCTTTCCTTTCGAGAGAAAATCATGCATATGGTAGCCTTTTAAACACAAGCTGCTGGTTAGGTTCAGGTAAACTCGATGAATAGTCCGAGTGGACTTGTGGTATGAAGGAACACATCGTTTTGCCAGGTGTAAGCCGATTGCCTTGTGCCGAGTGCCTGTGGCCAGCAGAGGTTGTTCCAGCACCCTGCAGCCCTGTCTCCTTCTACTTACATAGATGTTCCTCACCCCTACCACAGCATTCCTCCTGGCTGGTTGTGTGGGGCTGGGACGGCCCTGCTGCTGTTGGGCACTGTTGAAGCGCATTATTGGATGTTCAAGTTATTTTTTAGAGGAAAACCTTTTATTTGATATCTTCAAGCCTTTTGTCTGGGACTGTTAAAAATCCTGTTTCAGTATTGTGATCAAACCATCTTCGTTTGGGGCTGGTGTTTGATGTTAATTTGCATCTTCACGTGGATGCTGTGGTTTGTTTTGAGCAGCAAGGGTGAGGAGCACTGCTAGAGAATCTGTGCACATTGCACTTAGAGTAAACTGGAAAGTCTAATTCTGTAGCTGCAGTCTCAGTGTGGGTGCTGTGTGCTGGTTGTGGATAAACAGTGGGAGAGGTTGTGGAAAGTAGCTTGTGAAAATGGCAGTGCCCCATTGATAACAGAACTAGGTGTAGCTGTAGAAGAGAGCTTCCTCTTTTCTGCCTTTGCTTCTCTTCTCCCCATTGTCCCTCTCCATGTCAGTCATATGTGCTGGCAGGGTGGTGTGTTTGATTTCTCCTCTGCTTCCCAAAGGAGTTAACACATGAAGTTTACTACTCTTTGTATTGTTTTCCCTGGCTTTGCTCGCCCACACGTGTTTGTGCCTAGTGAATGGATGTTTTCAGTTAGTTGTTTTTTGGTGAGGTGTTTTTTTTTTTTCTTTGCTTGGTTGGATGTTTGGTTTTTTTATAAACAGAAAGGTTTTCAGTCTTCAAATTGTACTGTCAGTGGAAATAGCAGTAAAGTGTAGCAGCTACTGAAATGATGGACTTTGGGATCACCAGCAAATCTGTACTTGTCCTTCCACTGTGCAGACAAATATAACACTGTGTGTGATGTAGGCCTTGAGCAGGACAATGAGTTATTCATTATATCTACTCATACTTTAATTCATTCTGTTTATGAAATTAAAATGTGGTTTGATAAAAGTAGCTCAAGTAATTGTGAATGTGTGGAGTCCCTTAAAATGAAACAATAGGTTAAGTCCTGCTGCTTAAAATCACAGGCACATTCTACCTATGCGCTGAAGACTTACTGCTCTGCTTGCTGGGAATCCAGCCTGGGTTTTGGTGTGTTTTTTGTTGCAGGTTTTTTTTGCATTTAAAAAGACCTTTAGTTTGTTCCAGGAAGGGAAGATAAGAGTTACTTAGCTGCGCTTAGAAACAAATCAAGCGTTAATTCAAATTACAGCATATGCAGCTATTTCACTGTTGTTTGGTTGCAGTAGTTAAAGTTCATCACTTACTGGCAGGTTTTGTGTCAGGTTTTGTGTCTTGTTGCCTATGTGAGTTGCTAAGGCTGTTGGATGTGATCTTATGGTATTGATGAAATGGGCAGAAATAATATGAGATGTCTTTTCCCATTGCTGGATTAGAAGTCTAGACAGCAAGAAATGCATCTTTGGGAGCCCAGCCTGGCTGATTAGTGTCAGGTTGGGCAGTCTGATAAATTGTCTTGGTTTTTGCTGGACACTGAACCTTAATCTGCCTGCTTTTAGTTCCCTTTATGCTCATTAAAGCTTTCATATTTATTAATAGCTTTTTTGTCCAGACATTAGAGCCCGAGGCAGGAAAACCTCCCTAGTCAGCTGTCTGAGCATATAGACTAATGGGGTTTCAATTATTTTCTTTGGATGATGGTACTATATTACCAAACGTGTTACTTGTATATGATGTTTCTGTTCTCCAGCATATGGTGATGAAGAGAGAGTCTACTCACTATTTATGTTAGGTTGCTAAAGAATGTCTTATAGTTTTAAGACATCCAAAAGCAGTGTGGCTTGAGGATTGAGATGCAGTGATGACTGCGGGAGGAAGGCGTCAGATGAAGGCCTGCTTTGACTGGCATCGAAGAAAAAGATCCAACTGTTTCAGGCAATTAATCCCCGTGCTTGTTGCATTAAACTAAAACACAATCTGGAGCTGTGGCCATAGCAGAAAAGGTTTTGTTTTCTTCACTGTTTTTAATAACTGGTGAGGATTCTTCAATGAGTAGTTTACTGTTGTAAGTAACTTCAGTGAGTGGTTCACTGTGGTAACTAGTATTCTGGTGCTTGAATCTGTGCATGGGTTGGCCCCACCTTGCCTACATGTTGGTTCTCTGTGTCCTAAATGCATCTTTTAGAATTTGAATTTAATATTTCTGCTTGAGAGATTAATTTCTATCCTCTCCCTCCCCAGTATCCAGTGTAAAACGAGCTGTGGACCAAGCAGTGTGGAGTGGCAAACACAAAGCCTTGCTTTTGCAGCCATTTTGGTTGGGTGTGGGTTTCAGATCCATAATTTTTGTTCTGCAATCACTGTTCTAGCTCTAATTTGTATTGGAAAACCGCATGATGTAGGCTGGGCAATGCCAAAAGGGTATGTCCTAAGGCCCATTTTATCTCATGCTGAAGGGGAAGCAGGAGGTAAATTGTCCTCTTGTTCATTTTGAACTCTTGGGATTGTGATAGAAAACCCAAATTGGGTGATTATTACATCAATATTTTCTAATTTTTTGAAGGCTCCATTTTTTGTTAGTAGTACTTGCATCATTCCTACTCCCTCCCCCAATTGCATCTATCACTCCTCATTAGGCATTGTCAGGAAGTGCAGATTGTCACTTCACTGTTGGCAGAGCAAACCTCCTGCAATTTGGGAAATGCCTTGGAGATTTTTCATAAAAGCAATCACTACTTATTTGTATGGTTAGGTCAGCAGAAAAAATGATTGACAGTCTTGATATTTTTAATAAAATACCTGGCAATGAAGAAAGAAGCTCAAGGGGTATGTGTTTCCGGCTCTTTGCAAATGCAGATGCAAATGTCTATTTGATACTTTCTTCTGTAGTTGAAATTCCTGTAACACCCTTTATGTGTATTTTTTTTTAAATATAGATTTCTGGTGTCAAGTTGGATTATTCTGTAGACTAATTTATCTGCACTTACTCTTCTTAATTTCTCTGTGTCTTGGGAGAGGAAGCAGAGAATAAGAAAGAAAAAAAAAAAACGCACAAAAAAACCCCACCCCCAGAAAAGCCAAAACTCTTGCAAATCTAGTTACGGATTTACTGGGGTTATTCTGTGCCTCCATCCCAAAATGCAGCAGTCACCATTCACTTCCTGGTTAATTCGGTGGGGTAGGTGGGGAAACAAAAAGTACACCTCTTCAATAAAAGATCACTGCTTGGCTTTTTCGAGGAAGACCTAATGCTTGTCCTTGACAGGCATTCAGCAGGCTCTGATTTCACTAAGTAACATCAGAAAGGCTTTTACCTCCTTTCAGAAAGTACTTGGAGCCCCTCAGCTAAGAGATGCTGTATAAAATGGCAACGTTTTCTTGTCTCTAACCCAGTTTTTCCTGGCTTTATTGTTGTTGTTTACAGGCAGCAAAAAGACGTGTCTGTCCAGAATGTATTATCTCCTGTGGTTTATAAACAGTCAAATACATGGGGGAAAAAATGGAGCTGTGGGCTCTATTTTAGAGTAGTTGTTGATGATTTCCAGGGATATCAAGCTGTTTTGGACAGGGCATGTAGCAGCATGTCATTCTTCACACTGCCTTCCCAAACAGATAGGAACATAAAGCAGAGTTGTTTCATTTGACTCCACCTGTTTTAGTGTGAGTTGGTCCGGGTTAGCTCATTGGGGTTGAGGTTAGTTCCTTGTCAATAAATACACACTTCTGAGAAGGCCATTTTCTAGGGAAGATGTATCTGAAGCAACCCATCTGATCAGTTTATATGCCGGTTTATTTTTCACTGTAAACAAATAGTGTTAAGGGCTGGCAATCTGTGGTGTGGACCTCTTGAACTGTGTGAAACACATCTACATCTTTTGCCACTTTTTCAAGTCAGACTATTTTCCTGAAGGATGGCTGGCCTGTTCCCTCAGTGGGTTGTTTTGAAGATCTTCCAAAGTCCAGATACGTCCTTTTATCTGGTACTATGTATTGCTGTATAGAGGAATCCTTTTTTGGAGGAAGCACCCCTGGAAGAATTTTTCCTCACCAAAGTGGGTTAAAAAAACTGCAATGTGTCCCCTTGCTGTGGAGAAAACCTTCCCCAGTGCTGCCTAGTGCTGGGAGCAGGCAGGACAGTGGCACACTGGATTTGGTGCCAGATTGATGTGGGAGGAGAAGAAACTTTCCAAAATGGGGGCACAGCCACCACAGTGATGGAGATTCTAGGTCAGCAGGTGTGGAAGCTGGCATTTTTACAAGATTAGAAAACAAACCTGAATAAAATGAAGGCTAGCCTTTATGTAACCTTTTCAGCATGGAGTTGAGGTCTTATTGAATATCTTGACTCCCAAATTGGATGGAATAGCTTTGCAGGAAGGAGGATCTTTGTAGATTTGCTTTTAGGAGGTGTAGGTTTTTCACTGTCGCTTATGTGTTTTGTGGGTTTTCCTGTTTCTTGAAAAAAATAGGATCTCACAAAGTATCCAGTGGAAAAAAACAATATTCAAGAAATAAAAGATTTGGCCAAATTTTACTACTGTTCCTTTAAAATGTGTTGCAGTGCCTTAAATTGTTGTCCTCACAGCATCAAACATATACAAGTCCTTGTTTCCTCAACGCGGTACTTTACATGGCAGGAGTTTCCTTCATGGAAGCAGCTCAGATAGTGTCATTGATTCAGAGCAGCGTTTCTAACAGGTTCTTATAAACACAGAATTGAAGGATTGTCATCCAGGCCCCTGTAGCTGAGTTGTTTGTCATTTGGGACAGTTCTATTTGATTTGTGTTTGTGTGCCATTGATGAGTGGGAATCCAAATCCATCTATCTACTCATGCTTCTAAAATGTTCTATTTAAATTAATCAGAAGGAATACTGTAGCTGGACGAGGCAACAGTTTGGGTGATCAGGTTCATACTGAAGCACTGATTAATCTTTCAATTAATTTGGGCTTGGGGGGTGGGTTTGGTAGTCTTTGTGTGTTTGTATGTGTAGTTTTGAGCACAGACACTGAGCTTAATGTTTTTATAACTTATGTATGTTGACTTCTCTTGTTACTCCACTCTGCTTCTTGCCAAACAGAAGTATTTGGAGAAGGGCCAGAGCTGTAAAATTCAGATCAGAATCCAAACTTAGATTTTTGCTTCAAGCTTTCCTAATATCGACTATCACAGACTTTTGGGTATAAACAAGGAAAATGCCTATTTTTATATTTCAAAGATGAAGTGATGGAGGTCCTTCTGGAGCAGTCGGGTAGAATGCTGGACTGTTTGTCAAAGTTACCAGCAGATAGTTCAAAAGTTAGGCAGAATAGTTGAAAACACAGTGCTCCATCAGCTGGAAAGAGCCCAACCAGAAGGGTAACACAAGATGGTACTTTGAAGCCAATGAGAAGAATCCCCCTAATACATCTAAAAATTCTGAAATGCTGGGGTGTTTTCTTGTATTCCCTCAGATCTTTGGAAATTTCAAGCACAGCCTTGTTTTGTTCTAAATGGAGTTAGTCAGTGTCTCAATGTTAATGTGTGCTTGATTTAATGGAAAAAGGATTATCTCTCATCAAGTAGGATGTTTGTTATCAGCTGTTGTGTCATGAACAGGCTTTCAGTAAGCTGCCAAGTGTTTTCTCTTGTTGAATGTTTCATCATTAAGGCAGTGGAAAAAACATTCAAAACTTCTCTAATGTTTTCCCTGTTGCATTCTTTTAGTTGCTTGTAGTTGTTGCAGTGACACTGTTCCAGTTGCATCCTGGGAATCCAGGCGGAGGGGCCTCCCATGGGTGGGAGACCTGCCAGGATTTCATAGAACTATAGAATCATCAAGGTTGGAAAAGACCGTCAAGATCATGAAGTCCAACTGTCCACCCTAAACCCTCCAACCACTAAACCATCTATTGAAACACCATGTCTGCCTGTTTGTTAAACCTCTCCAGAGATGGTATCTCCACTTTCTCCCTGGGCAGCCTGTGCCAAGGCCTCCGCACTCTTTCTGGGAAAAAGTTTTTCCTAAGATCCAGTCTGAACCTCCCCTGGCACTTGACCCCGTTTCCTCTTGTCTTATCACTAGTTACTAAGGAGAAGAGGCAAACACCTGCCTCACTCCAACCTCCCTTCAGGTAGTCTCCCCTGTTCTCCAGGCTGAACAGTCCTAGCTCCCTCACCACTCCCCATCAGACCTGTTCTCTAGACCCTCCCATCAGCTCAATTGCCCTTCTCTGCCCACTCTCCAGCACCTCAATGTTCTTCCTGAACTGTAGTGCCCAGACTGCCACCAGTACTCAGAGGTACAGCCTCAAAAGGGTTGAGTATAAAGGCAGAATCAGCTCCTTGGTACTGCTGGCCACATTGTTTCCTTCTGGGCCTGCTCGGTGCTGCAGCTAGGGAGTTTCTAGTCTTGACCTACTGCTCAGGCTGTGTTTTCTAACCATAACCTATAAATACCACATGGTGTAGTGCACAGTAGTTAGAAGATAGGGGATGTATGTACAGACATGGGTTTCTCAAGTTGTCCCTGCTTTCAGTGACAGGTCCTGCTTAGCTTCCCCTGCAGCTGGCTAGGGATGCAATCACTTATTGACTGTCAAGTACTTCAACTTTGGGGGGAAAAAATCTTGTTCCTGGGAAGAGCTTTGTTTATTCAATGAGGCATATTGGTATCTCCCCATGAGAGGAAACTTGCAGTTAAATGCCAAAGGCTGTGATTAATGGCTGTTCTGTTTGACTGATGGCCTCATAGACAGAGGCAATCTTCATTTCTCAGTCAGAGGTTCCTGGGTGCTGTTATAAGGTTGTTAGGACTCTTGCCAGCAAAAATCTTTACACTGGACAGCAGGAATTAGTTCATTAACTTGGTTTCCTATAAAACAGCAAATGAAATTATTTTTAAAGCTGTCAGCAATACAGATAGTCTGTTGGAATGTTATCTTAGTGTAAGGTTTACTTGTGTCTACTTCAGGCATCCCTTGGACAAGTAAAAATTAACTTCTTGGCAAGGTGTGCTGGACAGCGGGTTGGACAGTTTGTTCTGCTGCATTGTCCTCGCTGCTGTGGCAGTGAAAAATGCTCCGGTGTGTTTTCTACTGTTGTCTTCAGAACTGTTACCATATTAAAAACAGACTTAAAATACAGTCACTCACTGCCACAGGTCGTCGTTGTGTGAAGATCAGTAAGTTAAAGGCTGATAACATACATTTAATATTTTTTGTGGATGGAATTTTTATAGAGAATCATAGGAGTGGAAGGGACCTCCAAAGGGCATTAGTCCAACCCCCCTACAAGAAACAGGGTCATAACTCGCCAGACCAGGTTGCTCAGAGCCCCATCCAGCTGGACCTTGAATGACTCCAGGAATGGGGCCTCCACCATGTCTCTAGGCAGCGTGTTTCAGGGATCCTACAACCTCAGATTAAAGAACTTTTTCCTGACATCCAGCCTAGATCTCCCCTTTTCTAGCTTCAAACCATGACCTTTTGTTCTATTGTTTCCTGCCCTTGTGAACAGTCTTCCCCAGAATTCTGACTGACCCTTTTCAGGGATTGTAAAGTTGCCATAAGGTTCTCCAGGAGTTGTCTTGTCCTCAGGTTGAACAACCCTAACTCTCTCAGCCTGTCTTCTGCCTGTTGCGATTGGTTTGTTATCTGTGCTGATGGTGTACAGGCTGTGGTTCCTCTGGAAGATGGTGGCAGATGTCCCTGGATGTCCCTGTGGTGCCTGTGAAGGAGGGTCCTTGCAGCATGGGTACCATGTTGAAGCTGTTGGTACTTAGCACTGTCCACCTACCACTGCCATCTCCAGTGTTGCTTTCAGATTTAGATGCTTTGTGCTTCTCACAGTATTTCTTAAGGAAAGGTGAACAATCACTCCATGATACTTATGCTGATCACTTGAAGGTGAGCAGTTATGAGTGAGGTGCCTGTGAGCCTGACCAGCCAGATGAATGAAAGTTCCAGTTGTTTGTGCTGTGATAGGACTAACTACAGCAAAGGCCAAAAATTATTTCAAAATAGTCTTGCAGAGTCAGAAACTTTGCTACAGAAACTCTTTTCCGAGCTCTGTCAAAGCGTGGCATTTCGTTCATAAAGGTTATATAGAAATTACACCCATTTTGTGGAGAGAACTGTAGGACTTTACAGTGTGGTTTTTTATGTATCTTTTTATGGAGTATCTTAGCATTATAAATGGTGAGTTGGTGGTGTTGGAGTCTACAGTTGCTATCAGTGGTCATGTAAACTAAACATTTTGATTTACAGGTTGACATAAAAGACAGTCAGTTACTCACTGGTGGTAATTACAAAGTACATACTTGGAACCACAGATTGCCAAAGAACTGAGCAAGCCTTTGGCTTCAGGAGCTTGCTCTGCACTACTGCCTGCCTTATGCTTTATTCCAGTGCTGTACTTCAACGGTTAACTCATAAAAAGATGAGAAATAAATTGGCAGCTGCAAGAAAAGTGTGTTGGCCTACGCCATTCAACAACGGGATGACGTGGGATTGACTGATCTAGTTTTCAGAACATGGACAGGGCTGTTCTGAACAGAAAGCATTGGTTGTATTTAACAACTTGAGATATTTACTGAGTCAAATAAAAATTGCCCAGGTAATCAGTGAATATGCTGAAGACTCCATACATACGTTTCCCCCCCTTCTTTACAGCAGATTGGAAGTGCTGGTTGTTTACTTCTCTTGGACAGACGTTTGTCTAAATACAGTTTGTAACAAAATTGTGGTTAAAAATTGGTCTTGTGAGCTCCCATTTTATTGTGTTGATCCTGAAGATTTGGTAACCTGTATCACGGAGTCCCTGATCCTTGAAGATCCCCAGGCAGTTGTCTTTTACTGATTACTTCCAAGTAGAAGCTGGGTGTCTGAGCACCCTGAACATATATGTATGACTGTACAATGAGTAGTCAGTTTCTTGGCTAGTAACAGCTAAAAAAAAAAATACTGAGAATAAAACTGTAAACCAACTTAGCTATTCTGCTTTATTCACTACCTGTACATTTAAGCAGTCCCCATTTGGCTTTTATTGCACATTTGCCCATGGACTGCATCTTTGTTTTGCTAGAAGCTGACTCCATTCTAAGGGGGGGGGGGGGGGGGTGTT
>VZRI01005207.1:0-31007 GCA_013397515.1 Upupa epops | reverse complement strand
AAAGCATGAGGTTCATGTACCATTGTAGTTTGTACATTGAGGTCATTGGAACTGTAGCTTAACTGGCAAACAACCCTACAGTTGTGTGTGAGGGGTTCTGTGTGTGAAGCCCTCTGATCGCCTATGTGTATGCTGGGATGTCAGTCAATACCTCTGGATGTTTAGGGTTGAAAACATTTATAGAGTGTTAGAAGTGCAGAACCTAATTTAACTTGAAAGGGATTCTCGTCACTTCATAGAAGTACTTAGTTACCACTAAAGTCTTGAAGTACCAGTAGCTTTGTGGCAAATAAAGCCTGGTGTAGGCTCAGAAGACACCTTGAGTATATAGCCCTTCTGGAAAAGATGGTCCTTCCTAAATCTGTCCAGACTGGAAAGATCAGCTACACTTGTGGCTAGAGTAACTCAGCTGTTTGGTAGAGGGGTAGCAAAGTAGCACATACTTCATCTTGAAAATGTAAACTGGACTGTATCAGTGATCAGGAAAAGATGTTTTCATGCCCTTAATACAGATGTCGCCTTTCCCGATGGTGTGTTTATGCATTATATGGTTCATAGGGAGGAAAATCCAGACCAGTTGATTCTGTAGTGCTCTTAGATGATTTCTCCTTCTGAAAGGACCCATCAGACCAGGAAATGTCTGCGATGTTAGTATGAGGCTTTGATGCAAGCATTGTTCAGTGAATTGTTAGATGCTGAGAGCTAGTTACATGCTGCAGCATGCAGGTAAACTTCAGAAGTGCTGTTATCTTGGTGATATTGCTTCAGGAGCTTTCCATCTGCATCTGTCTTAAATACAATTTTCTGGTGCCACGGCTTTTGGAGGTTTGATGCAGTTTTTCTGGAATCTGTTCTAGATAAAATCAAGGGCAGCTTTTTCTCCTTCTGATTGTTTTGCTAAGTAAGCTGTGATGGAACTACAGATCCCTGGGATATGCGAGATGGAGGTTCTAGGAATAATGAATACTTGCAGATGTCTCAGTAGAATGCTGAATTCAGTGACCTGTGTGGCTGTGGCTTCAGTACTTTGTACAGGTCTTGTGCGCTCTAGTAGGTTCACACCATGACAGTGCAGACACTTTCAAGTAGATAGGGAAATGCTTATGGAGAATGCTGTGCCTGCAAAGTAGGTATTATTTGAGAAGAAAATCATAGGGTGGCTACATGCTATAGAAGGATGGGGTGCTACAGTTGGGTGTAGCACAGTCTGCTTGCAGTGAATTGACTGTGTACATTGTCCTCTGTTCTGAAAAGAGGGAGTACTGAATCCTAAAGTTGTGAAGCGGTGAGTACTAGTCAGGTGCCATTTTCATTCATAAATTAGGTTTCAGAGGAAATAAATAATCTTGCTTGTTTGTTCATTGAGCCTGCAAAGACAGCCTGGCAGTGAAGGATGCAATGAGTGGAGTGAAGATAACCAGGTGGATGCTGCTGCTCTGCCCTACACCTGTAGTTCATGCAGCACTGGCAGTGGAGTTGGTTGTTTTCGCTGCTGTGGAACTATGCAGACCTTGTGGATGCCTCAGCCGAGAGGTAAATGTAATCCTAGAATGGTATAGGTTGGAAGGGATCTTGGAGATGATCTAGTTCCAACCCCCCTGCTGTTGCGAAGTACTGGGACTTTAATAGTCCAAAGTTGACCTCTAGTTGAACTTCACAACCTAGCAATATGTCTGTGTTCTGGTACAGATACATATTTTAATGCTGGTTTGTAAAGCTTTGGTGTAACCAGCTTGTGGAGCAGTAGTCAGCAGGCAGAGCTTGCTTTATTTAGAAACACACAGCAAGGCTGTGAAACTAAGCATCTGGCCTTGTTGATAAATAAAGTGATGGAAGCCAAAATTAGGTAGAGATACTCCCTTGGGTTCCTCCCTGAGCTCTGGCCAGGCTCTGGGCAAAATCCAACAGGGAGGGTGCTTGAAACTAGAGTATGATAAGCAAGTCTTCTTGACTCAATGCATTCCCTTAGTTTTTCTACTACCTTGAAATAGCCATTACAATAACCCTACTCCTTCTCTTGGCATGTCTGCCCTTTTTTGTTGGCTATGTCAATTGGCAAAATATGTGGACGGGGACACTTCCCACTGGACCAAGTTACCTACAGCCCAATCCAACCTGGACCTGAACAGTTCCAGGCAGGGACCATACCATCCACAGCCTTCTGGGAAACCTGTTCCAGGGCCTCATTGCCTTCATAGGGAGGAATTTCTTCCTAAGATCAAATATAAATCTACCTTATTTTAGCTTGAAACCATCATCCCCCTTGTCCTGTCACTGCAGTCCCACATAAAAAGTCCCTCTCCAGCTTTTCTGTGGTCCCCTTCAGGTACTGGAAGGCTGCTATAAGGTTCCTCCAAAACTTTTGACTCCAGGCTGAACAGCCCCAGTTCCCTCAGCCTGTCTTCACGGCGGTAGTGCTCCAGCCCTCTGATGATCCCTGTGGCCTCCTCTGTCCTCACTCCAACAGTTCCATATCCTTTTTGTTTTGGGGATGCCTGAACTAGATGCAGTGGTCCAGGTGAGGTCTCACAAGAGCAGAGTAGAGGGGGAGAACCACCTCCCTTGACCTGCTGGTGACACTTGTGATCAGCTCAGGATCCAATTGGTCTTCTGGGCTATCCTCACACATTGACAACTCATGTTGAACTTCTCATCCACCAACAACTCCAAGTACTCCTTGTGGCTGCTTTCCCAGCAAGTATTTGTGCTTGGGATTGCCCCAGCCCAGATATAGGACTTGTTGAACCTTATGCCATTGGTAGAGGCCCAGTTCTCCAGCCTGTCAAGGTCCCACTGCATGGTCTCCCTTCCCTCCAGCCTGTTGACCACCCTACATAGCTTAGTGTCACTGGTAAATTTGCTAAAGGTGACCTCTCTGCTACTGTTCACACCTCCAACAAATGTGTTAAAAAGCATCTGATGCAGAACAGACCACTGAGGAACTCCACTTGTAATTGCTCTGTACTTGGATATCGAGCTGTTGATCACATCTCTTTGAGTGTGACCATCCAGCCAGTTCCTCATCCACTCAGCCATCCATCTGTCAAATCCATGTCTCTATAATTTGGAGACAAAGATGTCTTGCAGTACAGTGTCAGATGCCACGCACTAGCCCAGATAAATAGATGACAGTTCCTCTACCATTATCCACTATTGCTGTAACCATGTCGGGCCACCAGGTTTGTCAGGAAAGATCTGCCCTTATTGAAACCGCATTGGCTGTCGCCAGTCTCCTCCTTCCACATGCCGCAGCAGAGTTTTCAAGAGGATGTACTCCATGGTCTTGCCAGCCACAGAGGTGACACTGAGGGGCCTGTAGTTCCCTGGGTTATCTTTTTCCTCGCAACCTATGGGTGTGTCTCATCAGATCCTAGTGCCTTGTGAACCTTCAGGTTTTTATGTAGTCACCAACCTGATCTGCCCCTAGTGTGGGTGGTTCTTCCTTTTCCCAGTCCCAGCCTTTGAATTCTGTGACTTGGGTGCTGTGGTTTGAGAGCTGTCTGGTGAAGACAGAGGCAAAAAAGTCAGTGTGCCTTAGGCTTCTCCATATCCTGGCTGATCAGGTCACCTGCTTACTTCTGTAGGGGGCCCACATTTTCCCTTGTTATCCCTTCTTAGCTGACATACCTATAAAAGTTGTTCTTGTTCCTCTTGATATCCCTAATCCTGGGGTGAAGGAAGTAGTCCTGCAGTGCAGGCTCTTGCAAGATCCCTGTTTGACACAATTAAGCTAAGGAGTGAGTGCAGTTGCATTCACATCAAGCAGTGTAGGTGCAGACTGGAGTAGGTGCATGCAAGTGTGGACTTTGACTGCTCTAACTTCCTTACATTGGCACAGCTTTAATTTAGAGCAAGAGACTGTACAAGCTTAGGCTGGCTCTTGAGTCTGCACTAAACTGAAGTTTACCTGTGTTGTACCCTGGAGGAACTCAGACTTGCCAGATTAAATCCCTGAGAACTGGAATAGCACACGTTTAACTCTTTTAAGGATCCTAATTTAGGGATTTGAAACCATTTTAAAAGGTGCCTTTCAGATTAT
Organism: Upupa epops; assembly: GCA_013397515.1. Lineage (NCBI taxonomy): Eukaryota > Metazoa > Chordata > Aves > Bucerotiformes > Upupidae > Upupa > Upupa epops. The sequence goes on along the minus strand of VZRI01005207.1, from coordinate 26,968 downwards.
TTTTTTTATGTTTATTCCCCCCCCCAGAAATAGAGGGAGGGAAACTGATGGGTTAAACTGCTTCAGGATTCTGTAATCTGCCCTTTGAGGTAGGCAGGAGACTTCTGGCTGCTTGCAGCTTTTCATTTGCAGAGGGTAGATAGTTTCTGTGCCTGAAGGGGGTTGAAGCCATTACCAGCTTCAGCAAAGGTGAGTAAGAAGCCAAAGGGTGGAGTCATGGAAGAACCTGTGATAGCTGAACAAGACACAGGAATTTTTTGAGATGGGATGTTGCTTGGATGTGACTGTCAGGCCTCAGTGCTCTGTCTGATGGGAGCCCAGCTTTTAAATTCTCACCTTTACAGGAAGAGTCAAGGTCAGGAGGTGGGTTATAGGATGTGTCAGTGAGCAGTGTGGTGCAGGTCAGGGAAAGAGGTTGCTTTTCCTGTGACAGTGAATCCCTGCCCATCGAGCATGAAAGAAGTGCCTTTTAGTAGGCAGCTGCTTGGAGAGTGCTTGTAGATACTGAGGGCTTTACTTAGTGCAGGGAAACCTCTTAGTTGCAAGGCATTTGTTCCCTTGGGAGCTACCAAGGTCAGCACTTGGATGCAAGTTTCTCAAGTGGAAAAAAGGGTGCAGAATTGCTCTGTGGAGGCAACTGTGAGAGGAAGGGGAGTGAGGAGTAACACACAAGTCCAGAGGTGGGGTAGAAGCAGAGCTAATGGGTTACTGCAAGCAGCATCAGGAGGAGCAGGCTAGATGAAAGCTGGATAGGTTTGCAGAAAGACAGGCTGATTCCTATGGGTGAGCTGCTAAATGTGCAGGGCAGAGATGGTGTCTATGGCATGGAAGAGGGTTGAAAGATGTGCCTGGGAGGCACCATGGGCTGAGCCTAACCCTCCCCAGTGAGGCATATCTGAAGGACTGACCAGCCTCACTGCAGCCGTCATGATGCTTCTCCACTTCCTAGTGTGTTATGACCTTGGGCAGCTCCCAGAAGGTAATGTGGAGGGAGGATTGGGGCTCCTTTCCAACCTGCCAGCAGTAACCTGCAGGTGTTGGAGAGGGGTCGGCTGTGCAGGATATCTGAGTGCTGGATTACGTTGTGAGACCTAAGCAGCACGTGCCCAGTGGTAGGCCGCAATGCACATCCCAGTGCTACCTTCTTTTCATCTTCTTGTTTCTGAAGGCAGGGAAGTGAAGTGATTTTGTGCGTGTTCTGTAGATGTGCTGCTTTTTTCCCCCCTCAGCTTCACCAGACATCCTTTCTTAGGGCCATGTGGGGCAAAGGCTGGAGAAAAATCTCTATGCTTTGCAGTGTCTCTAGTTCAAAACACTTAGAAATACTAAACTTAAGTAATACTGTTGTGACGATGCTGACCATGGCTGAAAATGCCACAGCAGATCATAGAATCATAGAATGTGTTGGGTTGGAAGAGATCCCTAAAGGTCATCTTGTCCAACACCCCTACAACAAGCAGGGCCATTACTCACCAGACCAGATTGCCCAGAGCCCTATCCAGCCTGACCTTGAATGGCTCCAAGAATGGGGCCTTCACCACATCTCTAGGCAACCTGTTCCAGGGATCCCCCACCCTCAGATTAAAGAACTTTTTCCTGATGTCCAGCCTAAATCTTCCCTTTTCCAGCTTCAAACCATGACCCTGTGTCCTGTTGCTCCCTGCCCATTTTTTAGCTACCTATAGTCTGAATTTAGAAGCAACCAAAGGTATTTTTTTTAATATAATTAGTTATAGAAACAAAAGTTTTTATTGTGAAATATGTGGGCTATTGCAATGGGCAATTTGACATTTAACTCCAAACCTGCATCTGTGGTGGCCATATCCAGCCTTTCTGCTCTGTGGGACACACTTGAACCAAAGTTTCTAGCCAAATGGGTTTTTTCATGTGTCTTTATTGAGCTCACCCTGTGCTTTTTGTCTTCAGTCTTCCTAGGCAGCATGTCCTTGCACTGATCATAGATTAGTGCCCTGCAGTGCCCCATGTAGTTTGTTACTAATAAATACGGGATGCAGATCCTCCAAGTGATGCTATCTTCCCACCTAACATACAGAAGGCGTCGTATCCTTGGCACAGAGTCCTGCCTGAACAGAACAGTGTACACTGATTTTAATTTGCAGTGATGCTAAAGGATCCAGGGTGAGAGTTGTGTGAAACACAACTTTGTCTTTGTCTCTTCATGACAGTAACTTGTGAAAAATGTTTTTAAATACATGTAAAAAATTCACAGGAACTTAAATAACTGTCTTTTTTGATGGAATAGAGCACCTAGCAATGTGGCAGTGTTGCAAGTTCTTGTGATGCTGCATTGCTCCTGTTTGGGTCTGGTGGAAAATTGGTCTGGTTGATTCTCTTTGGAGTGAAAGGAGGGAAATTGGGTTACAGGGAGGATGAAATGGTTGCAGCCCAGCCTTGTTGCACTGTTTTACTGGCTTGTGCTTATTGCTTCCTTATTTTGCTAAGAAGATAGATTTGACTTGGGATTGAGGAAAGGAGTCTATCTTGAGGCTGAAAGAGATAATATTTACAAATGAGAGAATGCTCTGGTTGCTTTCTAGGGCCTGGGAGTTGGACACTTCTCTAGACGTTCAGTGGACATGGTTCTGTGACTGGTTTTATGCTCTAGGGAAAGAAGAGCACCGCGTGTGCTTTTGCAGGATCCACTTATGGACCCAGCATCTGGAATAAGAATTAATCTGCATTTGAACACTGGAAAATTCAATTGTTTTGCTTGTGTTTCCTTGTGCTCCTGCTAGGTTCAAGTGTCTTGTCCCAGGGTATGTGCGACTTTGAGTTGTCCCCCAGGGGAGGAACAAGTGCAGGCAGGGACAGAGCCCCTAGATGGCATCAGAAGCCATCTGATTTTTGGCTTCTGTGATTCTGAGGGTGCAGAGTGAGGATGAGAGGGGAGTGGTGAGCTCTTCGATGCTAGGGGAGGCTGACTGTGGACATGCCCAGCTTGGGTGTGCTTTCCTGTCTGAATGATTTGTCCTAGTGAAATCTCTTCCTCTATTAGCTGAGCAATACAGAGAGTTGTCATTTCACTGATTCAAACATGTTTCAACCTTTTGCAGCTCTGCTTTCTAAATATTTAATTTAAATGCTTTTACAGCCATTTTACTTCTTTATCATCGTGAGCCAAGGCAGAGCACGTAATGTGACATATGTGAAGATGTTAATTGAGGAGCAGCACACACGTGCGACTGTTTTGTAATTTTCTCCTTAGACGATCCAATCCTTGACTCCAGTTTTAACATTTCTTTGTGCTCCTGAATGGAAGGTTATATAAAGATGTATTTAGAGCTGTTAGTCTAATAAAGAGGAGCATTAATTCAGTAAGATTAAGGATCACCTGCTGGATCTTGCAGACACCGCTGCAACACTGTGCTGGTTGGGGTAAGGATGTGTAGTACCCTGGGGATAGTACCACTTACTGTTGGTAACCCTTATTGAGAGCATCCTCGCAGCACGCTGAGCAAATAGATGTTTTTTTTTTTTTTTTAATGTGAACTGATGTCATCAGAGTTGTCGAAGCAATACAGAAATCTTCCAACAGGCTTTGTCTTCAGTTTAATAATTATTCTCTCTATTTTCATGTGGCTTCCAGAAGGATGACTTGGTCAGAACAATCACTGTTGTTGGTTAGTAGTGGAGACTGCCTTGTTTGTCTCAGGAACTAACTGGGCTTGTGCAAGAGTCCAAAAGAAGCACGACACTGTGCAGGGTGCCGTCAACTCCCAACTGCCTCATGTGCCCAGGAAATGCAGGGCCGGTGAGTGCTACTCACATCGTGCTGCTCTCTGCAGAAGTAGCATTTCCACTGCTCATAGACCACATTGCTAAAGTAGTTTGACAAACAGCCTTGGGAGTTGTAGGGGGAAATGACTGATGCAGTAGGAAAAGGAGACCTCGCACACTTGAGTAAATTTTAAAAGGCCATTGGCCAAAATAATTCTTCATGGCAGACAGCGCTAACTGCTGCCTTGGGTATCCTCATACCAAAGGCTGGTTTTTGGGTGTCTGTGTAAGAATATTGGGGAAACAGTGTTGCCATATAGTGTTAGGGCTACAGGTGAGCATCTGGGAGGGTTTAGGGCTGATAGTTGCTGGGCTTGTGCTCAACACAAGAGAAAAGATGTAGAGACTTTTTGTTTTGGGGGGGTGGTTTTTTTTTTCCCATAGAATCATAGACTGGTCCAGGTTGGAAGGGACCTCCGAAGGTCATCTAGTCCAACTCCCCTGTAGGGAGCAGGGGCATCCTCAACTAGATCAAGTTGCCCAAAGCCTTGTCCAGCTTCACCTTGAATGTCTCCAGGGATGGAGCCTCAGCTACCTTCCTGGGCAGCCTGTTACAATGTTCAGCCTCCTTCCTGCTAAAGAACTTCTGACAGCCAGTTTCAGTCTGTGCTTCTCCAGTGTGAAACCTTTGCCCCTTGTCCTGCTGCTACAGGTCTTCATAAACTATCCCTCTCCAGCCTTCTTGTAGCCTCCTTCTGGTGCTCACTGAGAGTAGAGCCTGGGGGGACATACAGTTCACTCCAGCAAACATCTCCACATCCTCTGCAGTCAGTGTCTGGTTTCCAAGGAAAGCTTGGTTTAGAGGTTTATAAGCCTCCTCTTTCTTTATTAATTGTCTGAGAGGTTTGGTGGTTACAGTCTGATGGTAACTAGTTAACAGACAAGTAGCTCTGTACTGGGGGTTTTCTTATTAGTTGCAACTTTTCTTACAGTGTCCTGTATATCTGGTAATAATTTAACACATGCATGAATACTGGCAACTGGGAGACCTGCGTTGGGTAATCCTATAATTACCGAATCATCAAGGTTGGAAAAAACTCTTTCAAGATCATCGAGTCCAACCATCTACCCTACAAGCCCTAACTGCTAGCTGTTGGGTCAGGAGTCCTAGCTTGTCATCGTGACACATGGCACAGCTATTCACAGTGCATCAGGGTTTAGCAGAAATCTTGTTTTCCCTAGGCTGTTCAAAATGTACCAGGCACATGAAACACAGCCACAGAGTGTGGTCTGGGAAGGCTGCTTCAATTCACGGAAGTGTTTGCATCCTTGGACAAAAGAGATCAAAGTGTCTGTGGCAACTTCATGGTGTGAAACTTAATAATGAAAACATCACTCTGGATCTCCTGGCTTTGACCACTTAGTCAAATCATTACTACATTTTGCACAATAAATTGTTGGCTCAACTTGTCCCCTTAATTTTGCTGGTTGGACCTGTTGCTTGTTTTGACATATTTATCCATTGGAGGGGCTGAGTCTACTGCTAGTGCCTGAATGATGAGAGCTGTGTCTTCCTGTGAGACTTTAAGGGTTGAGAAGAGCTTCACTGCCCTAGAGGTGCTGCTTTCACACTCTTGCCAGGAGCCTGGTCTTGGCACAAGAGTTGTATTGCAGCAGCTGGGAGTTCATGCAGTGTGTTAACATGTTACACTTCTGCCTTTCACACAAGTTTGTAGTTGGAAAGTGGGTAAGGGTTTGTTTTCCATGTCTGTGTGAGCTTTGAGTTAACTAGGAAGTAGCAAATAAGTTTAAGGGCTTTCTTTTACCCCTCCCAAGCACCTTCACCTTCCTAGTCTCACAGACCTTCTCATATACCTTGTCACTTCTACTGGTTGCAGCATTAAGGACTTCTGCCACCTCTTTGTCATATTGTATGTAGTTCAGCTACCTGCTTCTCAAAGCCAAGTGTTGCTTCATTAGAGGCAGGTTGGCAGCATCTAGTTTGATGCCACTTCAGAAAACATTTCATCCCCCATCTTCTCTTCTTCAGTGCAGAGTAAACCCACCTGCACACGTTGGGATGGGAACACGCTCCCCATCCTGCATAGGCTGGGGCCATTCAGCTGGGCTGATTTGGTTACAAACACAAACAGTCCAGGGGAAGCAGACGTGCAGACTTCTGGCATAACAGAGAAGAACAGCTTGAGGAAATGTGTAGTCTGATCTTTTTTTTCCCCCCTTCCCCCATCCTCCCCAAGATAGTCTTGGGGGTTTGTAGGTGTGGCTGCAGTATTTAGGAGCCTAAATCACTGCAGCCTTTGAAAGTTACAGGATTCTTTTTGAAGTCTTGGGCCTAGAAGTGAAGCCAAAAGTCGAGGCTGTTAAGGTGTGCTGAAGGATTTTCAGTTCAGCTTTCCACTGCAGACTTAGAGCAGCCCACATGCATTCCATGGGAGGAGGAGTAGTAGGGGTCTCTGTGAAGCACAACAGCGTTTTCAGGGAGCCGCCCTGCCATGCATCCTTAAACTGCAGGCTAAGAAACCCCTGTCATTGTCTGCTGTTTTGCTCATTAGGAGAAGCTGGACTGTTGTTTTTGAGTGTTTAACATAATTCTTCAGAGACAAGTGGGTTGATCCAGACTGGGGGTGCTTGAGGCAGAGTTGGCGTCTTGGAGGAACATTGCTGTAGACTGTAGACCTGTCCCTTTTTGAGGTGCTCTGTGGGCCTTATGTGTCAAACAGGTGTGATGATGATAATCCATTGAGCGGAGGTTGAATTGTTTGTTGTGTTAGTGTCACTGACTTTTGGTTGGGATTGGGTTTTTTTGCAAAGTTTTGATAGTTTTATATGTCCATGTTCTTGTGGTGGACAGCTCTAGTAAAGCCAAGACAGCTGTAACAGCAACCTCCTTTGTTGTCACTTATAAGAGGCAGCTACACACAAAACCAGAAAAAAGGCCAGTTCTTCTCCTGGATGAAACGGCTTTCAGCAGCCTTAAGTTTTTTTTGTCAAGTAAGTGAATTGGTTTAAGCTCAGTGAGACTGTCAGGATGAGGAGCTATGAAAAACAGAGACTAGTCAGCTGTGCTGGGGGTTGAGTCACAGCGAGTCCCCAGGAGCAGCTCTCCAAGATGCTGGCTGTTGGCTTACAGTGTGATTTCTAAGTTTAGTTTTCCAGCGGGCTTATGTCTGAGTAGATTCAAGTGGTTTTCTCATTAGTGAGAACATTGATCACTTGTACTGCTCTCCTGCACCTGTTGTAGGTGTGTCACAGAGTGTTTGGGTAACAGCTTCCAAATGTTAGAAATGACTCTGCGTAGGGTCCCATTCATCCTTCTTGTGAGACTACTGGTTGCAGTTACTGTGGTTGCAGCAGCAATTAGGTAAGAGATACATTTGATAGAGACAGAACCAGAATTACCTGTTTGTAATGAAATTTCAGCTTTCAAAACATATTTGTCCAAGTAATAAAGGAAGAAGTGGAGTGAAACCAACAGAAGTGGCCAATATTGTAACTGGAGTGGCTGTTCCTTTGCCACCTTTGTCATCTGTCCTTGTCTCTGCTGATTAGATGGTTTTGTACCACTAACTGACAAAAAGGAAATGGAGAAACTGCCACACTGGCCATTTGCAGGCCATGTTAACACTCTTCTGCTGTGGCTTCTAGACACTGCTGATTATTGTTGTAGGACCAGAGGGTGCAACTGGAAGAGCTTGGACTGAATTTGAGAGATTGCATTTACTGACTCAGGCTGACATTTGGAGATGGAAGGACAACTCTAGGGATCACTCACCTGCCTGCCTCCTGGCAGCTTGCCTCTTTCTCTTCGCATGAAGAAAGGAAATACTAATGTTCATAGGCATGCTGATGCCCAGTTGGGCAGAGCCTGGCAGGATGGGAAAGCATGCTGGCTGAAACATGCGCAGAAGAGCCTTAGTGCACAATGTTGTCTGTGAGTCTATAAGAACAGAGGACCAGTTTGGACTCACTTTGATCTGCCTTATCCTTATTGCCCCCTTTCTGCATGAAATTGGCCTGTGAAGCTAGAGAATACTTCTGTACAAAAATGGGCGCATGTGCCTGAGCCCTGCTGCCACAGGTGCCACTTTCTAAGAACGGCCGTGGATCTGTAGCAGCACAAAAATTGTGAGACCTCAACCGGGGCAGGAGGCAGTGGGGTGAGGTGGAGTCTGGGTGAAAGAAACACTGCTGGAGCAGCAGTCTGTTCCACATGCCTTGGGCATCATTGTAGCAAGGAAGAACTGCCTTGTGATTGTGTGTTACAGTCTCACAGATCTACCAGAGTTCATCTTTCCTCCCTCCTTGGCATTGAGCGTCCACCTATCTGATTGTCTTCTCCTGTACAGATTCAGCTGAAGTTAATGTTTGCTGATGTATCTGCTTCACTAGACTTGTCACACGGTTTTTACTTGTAGAATTTTTTAATGTATTCTGTCACAGTTGCATGTTCAATTGTGGAATGGGAAGGGACATCGGTATTAGCTCCTGCAGTTTTAGACTGTTTGGTTTCAAGGGACATGTTATACAGAGCAAGAAAACAGGCAAGCTCCTGCCTCTGAGTGTCTGATTTAACACTTCATGTTGGTTCAGAGTTTTGGTTCTTATCACCACCAGACACCACTGATGTTTGCTTTGCTTTTGCTCATGATTTTAGCATACCCATCAGATAGCTCCCAGTCTTGCTTCTTCTGTGGTAGCAGTTTTACAAAAGTAAAATAATCCAAAATGAGATGTTTTGTGGTGTTAATGGAAGACTGAATGATGCTGTTCTACTGAGAAAAGAATTGCTCGGAGTTCCTGAAATGGTTGCTGAGTGCCTGTTTGAGTACATGTCCAGCAGGAAACACTGTTTTTTATTGCAAGTTGAAGTTCCTGCTTCTCTTCAGAGCAGTGATAAAACACTTCAAATTAGTGCAGTCTGACCAAGCATGGGAAATACTGTACTTCAGGAAACACAGGAGCTGCCTGTGGGTATATAAAGTGTCTGTGAAATGCATGAAGCGCACTGTTTGTGTGTAGTGTAAGCAGTTCCATACCATTGGCACATACTCTGCAGTCATGCATCCAGTTCCTACATAGGATTTTCAGAATAAGCCAGTTGGTGAGACTACAGTGGAAGATTCTAAGTTGCCAGTAGGATACCAGTTAAAAGCTAGAAATAAATGCCTTGAAGTAGTGAAGTTTACTGGAGCATGGAGGGGAAGGGGGTGTTAATCGTGTTTCCAGATGAATGAGAAAAATCCATGTGAATAGTGGAAGAGTTTACTATTTTGAAACTTGGGGTAATAGCTCCCAGTTGCAATGATATTTCATTTCTTTAAAAGTACAGTTAATGTATAAAAGAGCGAAGCCACAAGAATTCTAACAAACAGTAAAGTAAAACATAGCTAGTGTTCTTCTACAGATGAGCAGGATGTCTCACATCATGAGACCCAAGGCTGTAGTACAGTGATAAGAGATGCTGATATGTGATATTTTTGTTATTGCTGTGTAGATTAATTCAAGATTTTTATTCTCTTTTTTTCTCCCCTCACATCTAGCAAAACTGTACAATCTAAAGTGGACTGCATTTTGGTAAGTACAAATCCAGAATGCTTTTTTAGTATTTATTAAACTGTGAGACCAAACTAGGCTCTGGAGGCTGAGGGCTGTTACAGATCTTTTCCTTAGCAGTGCTTTCAGGTACTGCCACTAAGTGCGATCAAATTAGTTGCCATTGCCAACAACAACAAAAAAATGTATTTCCATAATGTGGGGTTGGGTTTGTTTTCTGGGGAAGCGCTAGGTTCACACTGGCAGCAGCGAGTGGCTGTGATTTGTCCCACCTGTAGAACTGTCAGTGTAGACACAGCATGACCCTTGCTTTCTAAACCTGAATGTATTAAATGAAAGGTTATGTATTGCATGGATCAGAGTGTGCAAGAAACGAACTGAGCCTCAAGAACCACTGCTCTTTAGGCCTTCAGTGACAACGATTATTGCATTTGTTGCTTCCTTCAAAAACAGTTCATGGCAGCACTGTGCTTTAAGGAAAGAACTAAACTGAACTGTGTGTTTGCACAAACCTGCCAGAGTAATGTCCTGCTCTGTGCAAATCATGCTGGTGTCATAATTAGCACAAGTTTGGTTTGTTTTTCAACTTCACTGTCCTCAAACTTTGCAGACCAGCCTGGATGCCTTTCCAGAAACGCATGACGCTGTGTGTCCTATTAGCTCTGTTCAGTTAGTTATGAAAAATAGAACATTATTTGAAGCTGAAGGTGTATTTTTTCCTTTGTGCATTAAAATAACAGTGATAAGATGTTATTTCTGGGAAACAAGCATCTACCACTAACTCTGAAAGAAGTTTGTTTGGTTTAATATTCATAGTGAGCAGGTTGTGAGTTTCTTCATACCAGAATCTGGGTTCATGAATCTTAAGACCAGAAAGGACTGCTTATTCTGACTTTCTGCTTTGTATTTCATTCAGCAGTACCAGTGGGTCAGATAAAAAGCTGACATAGACAAGGATCTGGATACTCACCAATAAAACCTGCTGAGCTGTGTGGCTGAGCTAAGAATATTCCTTTGAGTCACATTATCAAAGGCTTATTCAGATGGCACTGAATTCTTGTTCTTAAAACATTGTCTTAATTCACCATGGTAGCAGGTTAGAAGTGAGCGGTCAGGTACTACACACAACCTTTGGACCCAGTTTTGTCTGTGCTTAAAATTTTCCAATGAAAATAATGATTAAAAAAAATGATCTGCTTGATCCTGCGTTGACATTTGTGGACACAAAGCAGGTGTCTTAAGATACTGGTTTTTTAATGTGAGTCTTCAGAGACTCTTGTAAAACTCTTTCAGCAACAGGTTTTTCTATGGTGAAAATTGGAAGTGGGTGTTCCTAAGTAGTATCAGAGAGGGAGTAGATAAGGAGGAAGTTAACTGGCCACCTTCTTAGAAATCTGTTTGAGGAGAATGGAATGATCCTAGGGCTCATGCCCTCGCTCGTTTCCCATGCAGAACAAATGCTCTTGCCTTAAGTTCTGCAGATTTATGGAACTGTGGTGCTGAGGTGAGGACTGTCTGTGTGTCCCCATTCCTTTCTGTGGTCCTTAGCCATTGGATGGGCAGGTTGTTTCTCTGGACAGTGTTCTTGGACGTAAGTTTCCATAACTTGTGGGACAGAGCAGCAGTGTCCTGATGGTCTAATTTCTGTGCCAGCTGCCTCCTTGTCTATGCTGCCAATGAGTTCAGAGGAATTCTGTGGAAAGGCTATTCTAGGTTAGAAAAGGCAAATCTAATGGCTGCTCAGGTAATTTAAAAAACTCCAAGTTCAGAATAATTTCTGGAAATAAAAGCTCAATTGTGTCAAAATGATTTTTGCCTTTTATATGTGTTCTTGGAAAGCTGTGATCTACAGGGCAATGTTCAACTGAAAGGTTGTTGTTCAAGGCTCTGAGTGTGGCTTCCCTGCAGCTGAATGCAGTTTCACTGGGCAGAAGAGAGATAGATGAGCAGGTTGCCTTTCTGGTGGAAGGTGGGTTTTGTCAGAGCTGTCCTGTTTGTGGCGCTGCATCACTTTCATTCTGACACATTGTCAGCTGCTGGGAGATCATAAGAAAATCACTGTATGTTACGCAATCCAGAAAACATAATTAGCAAGAGTTGTGTTATAAACAGCCATTAAAAATTCATTATAGCATCTTTTTAACTGGAATAAACATGTCTAGCAGTGGATTCTCTTACAACTTAATTTGTTAGATTTGTTGGTGCATACTAAGTGAATTCTTGAACCTGATTTTTAAGATGGTTGTGTGTAATGGGTTAAAGCAAGAGTTTGAATTGGTTTGGGTTGGTGCCTGCAATCCAGGCACAGCAACCAGCTCTCACCGATAATTCAACAGGCAATGAAGTAACTTTGCTAAAAAGAAAATAGCTTATTGAACCCATCACCAATAGTAAAAGGAAAAAATCCTGGAATAAGCAAAAGAATCAGAAAGGTAAATAGACACTGTATCACAGTGCCTTTACACACTCTCTGGGAGAAATGAGAGACAATTAACACATTGGTTTTTGGCTTTAGATGAGAGTCCTGAGAAAAAAGAGTGTGCACCAACACTCATAACCATAAAGCTGCCACACACACACAATTGTACTCCATTTCCAGAAGTGAAAGAGGTGGGAGGGGTGGCAGAAACACAGCACAAAATACACATGTAATGCTTGTGGAAAAGTTCCTTTTCCTGTCCTCTTGCAGATGTCAGCCCTCCCTGACATCTCAGGCATACTTCTAGCTCCTCTCAACTCGGGAGCTCTTCTTTGAGCCTATAGCAGCGTTAAATGGAAAGGATGTAACAGAATCCTAGACTTTGTTTGCCACAGGTTTAGGAGATCAGTACTTAGGATCTCTCTCTCTCTCTTATCAGAGGCTTCTCTCAGTGGCAGAACATACAGATCTTTACTGATCTTTGGTGGAGACAAAGCCAACATGGTGCTTGGTCACGTGGGGCTACAGCTGTTGTGGTGGACAGGCTGTATTCAGGACCTGCTGCAGGGCCTTCTCCCCTCTTCTTCCCTGTGGTTAAGGCTCCAAGGGAGAAAGAGGGTTAAGAGCTGACCACTGTTTGGCATCTTCAAAGGCAATCCAGCTAAGAGGGATGTAGGAGTTGCCCTTCTCTTCATCCAGCTGCCAGGAACCAGGGTGAGCTGGTGCTGGCTTTCTGTGTTCAAGCTCTTGGGTAAAAGGAGGCTGTAGTTGCCCCTGTGACAGAGGTGCAGCAACGCTTAGGCTCCTTCTGTATTCCACCCTTTGGTGTCAGGTAGGCTGAGAGCCATTGCTCACCACCCGTGCACCATAGGGAGGCAGGGAGGAGTTCTCTGTCTTATAAGATGAACCAGGGAAGAAAACAGGAAGTCCACTCCCTTTTATAAACTCTGTCCACCAATTACTTGTAGAGTCAGGACACTTGACCTGTAGGGTTCAGGGGGTCTGCTGGGAAAACTATCCCCAGCTTCAGAATAAAATGCTTTTTGGCATAAAAGCACCAAAATTAACACTTGAAAATTTGATAATTTTCAAACTGCAGCACTTTTTTCCCTATAATTGCTCACTGAGAATGTTGAAGTTTCTTTCCTGGTCCTCTGAAAGGAGGTTGGTGTTGGCCAGAGGATGCTGTGTCGATGGCCACAGAAGACAAGGCAACTGGTAACTGGGGTAGTTACAGTGTAGGCAGCAGCAATGTGTAATTCAGCTGAAGTGGTGTGCCTTTGGTCTTGCTGTGAAGTAGGTGGTAGCTTCTCATTTCTTTTTGGCCCTGCAGAAGCTTCCCTGCAGGCAGAAGCTCTGTGAAGAGCTAGCCCTGTCAGGACAAAGCTGTCATATGTTTCTGTGGAATCATAAAATCATAGACTGCATTGGGATGGAAGGGAAGTATAAAGATCATCTAGTCCAACCCCCCCCTACAACAAGCAGGGGCATCTTCAGCTACAGCAGGTTACTCTCAAGCCTCATCCACCCTGACCTTGAATGTCTCCAGTTGGGCCTCCACCACCTCTCTGTGCAACCTGTTCCAGTGTTTTACCACGTCATTGTAAAAAATAACCTTCCTTATATCTAATCTAAACCTACCTAGTATTGGTTTCAAGCCATTAAGGGTAGTCTCAGTTACAGGCTGGTTATTTTTACCTCCATCCTTGGAAAGGGAATGGAACAAATTCCTCTGGATTCCATCTTTAGCTATCTAGAAGAGAAGAAAGTTACTGGGAGTAGTCAGGATTCATCAACCAGTCTGGCTGGGAAGGTGAGGGGAGAGCTTGATTTCTGCAAGAGTTTTGACACCATCTCATAACATCCTCATTAGGAAACTCCTTCATTGTGGGTGTGATGAGGTGGGTTGAGAGCTGATTGTGTAGCAGAGCTCAGAGAATTTTATTCATTGATGCAGGATCAAGTTGCAGACCTGTGTTCCAGAGGGATCAGTACTGGGTCTGTTCTTGTTCAACATATTCATCACTGACCTGGATGAGGGGACAATGTCCCCTTATGGAGTGCTGATGACACGTGCTGGGAGCAGTGACTGACACACAAGAGGTTGGGCTGCCATCCAGTGTGGCCTGGGCAGAGAGGAGCCTCATGGAGTTCAAAAGCAGCAAGTGTAGTGTCCTGCACCTGGGGAAGAACAGCCCTGTGTATCAGTATTGGTTAGGGGTGACCTGATGGAGAGTAGCCCTGAGGAGAAAGATCTTGGAGTCCTGGTGGACAGTAAGTTGACCATGAGCTAACAGTGTGCCCTTATTACCAAGAAGGCCAGTGATATTCAGGGATGGATTAAGAAGAGTGTGGCCAGTAGGTCTAGAAAGGTCATTCTCCCCCTTTACTCTGCCCTGATGAGGCAGCATTTGGAGTACTGTGTCTAGTTCTAGGCTTCCCAGTTCAGGAGAGACAGGGAACTAGTGGAGAGTCCATTGGAGGGCAACAAAGACCACTGGGGGCCCCGAGCACCTCTCTTACAAGGAAAGGTTGAGAGAGCTGGGACTGTTCAGCCTTGAGAATGCTGACAGGAGACCTAATCCACACCTGTCACTGCAGGGTGGCTGTAGGAAGGAGGGTGCCAGACCATTTACAGTTGTGCCCAATGACGGGACAAGGGATAATGGGCACAAGCTGGAACATGGGAAGTTTAATTTAGAAATAAGGGAAAACTTTGCAGTATGAGTTCCAAAGTCCTGGCACCAACTTCCCAGAGAGGCTGTGAAGTCTCCTGCTCTGGACATCCTCAAAACTCCCCTGGATACAGCCCTATGCAATGTGCTCTGGGTGATCCTGCTTTGGTGGGGGGGTTGGACTTGACCTCTAGAAGTCCCTTCCAACTCCAGTGATTCTGTGATTATTCCTTGTCCTGTCATGACAGGCCTTGCTAAAAGGTCCCATCTTCCTTGTAGACTGTAAGTCTGAAAGGCTGCAATAAGGTCACCTTGGGGCCTTCTGTCCTGCAGGATGAACAGCCTCAACTCTTGCAGAGTGTCCTCACAGCAGAGGTTCTCCAGCCTTCTGATAATTTCTGTGGCCTGCTCTGGACCCTCTTCAAAAGGTTTGTGTCCATCTCATGTTGAGGACCCCAGAGCTGGGCACAGGACTGCAGGTGGGGTCTCAGCAGAGCAGAGAGACAGAATCACTGCCACCAGCCTGCTGGTCACACTTTTTCTCATGCAACACAGGATGCAATTGGCCATCTGGGCTGCAAGGGCACATTGCTGGGTCATGTCCAGCCCATCATCCATCAGTAATCCCCAGTCCGTCTGTGCATGACTGTTCTCAATCACATCCTCTCCCAGCCTGTTGTCCTGGTTTCAGGGCCAAAGGCTAGAGACCCTCACAGGGCAGATTATTATGGGAGTATTCTAGAAAATAAGAGATCAGGAAACGAACAAACTGCAGTAACTTTAATAGGAGTGATAATGGAAGGAGGGTATCCAACAAGGACAGAAAAGTTAGGTACAGAAAATAGATCACTGAAACTGCAGTCCAGAAAAGGCCCCCCTGTTCAGGTGCTGGGTGGAAGAGGCCGTGATCTGAAGAAAAATAAAAACAAAGCGCAGTCCAGTGCAATACCCCAGCCACTGATTTCAGTCCCAGAACAGACTCCATAAAACAAAAAAAAAATGACAAACCAAAACCAGAAGGAAGCAAAGCCCCCTTGACCCCTCAGATGGCCGTCATCACAAAAGCAAACTGTAGGGCTACTTGAGAATGCACTGCCTCCTTTCCCCACCTCCGTGGTCTCCTCCCTTCCCCATACACTGTTGGCACCCCACTGAAAACCTTCCCTTCAGGAAACTTCCACTCCTCCACTGGAGCAGCTGCCCAAACCACTCCTGAGTGGGAACAGGAGTGGAAGTGGGACAGAATGCAAACACAATCCAACACTATATCTATATTGATATAGAGGATTGCCCTGACCCAGATGTAGGACTTTACACTTGGCCTTGCTAAACCTCATGATATTCATACTGACTCACCTCTCAAACTCCTCCAGATCCCTCTGGATGACACCCTGTCCCTCTGGCTTATTGACTGCACCACTCAGCTTGGTGTCACCTGCAAACTTGCTGAGGGTGCACTCAGCCCCGATGTCTGTATTGTTAATGAAGATGTTGAAGAGTACCAGTCCCAGTACAGACCCCTAAGGGACACCACTTGACAACAGTCTCCATCTGGACGTTGACCACTACTTTCTGGAAACAACCACCCAACCAGTTTCTTATCCATTGAATGGTGCACCCATCAAACTTGTATCTCTCCAACTTAGAGGGGAGGATGTTGTAGGGGCCTTGTATAAACCCAGATAGATAATGTCCATAGCACTTCCTTTGGCCCCTGATACAGTACTCCAGTGTAGAAAGCCACTAGGTTGGTCAGGCAGAATCTGTCCTTGGTGAAGCCCGGCTGCTTGTCTCCAGTCTCTGTTCACCGTGTGCCTTAGCACATCTAGTAGGATCTGTTACATGCTATTCCCAAGCACAGAGGCTGATGGGTTGCTAGTTCCCAGGGTCTTCCTTTCTACCCTTTTTAAAACTAGGTGTTTTGTTTCCCTTCTTCCAGTCACCAGGGACTGCACCTGACAGACATGACTTTTCAACTGTAGTGGAGAGTGGCTTGGAAACTACATCAGCCAATTGCCTCAAGACTCCAGAAGGCATCTCATGGGGTCCCATTGACTTGTGTGTGTTCAGGTGGTTATGAAGCTGATCTTCATTTCCAGTGGGAACGATCTTGCTCCCCTGCTTGTCATCTTATTGTCTGTCTCTTGGGAGCTGTGAGAAGAGAGATGCCAGTGAAGACTGAGGCAAAGCGGTTGTTGAGTGCCTCAGCCTTCTCCTCGCCTGTTGTTACTGGCTGACCACTCTGGCCCATCAGAGAGGGGCAGTCTCTCTCACCTCCCTTTTTGGATCGATGCACTTGCAGAAACCCATTTTGTTACTGTGTATCCCTGGCCAGGTTCAGCTCCGTCTGTGACTTGGCTTTCTGACCCCATCTCTTAATAGCTGGGCAGTGTTCCTATGTGCTTCCCAGGATACTTGTCCCAGTTTCCACTGCCTGTACAGCTACTTCTTGTCTTTTAATTTGACCAGCAGGTCTGGACACAGCCATGCTGATGTCTTTCCTCTCTTGCTTAACTCTTTACACCTGAGAGAGTTCTTCTGCTCCACGGAGAGTGTCTGTAAAGATTTGCCAGCTCTCTTCTGCTCCCTTGTTCCTGAGGACTGGTTCCCAGGGGATCTGACAGAGTAAGTCCTTGAAGAGCTGGAATATTGCTTTTGTAAGATCTAGGGTCTTGATTACATTTCTTATCTGACTCTTGTTCGTTGACTGTTGTTCTGCACTGTGAACTCCACTGGTGCAGGATCACTGCAGCCCAGCCTGCCTCCAGGCTTGACACTTCTGATGAGCTTGTTTGTATTGGTCATGATCAGTTTGGTATCACATCCCCTTGTCCACTGTCTGGCTTACGAAGTTATCATCTCTGCAACCCAGGAGTCTCCTGGATGCCCTTCACCTTGCTGTGCTACTGTTCCAGCAGATGTCAGGGTGGTTGAAGTCCCCCAGCAGAAGAGCCTGTGAGTGTGATGACTCTTGTAGCTGGAGTCAGATGCTTCATTAGTGGGCTCCTCTTGATTAGTTGGCCAGAAATCCCAAGGTTCCCCTGATAGCCTTGGTCCCTAATTTCTATCCATAAACTTTCAACCTGTTCATGCCTGTTCTTCATGGCTATCTTACCATACTCTGACCATTTGTTGGCATGGAGGGCAACACCTCCACCCTTCATTCCCTTCCTATCTCTTCTGGCCCATAGCCACACTCCAGCCATAGGTTTTATCCCACCAAGTTTCCATGATGGCAGCTCTGTCCCAGCTCTCTAACAGCAACAGTTTCCAGCTCCTCCTGTTGGTTACCGCTGCTCCAGGTGTGTTCATGCAGGGGCACTTCAGCTGGGCTGGTGGCTGTTGTGGTGTTGGCTGTTTCCTCTCCTTAGAAGAATGTGGCTGAGGGCTTGTGTGCAGTATTTAGGATCTGAAATACATTAGTACTTCAGTTACAGCATTTCTAATCTTTTTTTTTGCAGCTTTTTAGAATACCTTTTGTTTCAAGTATTTTCTGTTTCAAACATTAGCTGTTTTCTGTCTTGATTGTGTTTTTACAAACAATTGACCTTGAGAGAATGATTTAACCTTTGCTTCTTGTTTTTCTCTTCACAAAGTGGGGAGCTGAGTGCTTGCCTATGCAGTTATTTTTAATCTGGCTGTTAAATAATAGATGGTCTGCTGAAGTCTGACAAGGTTTAGAACCAGTCTGCTAATAAATGCACAGGATATTGCCACTGGAGAAGCCTTTTTTTACCTGAGCAGAGTGCAGTTACCTATAAATATTCAAAATGTGGAAAGAAACCCTAAGATCAGCCCATATTCCCTAAAACAGTTGTCTCATGCAGCACCCTGGCCGTCAGCTCCAGAACTGCATGACAGAAATAACCTGTAATTCTGCTGTCATTGTGGAGTTGTGAAATAGTTCAGAGTTCAAGACCATTTTTCACTGTGTTCATTACAGAAGTTTTGACTCTGATGATTATTTCTTAGTGTATTTTTCCTCTATCTTATAAAATATCTTCTTCTTTGAAGCAGTCCAGAGAAAACATGGTTCCTGCAGTTTCCCCACAGGAATTCTTTCTGACAGCGGTATGACAAAACTACACTAACATTTGTGAACTGATGGTAGGTCAGCAGGTGATCCTGCTCTGGCAGTGGAGGTTGGCCTAGATGATCTCTTGAGGTCCCTTCCAACCCCTAACTTTCTCTGGTTCTGGAGATTCACATTCAAATCTCTAGGTTCTCTGGTTCAAGCAGGAGCATGAAAGCACTCATGTTTCCTGTAACACACATCAAGTCCTTAACTGCAGTCTGTGTTGAATTGGTATTTGTCTTTCTACTGCAGAAAGTTTCAATGTCTCGTTACTGAGTTACTGTCTCTATGAGTGGAACCAGATAGCAAAACCTGGTGTTTTCATTAAAAAAACAACAAAAATAACCCAAACCTCACAGTGTTTGGGCCATCCTGGTTTAGTTCACAGCTGTTCATTTGCTCAGTCTTAGGGTTTGTTAGAATGAACAAGAACATTGCATTCCCCAGAAATCCTTCTTTGTCTTTCATAGGCAACTAGAGGACAGATCTGTTTGAATCATATCAATGTGGCCACTGCTAAAGGAAATTTAAATGGTTTTGCGATTCAATTTTTGTGTTGCATGTTGTATGCTTTTCTTTAGTGAAACTATATTTGTTAACTGTCAAAACAAAAATCTCATGTTAGAAAAGTCTTTGCTGTGCTGTGACTTGAGGCTTCTAATTCTTTGGCCGTAGTTTTTCTGTCTTGGATTATAAGAGCACTGAGATATCTGGAGTGTTTGACGTCTTTTAGAATGTGCTGAAGTCAGGTTGTGAACGTAAGTGTGAACACTGCTGCCCCCAATCTTCACTGGATCTGCGTTTATTTAATGTGGCTACTCATCATTAATTCAATAGAATTAGTCCAGGTTGGGAAACTTCAAACAAAATTTTTACTGAGGTTCCTTCTAAGTAGTGGAAAAGATTTCTCCCAACATTTTGCACTCTGTATGGATTCTAATACTCTTGCAGCATAAGCTTCATTGGTCTGTGTGAAGGAATTAGTCCTAGATCATGCCAGCACTGCAGTCTTCCTTTTGAAGCTGTGACTTGTTTTCCACTGTTAGCTTATTTGGGGTGATGATGCATCATAAGCACAAAGCTCAGGATGAATAAATCTTTCTCCTGCACTCCCAA
The DNA here is from genome assembly GCA_013397515.1 of Upupa epops. Taxonomy (NCBI): domain Eukaryota; kingdom Metazoa; phylum Chordata; class Aves; order Bucerotiformes; family Upupidae; genus Upupa; species Upupa epops. The sequence continues at coordinate 7,371 of VZRI01005207.1, read as the reverse complement.
ATTCTCTTCTCAGTGCTTTAAGAAATTTGAAAGTTCTGATAACTTTGAACAGTTTCGTTAATTGAACTGCTGCTAAACTCACCAGACCTGTAGCATTGAGAGCTGATGGGAGTCGGCTGAGGTTGAGGCAGAGATTGTACCTGCCGATGTTGTAGAGAATGAGGGGATATAAAAATGGTTAGAGAATCCAGCCTAAACAAAGCACACTGTTCACCATAGTTTTAAATTAAACAAAACATGTTACTTCCTGAATCTGCTTTTACTAGCCATCACACCCCATCCCTGTATTTCTGCTTCTTCAGTTGTAAGATTATTTTCTCAAAATAGATTCTGTCTCATCTAATAAGCTTAGGCTTATCTAATTACTGCCCAGGTAGGATTACCTCTGTGAACCGTGTGTGACTCCTGGCTGTGGGTTAACTGTCTTGTTTCTGTGAGTTCTCCTCCCTCTCCAGGACTTCCCCACAGCCATCAGGGAAGCCAGAGAGTTGTGCACAAAGTGCTGGATGGTGGAGAGAAGTGGGTTTTGAGTGAAAGCAGTGAGATGACATCACTGTCCAGCTGCTTCTTAATTAGGGGGTTTGATGAATGGGGCTGGTGCAGCAGAACCTCAGGCAGGGCCCTTCTTTCTGCCAGGATGCAGCACAAGTTGCTTTAGCTGCAGTGGGAACTGAAGCTACTCAGTATTTATTAATGAAAAACTTAATATATCTTCTAAAAGCTGGTGCTTGTGTTGCGCTTTGGTGCATTGGGTTTGGAAAATAGGGTTTGTCTCCCACCCCAGTGTCAAGAGTTTTATCTGAGATGCTTGTGCTACGTAGATTAGCTGCACTGATGTTTGCTGCTTAAAACAAAAAACAGCTGAGTTCCTTGGAGAGGAGGAGGTCTGATAAAGACCAAGCGTCTGCAAATAATCTTGCGGTTGTTAGAGTTCTCTCTTTTCATAAATAAACTCTTCAATTTTCTCACACCAGCCCAATGCTGTGATTTGTGCAGAAGAGGAAGAACAGAGTCTGGCAGAGTATGCTCCTTCGGAACTGCCTTTCTGGGAGTCTGAGCACCACTACTGTGTAAGCTGAGGGAAGGCCACACAGAACTGAGTGGCACATTGCAGGAGATTTGTCAGAGTTTAAAAAAACCAAATGTTGTGGGTCTCTGCATCTTATAAAAGCAACAAATGCAGTGTCTATTACCTGGCTGCTGCTCGGAGTGTTTCTCTTGGCTCTGAGAATGTCTGTCACATCGCTGGTGGCCCAGTTCTATATAGCAGTTTTCTAGTAGGTTTAGCTGGGTGGAAATTGCCCACATACACTCTTCCAGTGCGCTTCCCTGGGTTGGGTGTCCTGCAGGTTGCTGCCTAGAGTGTGGGATCAGGGAGGTTCCCTGTTGGGTGTAAAGCCAGTGGAGGGTATGTGGGAGCTCACCTCTGTAGCACTGCACTTTATTGTTTGCCATATGAAGTAGGGTGGATCTGGACAGAACTGGGACAAGCAGGAAACCTGGGTTTGGATTGAAGTATAGGGTTTTAGTTTCCCCTTTATCTGTTCTCACTGCCTGTTGGTCCCGATCTCTTCCTTTTGGAAAAGGAAACATTGGCTGCAAGAGCAGTAAAGGAGAGTGGACTGTAATCCAAATGCTATAGTCTCACTTAAAACAGAATTATGTGAGCCTGATTCTGTAGTGGTGGTGCAGCACCTCAGGTGTTGCTTCTGCAGCGTCTTTCTAAAGGAGAACCTGTTTGCTTCTTGTTGTATGGCCTTACTCATGCTGCTAATGAGCTGGCCTGAGCACATTACCAAAACGGATTGTCCTAGTGCTTGTAAGTCCCTGTGTGGCTGGTTTCAGAAGAACTAGTTTGTGTACAGCACAAACCAGGTAAACCATCTCCCTTGTGTCTGATCTTCAGCTGGTGTCCTCTGGAGAAGTCTGACATCACTGAGATTCATGGTGGTGAATGACTTGTCTTCAGCACCTGTTTGATAACTCTGCAATACATAGGTGTATGGATAGATTTTAAGATAACTTTGCTGGAGTCTGTGACACAGCTTTTAATACAGGGAGGCTTGCAGGATCAGGTCTGACATCCCCTGTTGTTACAGCAAAGCTCTTCTCTGAGGTGCTTTGCATTTGCTCAAGAAGACTTTCATGTTACCTTGGTGGTTACAGATGCAATCTGTTACTGATGTTTTTCCTGATACTTCTTTGGTTGCACATGAGCTTGGTACAGGTGACAGTTGCTTGCTGGTGTGTGCTGATGTGCCAGTAAATCAGACAAATCATGTTTCTAGTCCCAGAGTGCCCACAGTTCCATTATTCCCTGAGTCGACACTTTATGTTTTAAAATTAAACGATTTAGGGAATACACTGTTCAGTAACAATTTTCAGCTGTTAAGCTCAACTCTTACTGTTTGCTTTTTCTCTTCCTCCTTTCCCTCACTTTTCTTTTAACCAAAACACTTTTGTTGTCTAGCAAGAAGTTGAGAAGTTTACAGACCTAGAGAAACTCTACCTCTACCTTCAGCTGCCTTCGGGTCCCAACCATGGAGACAAAAGGTAAGCATGTGTGACCATGGAAGCAAATGAGCAGCTACTTCTGCGAACGTTAGTTCCTCTGGCACTGATCTGTTGAGGAGCTGCTCACATGAGCTGTTTGGTAGCAGAAACAGCCGTTATTAAGCACTAAGGATTATTCTTTTCCTGAAGACCTTTATTTTAACTCTGGCATCTTTAGTGTGCAAATAGCTTGTAAATATAAACCTCCTAAAATTCAGGAGTCATCAGAGAAAGTGTTTGGCAGCCTAAATGTAATCATTCCTTTGGTGTTTATGTGGGAGGTGATAATAGAGTGACATGAATGTGATGATGGGGGAAAATAAGGAACTGGTGCTATTTTTTATAACATTTGTTTGACTGAAGAAAGGTCTAGAAAACCAACATGTGGATCACAGCATTGCAAAATGAGTGTGTGTTCCCAGCAGGATGGGTAGGGGCAGGCAGGTGCCTGCAGGAGGCACTCAGCATCTGCTGGGGAAAGTGGGGTGTTTCCAGAGGGCTGCTGGCAAACTGAGGGAGCAAAAGCTTCAATGTGGTCAGTGAGGAGCAATAAATTTAAGTGGTTAAGCAGTTGAACTCTCCCCCATCACTGTCGGCTTGTGGTTGTGTAACAGTTAAGAACTGCAGTGTGTAGTAACTGTGGATGAAAGAGGGAGAGAACCGCTGCTCACCCCTTGGGGAATGGTTCAGTGTGTGAGGTCCTGGCTCTCATTGTGTCTGGTGTGTCTGCCCTTGTGCAAGAAGGCAATGATAAAGTAACTGAAGAGAAGCCATGGAGCAAAGTCTTGATTGGCACTGCTTCTTCTTTCCCTAGCGATCAGATCTCCATGTCATCCAGCCGTGCTCAGCAGATGCATGCCTTCTCATGGATACGGAACACCTTGGAAGAGCACCCTGAGACATCTCTTCCCAAGCAGGAGGTTTATGATGAGTACAAGTGAGTGCTCTCAAACTGGATCCATTCACACAGCTGTAGTGAGTGTAGATAGTTTAGTGGCACTGCCTTTCAGCTGATGTGTGCATACAGGTGCGTGTAGCAGAACAACAAAGACTTTCTATACTAATGTACCTGCAGTGAGGAAAACTATATTCACTGCTTCTGCCACTGAAGATAAGACACTGATGCTTAAACTGTGCTCGGTGATAGTTACAGATATCTTAATAATAAACGTGTATGAATATTATTGTTGTTTTGTGGAAAGCACCAGTTACTATCTGAAAGTGTGTTTATATGTACATATGGGTATGTCGATGTACATACTGGTATGTACATATGTGTCTGACTGTCTGAACAAGGATGAGGGGTTGAATTGTTTCTTTTGGAAGTGCAACTGTTGTGCACAAAAGATCTAGCTCATCACAGTTGGCTTTCCAGAATAATGCATAAATATTGGACCTTCCTGCAGCTAAACTGATTTCTATAGACACAGTATGTGTGAATATTTATGATACCAGTAACCAGGGCCACGGCAAGTCTGTCTTGTCAAGTCTCAAATGTACCCTATAACGAGGAAGGGATTAGAAGCGAGGGAGGGGGAGCTGTCTGACAGAAGAAGTTAGATTTGAATTCATTTACAGAACTTTCCCCACAGGGGGGGGGAAATAATCATCCTCAGCCCAGTTGCTTGAAGATGAGGAATAGATTTATGATCTAATATGAGTATTTCCATAATCTGAACAATTACAGTAATTTGCAGTGAGCCGAATCCATTCACCTCCCTCAGGATTCCTCCCTCAGTAACTTGGATTGCAGGGTTGCCTTGTGCAAATGCCTCCTTTCCATTAACTCTCTCTGGTCAAGATTTTCACTTGGGCTGTGCTGAAACATGATGGCATTCGTTTGCCCAGGGTTGATAAACATGCACACACCTATTTCTGAGATCTCGCCATCGACTGGAGCGCTGACGCAGTCTGAAAAGGCAGCCAATGGCACAGACAAGCCGGCTGGGCCAATCTGTGAGCTGCAGCCACTCACGCAGACACAGCAACAGCAGCAGCTGCTGTGCAGGAGAGGGAGATGGCAACGTTATTCTTAAATATATTTCTTACTAAATAATTTATGGCCTGCTTCAGCAACAAATCTGCTTGGCTTCCATGCTGTGCCAAGCTGCAGATGCCCGGAACAATCATCATCTACAGATTGTGGAGTGTGAAATTTGGATGGCTTTTGTGTATAGCTCCAGCCCAGTGCATTGTGCATTGTATTTTTTTTTTCCCTAACAAAATAAGGGTGGTAAGCAAATATCCAGGAACATATCAAATGTTTGGAATCTCTTGTTCTTTGAAAGCATCTGCTCTGTTTTTTAAAACATTGTGTTTCTTTCAATATTTTAATGAGTTAATCTTGCACACCAAAGGAAAAGGAGTCATGAGGAGGTGGGGAAGAGAAATATAAATAAATAGAGATCCAGTCTTGAGGAGTCATTTTTCTTTACCTAACATTTTAAGACCTCTGAAAATTCTCTTCTGTAACATTAACAAGTTACCATTTATCTCCTCCATGTGCCAAGGCAGACGTTGTGTGAGCTTGCAGCAAGCAAGCTTAGCACTCTACACATAGAAATTGATCAGACAAGGCTACAGCAGGATGCTGTGTCATTCCAGCATCTCAATTCCTGCTGTAAAATTTGGGCAAAATAAATCTTGCAAAACTAGTGGGTGTTTGCATCATCTTTAATGCTGTGCAGTTTTTGGTTTGTTTTGTTTTTTCTGTGGAGAGGGAAGGACAAAGCTTGCACTCTGTAAAGATCCACCACTGGAAAGTGTTCCCAGTTCCTTCACATTTCAGTAGACTCTTCTCACTGAGCTCATTGACTCTTTTTTCTGTCTTCTTTCTCTTCTCTTTGTGGATTCATGTCTGTAACTGGATGAAAGGAAATGGATTTGTGTCCCTTTTAGAAGAGCTCAAATAAATGAGAAATGCATCATTGTGTGTCAGGAGCACTTGGGAAGGGAGAGCTAGATGGAGGCTTGTTCACCTCTTGTTGGTGCTTTGGTGCAGCTTGCACTGACAGAATGTATTGGGCTGTTGAACACACACAGTTGTACCAGTTTCCTCTGGGAGTGATGAAAGAAAAGTCTGGAAAATAGGGGAACTTATGGGTAGCTGCCTGACATGTTACGTAGCCTACAAGGAACGGATGCTGCTTCCCATCAAATCCTGTCAGTGTTTCCTTGTAAGACAGTTCTACCTGCTATTTTGTTCCTATTAGTAACAGCCTTCTGAAGGCAGCCAGGGGTAAATTTAGCTGTTTAGAGAATTGGATTTTGAGTGGCAGTGCAGTCCTGTAGTACCTTAATGCAGGCAAGATCCCTGTTTGCCTACAAAATTATTTGTTCAGCTTTTGATAAACATTTGGGTCTTACCTTGCTTCTACAGCAGCGACACAAGGAAAGACAGTCAATTGTGCTTCAGTTTGAACTCTGAAGGTTCACTTGATACACTTAATATGGATTAGTAGGTTTGTGAGTCACCCTGTATCTCTTTCTGTTAGTCTGACTGTCATAATCCTTTCCTTACTTGCTGCTGGGCCACTTGATGCCATGTGATACACAGACTGCACGGAGTGCTAAGAAGGTTAACCAGCAAGTGAGAAGAAGAAGGTTAAGTAGCCAGTGTAGGGGGGTATATGTAGGAATATCACATCTGTTAAACATCTGTCATAAGCAGCTACCTATATATTCCTTTTAGAAACTAATCAAGCTTCATCTAAACCAGCTCTTGGGATCTGACTGGTAATTTCAGTGCTCTAATGTTTATCAGACATCTGGTTTCTGTCTTGCCTGATTTTTAGGATTCATTTCTCTGTCAGCACTGCTCCTCAGCTTAGTGAGAAACTACCTCTTCCTAGGATTTCAGAATCACATCAACAAAAATCCTAAATACCTGAGATATTGAAAAACACAAAATAACCCCCTCCAAGCCTGCCACTCTAGCCTGTCACTAAGCACTGTGTCTCCACAATTCTTAAATACCTCTAGAGATGGTGACTGAAACACCTCCCTGGGAAGGCCATTCCAGTGCCTCACCAATCTTTCTGTAAAGAATTTCCTCCTAAAATCCAACCTAAAGCTCCCCTGTCTCAACTTGAGACCACTGCCCCCTGGTTCTGTTATCCATCACCAAGGAGCAGAGGCCAACATCCACCTTTCTACAACCTCACTTCAGGTAGTTGTAGAGAGAAATGAGGTCCCCTCTCAGCTTCCTCTCCTCCACACTAAACCTGCCCAGCTCCCTCAGTCTCTCCTCATACAGCACGTTCTCTGAAGTCCTCAGGAGTTTGGTAGCTCTCCTCTGGACCCGTTCCAGCATCTCCATGTCTTTCTTACAATGAGAGGCCCAGAACTGAATGCGGTACTCAAGATTAGGCCTCACAAGGGCTGAGTACAAGGGTACAATAACTTCCCTTCTCCTGCTGATGACAGTGTTCCCTCAGTCTCTCCTCATACAGCACGTTCTCTGAAGTCCTCAGGAGTTTGGTAGCTCTCCTCTGGACCCGTTCCAGCATCTCCATGTCTTTCTTACAATGAGAGGCCCAGAACTGAATGCGGTACTCAAGATTAGGCCTCACAAGGGCTGAGTACAAGGGTACAATAACTTCCCTTCTCCTGCTGATGACAGTGTTCCTGATACAGGCTGGGATCCTGTTGACCTGTTTAGCCACCTGGGTGCACTGATGGCTCATATCATATGAAGGCGTGTGTGTACCAGCCCCCCCTTTTCTGATGGGCAGCCTTCAAGCCACTCATCCCCCGCCCCCCAGCCCCAGCCTGTGGCGCTGCCTGAGGTTGTGATTGAAACGCAGGACCCAGCACTTG
>VZRI01005206.1:21072-45494 GCA_013397515.1 Upupa epops | reverse complement strand
CCCCCCCCCCCCCCCCCCCAATCTTTTCACAGAACAGATGCTGGCAAAACCAGGTTCCTGGCAAGGAACTGTTTACCTTCTCAAAGACCAATGAGCATTATGGTCTGAATCTCTTTTATATATCTTGTGGAGTTTATTGGCATTTTTTTTCTGCAGAGCAATCAAGTCAAAGCCTGATTGTGAGGAAAGCTTAATATGCAAATGAAATGGAAGTTTCAAGAAAGCTGGTAACATGTTTTGAATTACAGAAATACGATCTCAAAAAAAGCTGTAAACTTTTATTTTTGGGAGGAGGGATAGACTTGTCTGTACGCTAAATATTCACTCCTAATGAACTAATCTGCTACTGATGCATGAAATCAGACTTCACCTGCCAGGGTGACCTTGTAAAGCTGTATGTGCAACTCATTATGTAACAATTCATGAGGAACATCACAGAACTAGACACAGACATAAAAAGGTGCTAACAAAGGAGCACACGTATGTCGGGGGTTTTTTTGCATCTGCATGTTATTATACCAGGAAGTCATATTTTGAGTACACACTGTTAAATCATTATTTTTCATACAGCTTTTAAAGATGAAAAGACTATTGAAATATGACAATCTTCAATGAAGATTGATATGTCTGGATTACTCTACAGCACTCTATATCAGGACTGATTCAATTACTAGTTTCCAGAATGAGATCCATGTGGGTGGATCAAATCACACCACAGCATGTTGTAGTAGCAAGTATCAGAAAGAACAATGCAGCTCCTATTGCCTGTTGAAACATGAAAAAAGCCAGAGGATACCCCTAGCTAACACAATCAAGGTGCTCACAGAAGAAAGGAAGGCAAGCATTATCATTTCAGGGATTCAAGAGAGCACCTGGTTGTCCGATAATACTACTTTTGGCTGCTTGGTAGACAGTGATGCTAGAAAACACAAGCTTATTCTACTTCCTATTTAAATGAGAGATCCTCAGGCTTCCCCTAGGAATGGTGGTTACTTTTTTGTTTGATGAAAATAAAATGTAAATGGCTACTACAAATTTAATTGCAAAACTCAAAATACAATAAACAGCTCAAGAATCTAACAGGCTGAAGTTTTTAATCCTGATCACATCATGAAAAGCAAGATTTTGACCAAAAGCACAGACAGCCTGCAGTTACAAAGCACAGTCTTTACTTGTACAGTATGTTTTCTCCCTTCTCCATGGTTTCGCATAATCTGACACAAACTGTACAATTATTTCTATAGCCTCAAGAGGCTATGTGTCTCCTATAACTGCAAAGGACACAGGGAAATCCCATCACCAAAATATATATATACATATATAGTCTTTACTTGTCCTGAATAGAAAACTAAGTCCTCTACTAAACCAAACACAGCCAGTTCAGATCATCCATTTTCCTCATAACGCTTTTTACTTATTGAGTTAAAGAAATAGTAAATCAATTTACAAGCTAATCAAAGGATACAAGAGTAAGACAGAAGACAAATAAGCTCTGACAAAACTGGTCTGTTGGTATTTTTAGAACCAAGTAGCCCCTGTTTGTCTGCAACATGTCATCAATTTTAGCTTGTCTGTTGTAGACTGCTTGACTAGGAAGATGAACTTCAGTATCCATAACACCCAGATATCTTAATGCTTATTACGATCTTGAATTTAAGCTACAGATTTCTGAACACATGAATAACAGGCAATTACCTTACAGTCTGAGTCCCAAGACTTAAAGACCCCCATTAAATACCAGCACATGTAAGCTACTATCACACTATCATACTTCACTTTATAAGCAACTGTAATTTAACTATTTTCTAGGACACTTCTGTGACAGCAAAGTGTGAGCATTGAACCAGAAGACATCTCTTTGGACAAGGAGATACATCATTATAGTTGTGCCTGGGGACTAACAGGATCAAAAAGTCAAGCCCAAAGACTTTCTCCTACTCTCAGCTACTCTGTCAGGCATCTCTTTCTTTCCTCAAAGACACAGAAAGAGTATGGGTTGCAGGCAGATGTACTGACCATGCCAGAGAGTCTTTCTTGATGACAAGAACAGGATCACAGTCACATACTTTCACAGTGCTATGGTTTTGTGACAAAAGTGAATTAAAAAAACTGATAGACATTTTCATCAGCGTATCTTACTGCTCTCAACTAGCTCCATATGTGCTAAAATACTCTTGACCACTAAAATGCTGATTTTTGCAAAAATCAGTTAGATGAAAAATATTTCTATGTATCTGTAACCTCTAAAATCTAAAAGAGGCACATCAAAAATCTCATGTGTCAAGAGAAGCTAAATGCTTTTCCATGAGTCAAGGTTAAAGCTACGCATTGTGCAAACAATCATAAAAAACCCTAATGAAATTTCTGAACACCGTAGCATAACAGAATCCTTATAACTCCCATAAATTCTCCTTTTTATTGACTCCTGCAGCAGTATCTGTTAAGCACAGGCCAAGAAAGGTGCACAGAGAGCTAAGTTTTCTTTTACTGTGCAGCTAGAATTGAGAATTTACTCAAGTTGTTCTATTTACCCACAGGGGCTACTGGAAAAATCAAGCCAATTGACTGCACCCTCCCTTTTGCTCTCAGGCAGGCTAACACCAGGCTGTCAGAACAGAAGGCAAAGCAGAATCAAGTTTTCACTTCAGCATATTCTTTATATACTAATGACATTGTAAAGTCTCTGTTCTAAAAGAAGCTGCATCATCTCCCTCTTAAAACCCTTGCCTGTACAATTTAGTCTCCAAGGAAAAACCTCCACAATAAAATGAACAACGCTTTAAGTTAAAATAAAAAAAGAAATATAATCTGCCATGCCATAGCTCTCACACAAAGAATAATTCATTACATTTCAGTAAATTATGGCCTTGAGACCACTGAAATAGGCGTTAAATTACCAGGCTATATTTATTCTATCCATTTATGAAACAAAGGAAATGTTGCAGAGAGAAAGGCTTCTGTGCTCAAGCTTTTTCTAAACTATTAACTAATAAATGTTGGATTTGTATTTGGAATTCAATAAGATCAGCACTGTAATTTTACAGGTTTCTAGCGACGTGGCTAAAGAAAACTGTTTAACAGAGAACTAATCTCGCATTTGGCTTGCAAAGCCTGGGGTTTGAACTAGTGAGTGCGTTAATTCCAATGCAAACATCCTAAGCCCACAAAGGCTTATGCTATTGTTCCTGAATTATCCATAAGTTTTAATTCAGCATCCCAGAAACCTCCCAGAGGGTCACAGATGATTGATTGCCCTAGACTAGTCTCATGTCAATAAGAGACATAATTGGAAGGTCTCAAATAACCGGACATTTCAGGCAATCTCTGCAATGCACAGCTGGTATGGAAGTTGGTATAACTGGTATAGAAGGGAGTTTGAAACAATTCTGCATCCTGCTTTTCAAGACATTTCCCACTCAGAAACATGTTTCTTTCTCATTAGTAACTCTCAATCCCTTCCAACAGTTTCTGAATAAAAGTGCTTCAGGTTATGAATATTCAAGGTTTTACTTTTCTAACTGTTATTGGAAAAGCTCAGTCAGTCTCTGGGACAGAAAACAGAAATAGCAAATATGCTTTAAAGATTTCATTATTTTTGCAGAACTGGCAAATTTCAAAGTGAAATCAAATACCTGAGAATGAGATGACGTATCTCACACAAGGTTTACAGTGCATTCTGTTTGTACTGAAGAATAAGAGCTCTAAGAGGAATAGCACATTGTCCTAGCTCTGCTCTCTCAACATTACAAGAGTAGCCAAACCTTGAGTCCTGATGACGGAGGGATGTGCAAGGAGCTCAGTCTCCCACCAACACAGATCACTAACAAGCCTGTGAGAAAATTAACACCACTACAGTTTTGGTGGATAAAACAGCCTGAAAGGCAGACCTTTTCACTCTTGACAAGTATCAGCCTCTTCTCCCTGGTGGCAAGTGATAAGACCAGAGAAAATGTCTGCAAGGTGCACTGGGGGAGGTTTAGGCTGAACATCAGAATTTCTTCACCCAAAGGGTGAACAGTGTGTTGACCTGGTGCTTAGGAACATTGTTTAGTGGTGACCTGGCAGTGCTGGGTCAAGGGCTGGACTTAAAGGTATTTTCCAACCAAAGAGTATCCGTGATAAATGATTTTCAGGATAAACTCCAAAGGTTCCATCAATATTGTAATGATGCACCATTCAATCTTGCAAAATGCCTACATTATTTTTAAGTAAGGATGAAAAAAGCAAAGGGAGAGACTGTTCTTTTTCTGGATTTGCTACTGCCTGCAGATTGGACAGGAATAATATCTCCTGTCGCAGCGCTTTTAAAATGCTGTGGTAAAGCACATTTTGTTGTTGTTGTTAAAGCCTCAATTCTTCCTCAAGAAGATCAGCCTGCTGCCCTTCATCTGCTCAAACACAGATCTTCATTTGAAATAGGGATTAATTGCCAGCAAAAGGACTGCACTTTAAGATCACTCGTTTCATGTTGAAGCATCTGACAAGAGAAAGAAAAATCTTCCCAGCAGAGTGCTAAGCCGAGGTCGGAGCAGCCATGGGATAACCAGGCTCTGGTGCAGGTTTTATGATTTGTCACGCGCATGAATGAATATTTTATTCTGCCCAGAGGGTGCCAGGATGTTAGAAACTACACAAAATACTTCTGTCCTAAAAGCCTGCCTGTCTAAGATGATGATTCTCCTTTTCCACTGAAAATCTGCTACTGGCAGCAAAAGGAATGCATTTCTGCAAGCAGCCAGCACCACCCTGACCTCTCTGCTGGGGCTCTGCAGGTCATTAGCCACAGGCAGAGAAATGCACTCTGCACTGGTAGACATTGGTTCTGGAGCGGGAAGAGGAGAAACTGAAAGCTCTTCACTTGCTCTCCCCGCAAAATGAAGCTCCGATTGGTACTTCAGACCAAGAGTGATTCTGTAGAAAAATTAAAGAAATTTAGCACAGCACAAGACTGAAACACAGCCCCACAGAACAACGGCTTGAAGCCCTTAGCAAATGAATAAAGCTTCCTACACAGCCATTGTGGAGGGCAAACCATGCTCGGAGCTCTGAAATGCAAAGACTGTGTTCTCACTTCACAACCATTGCAAATTCAGGACTTTCTTCTATCAATCATACTGAAAAATGACGTGCACCCTCAATATCTTTTATAATGTACCAACATGATGCTGGAGAGCATTAATCTGCTTTGTAGTAAATAGATTATCTTTCTTCATAAATTTCATGAGATCATATCGGATTAATATTATCTACAGAAAAAGTATATCCTGGTGAAGTGTGAAACACCAACCTCAAACAGAAGGTCTCAGTACGGGTTGCACTTTGTAGCAAGCACTGACAAAAGTACACCTTATCCAACCACCCTACATCAACGTGGACCCCAGCAGTTTGAGCATCCACAAGCACCTAGTTAATGGAGTTTGTTTTGTAACAAGTAGAAATAGAAAGCTTTATAATAGCAGAGGAAAGTGTTGAATTTCCTATTGGAAAAGTTTGCACAGCTTCCATAAGAGGCTGACCTGAAGAAGAATGTTTTTTCCTAGTCTTCGACATCTCCATATTCCTCAATCCCAAACACTTAAGACTTGCACTCCTGAAAGGCAAGGGCACTTCAGCTAGGACAAACTGCCACCTGTAAGAGCTTCCTAATGGAAAGTTGATGACAATAAAGGTAAAGTACTAGGAAAACCAGAAACCCACAACAGAGAATGATCAGAACCCACTATGCCTTCAAAAAGAAGGCCAGTCCATGCCATTCTAAAGGCTGAGCAGAGTTGTTGGAGTGTTTTCATTTGATTTTTTAAAAACCTATTTTTTCATTAGCAGATGCTACATTTGACTAAGATGTGTACAGGTGAGAGGAATAAAATAGACTTCCAGAAAATGTGACTTCTTTCAAAACTCATTCAATAAAGGGATTATTGCTTAAAAACTCCTACATGCCTCCATTCACATCATTCTTATTCCTCTCAACTGCCCAATAAGACATCCTTCCTTAGTGTTATGGAAAACTAGCAATATGTTCTACCCCATTCTACCAACAGGACACTCCAATGGAAAAGCAACCCCAAACCAGAAAACTCTTTCAACATCCCCAGAAAGATAAAAAATTATTCATGCTCTGCAAAGTTATTAAATACTGCACTCAACTGCATTTTTCTTTTCTTGAGCTGGCCCCTCCAAAAATGGCATTTTTCAGAACTAGGTTCATACCTAAAATGAACTGCTGAAACCACAAATCTTGTAACTCAGCATCTTAACACTTAACCATCTCAAAAAGTGCATAAGTGAAAAACAGCAAGGCCAAGTCTTGCAAAAGAGAGGCAAAAAGCATTGAGAACAGAACCCCAAAAGGTCAAAATACATTTTAAAATATTAAAAGATAAAAGTTACCATTAGATCATAGAATCATGGAATTGTTAGGGATCAGGAGGGACCTTGAAAGATTATCTAGTCCAATCCCCCTGCCACACCAGGACCACCTAGACAAACTTGCACAGGAACAGATCCAGGCAAGTCTTGAACGTTTCCAGAGAAGGAGACTCCGCAAATCCCCTGCGCAGCCTGTTCCAATGCTCCGTTACCCTCACTGTGAAGAAGTCCCTTCTGATATTTATGTGGAACCTCCTATGTTCCAGCTTGCACCCATTGCCCTTTGTCCTATCACCAGATTACCTTGAGAAGAGCCTGGCTCCATCCTCCTGACACCCACCCCTCACATCTTTAGAGACATTAATGTGGTCAACCCTCAGCCTCCTCTTCTCCAAGCTCGAGAGAGCCAGCTCCCTCAGCCTTTGCTCATAAGGGAGGATTTCTACTTCCTTCATCGTCTTCGTNATGAATAGATGGAAGAGGACTGGTCCCAGTACTGATCCTTGGGTGACCCCACTAGATACAGGCCTCCAACTAGACTCTGTCCCATTAACCACTACTCTCTGACTTCTATCATGCAGTCATTTCACAATCCACCTCACTACCCAACCATCCAGTCCACATTGCCTCAGTTTGGCACCAAGAATGCTATCTGAGACTGTGTCAAATGACTTCCTGAAGTCAAGACAGACTTCATCCACTGCTCTGCCATCATCTATCCACCCGGTTATGCCCTCATAAAAGGCTATCAGGTTGGTGAAGCCATGCTGACTGTCCCTAATGACCCTCTTGTCCCTGATGTGCCTAGAGACAGCATCCAGGACAAATTGTTCCATCGTCCTTCCTGGGATGGAGGTGAGGGTGACCAGTCTATAGTTACCTGGGTCCTCCTTCTTACCGTTTTTGAAGATTGGACTGACATTTGTTAACCTCCAGTCTCTAGGCACCTTTCCTAATCCTCATGACTTAGAAAATTAATAGCCCTGTTGTTACTGTTTTTGAAACAACAATCGGGTAGTTTCTACCATTTCCTACCAAACCTTTTATTTCACCACTGATGTCATTTTACAGCTTCTCTGTCTGATAGCTTTTAATGCCAAACTATTTAGCTGTGACAGCTGGCAAGAAATCAGCTTTGAGTTTCTCTCACTAAAAGTAATGCCGCGTTAGTAGCCAAACACTTTAAAATGTGAAATGTTCAGATTTAATGATGGAGAAGAAAACTTGTTCCAACTTTTTAAAGTCAAAGCCTGAAGTTTGTCAGAAACAGCCACTCATTACTATTTCAAAAGCAAAAAGGTGCAGGTGTTAAAAGGTTTATCAGGAGTTTAATCGACAGCCTAAAAGCTGAGGATAGAAGGTCAGAAACAACAGAGAAACACGTATGCAGTCACCTCTTGCAGGACAGCTCTAAAAATTTCTAAAAATTTCACTACACCTTCTCTTAAAACACTTTTTCCTGACCAGTGTCTTTTTTTGCAGTGGCCTCTAACAGAAGAGCATTGAATGTATTGCTCGTAATTAAATCTATTGTTTATATTTTCCTTTTGGTTTTGATGCTCAGATTTGTTTTGATCCGATAATGCCAGTTCTGGTTTTCCTGGTGTGTAAGATGCTACAAAAGCATGAAGTAGACACACACACTCTACAATTCTATACCAGTGATTCAGACAGCAAGCTTCATGCCAAACTTCACAGAACCAGAGCTTTTGGCTTAGGTATGTGGCAGGAGAACAAGAGACACAACTCATAGAAAAGGGGGTGGCTTTTCCTGTGAGGATTACCAACCTTTAGGATGCGACAATCTTTAGGACAGAACTGGATAAAGCCCTAAATGATGCACTCTGAACCAGCTTCAAACAGGAGGCTAGAGCAGAGACCTCATGGTCCCTTGAATTCAAGAAGTATTCCTGAGCTTGGAAGCAATGCTAAGTTGAGGAGTCAAGTCGGATTTCTTGGGAATGATCCAATATTCTGAGATCACCTCAATGCACAGGAAATGTATGAGGTCCATCATCTGAAAGGACTGTTCAGACTGTTCTCATCGGTGACCTCTACCCTCCCTTCAGGGACATGGCACCACAGTTTCTCATTCAACCTTCATATCAATATTTCCAGATACAAGAATTTAATGAATTCTCCATCCCAACTGCTCCATTTTTCTTTAATTGATAAATTTCTTTCATTGTATTCAGTTTGTTCCAGTGATATATTCAATTCCTTTCACAGACTTAAAATTAACATTTGAGAGAACCAATTAAGATAAACAAACAAAAACTCCATTATTTTGCTTTAATTTTTATGTGAAATAGTTTAATCTCCTAGAAACATTCTAGGATTCCATTTATTTTTGCATAAATTAACTTTTTTTTTTAAAGCACAGCAAGGAATTAGGTTTGCTGATTTAAATAAAAAAATCTTTTTCATGGATCAAAGAGGCACATTTTCAGGTTTTGGAGGTTTTTTTACTTCTTATAAGAAGAATAATAAGATACATTAATATCTGCTCTTCCACACTCAGGCCACAGACTGAAAGGCTAAATTAATGGGGTGGGGCAGCGGAAGAGTGTTAGAAAAATAACAACACACTCTACAACTTGGAAATGCGCTAAATTTATAATAAAAAATAGTTATGATTTACTACGGGCCTTTTCCAATAAAAGGTTAAGTAACCTTCATTACAGCTGACCTCAGAGCTATGGTACCTGTGCAAGCAATAGCCCAGCTCACCATCATAACCACTGCTGTATGCTATTGCCTACCAGGTGAGAGTTCGGTCTCTTAGGCCACCTGTAGCACCAGCTGGCAGTCATGATCTGTGCCACTCAATAGTGGAAATTACTTAATAAATCAAATAAACTCTCTGCCAGCATCAATAGATGGGACCATAACAGAGCTATCTACAGTAATGTTAGGATAAAGAAGGGGAATCACCAAGGCTGCAGCTCTCAAACAATCTGGTCACTTAAGCAGGAACAGATCTAAAGAGTAATCTAGATAGCAATCCTGCATCAAATCAAAATTCGAATGGGTGAAATAATTATCTTGAACACACTACTAGATAAAAACCCTGGTAAGTTTAACTGGTGCTTTCACAAAGCACAACAACTCTGGTACCCAACATCTCCCTCTCTATTTATGAGAATATTTAATAAAAAATAATAAAGGAAGCAGTAGTTGTTTGGATTCTGATATTTATTTCTGAAAATAAGAAAATATCTTTGGGGAAGTTTTTAAGTCTGATGAAAAAACACTCTGTCTTAGATTCTAAAAAAGCAGAGGGATGAGCTCAACAAGGATCAAGATTAGAAAAGCAAAGTTTTGAGCAAAATGTCCCAAGAGACATACTAGAGTTTGTAAAGGTATCAAAAAACCCCAAACAGTCTTCAAGCATTTGCTCTGTAAAAGGCATGTAATAAAGCAGCTCACTGTCCCTCTACCACCAGAAGATACCCTCTGAGAATGGATATGCACTAAATCTTTGACTCCTAATGGAAAATGCTGCCTTTGGGGGTCACACTTCTACAACACTTTCTTCAGAAAGAACTCATCTCATTCTTACTACCACAAAGCTATTTTTCTTGAGCCTGGTTTTCTTCAGGGAAAAGGAATGAACACCTGAACAGGCTACTGAACTATCCCAATCAGTAAGTGCAGTATGTGCTTATTTAGACCTATTCCTCCTCTATCAAACACGGATGAAAGCACCCTGTATTAACTACCACTGCTATTCACACAGGAGATGCATTTGGGTAAGTTTTATACAGCCAAAACACTAAACTTTTAAAAGACTATATTATAATTATGTGTTGCTTCTGCCTCCTGCATCTGATACTAAAAAAGCAGCAGGATACAATTCATTAGACATTACTTCAGGTGACAGAATCAATAGACAATATTTAGTAGTCAGCAGAGTATTTAGGACTAAATTCAAAATTATCGACAACAGCAATTCAAATAACCCCTCTCAAGAATGCTCTCCTTCTGCATTAATTTCTTTAAATGGGAGCTTTGGGAATTCTCCAATCCAGATGACTTATTTAGTTTTATTGTGAGCACCTGAACATGCTGTAAAGCAAGCTTTGAGGGAGATTTATACATGCTTCTCCCAGTTCACTTAACAGAATACTTCCCAGCAAGCAGGAACAAGCCTCACACACACACATCCTTGTTCTACTTGTGAAAGCCAAAATTACATGTACAAGCCCAGACGTCGGGAGGTCTTCATTACATAAACTTTATTGTTACAGAGTCTAACTGGATGACAATTAAGAGATTGCTTCTATCCCACACAGGATTTCTTAATCTGTGGTTTAAGAACACATGTGGTTTCACCATCAATGCCAGCAGACATCACACTTGCAGTGAATTCCTGATGATGTGATTTCAGCCAATTTGTCACTGATACAAAAGTCTCCTTTCATTGTGCAGTGTCCTTAGCATATCTAGTGCTTCACCTGTGGCTCAGACTGGGAACCCTGGGACTTTGATCCCACCCCGAATCTTTCCATAGCTGGAGTTGGGCAACAATCAGGCCAAGAAGTACTGTGATTTAGGAAAAGTGAATCAAAGTAAGAAGTCTAAAGTGAACACTTATTACAAGCTCAGTCTTCATAGCTCTTAAAAAATGGTTTAGATGCTCAGCAAGTGCAGAAAACAACTGATGTACCTGGCTCCCCCTTGAGTGCTGGCTTCTGACATCATGCTGATGAAGGGCAACAAGGGTAACAAGCTTGGCGAAGGGTTTGGAAAGCAGTGGATGAGGAGCTGGGCTCGTTAGCCTGAAGAAAAGGAGGCTGATGGGAGACCTTATTGCTGTTTACCACTGCCTGAAAGGAGGTTCTAGAGAGGTGGAGGTTGGTCTATTAAGATCTGAAAAGACTCTTCCAGCTTCAACGATTGTGATTCAAACAGGATATGCCTTTATGCTGGAGGAGGTAACAGAACCCAGATTTCCAATCTCAAGTTTTCTCAAGTTTTAACCACGAGGAAATTGTTAGTCCTCAGCACAGAGTACTACAGTTGCTACTACTTCTGCTTGTGATTTGCAAGCATTTTCCTATTGTTAAATTAACAGTATGCATCATGTGCCAAACCAGCACACATGGCACTGCAAAATTTCCAACAGCTTTGAACAGTCTGTGCAATTATGAGATGAAGTGCTGATTATGTTTTACTGTCATTGCTCTTTCTAGCAAATGCTTCAGCAAACTGCAGAGGTGCAATTACAATATGTTCATGATCAAGACTTTCACAGCATTCCAAGCATTTTAAGAAGTTTCACCCATACTCTGTGTGGACAAATAAGAATAACGTAATTATTTCTCTTCCTTTTGCCATTTCAATATCAAATCACCTTTTTAGTCTGAAAAATACCAGTGAGACTTTCAAAAGCGTTCAAGTTTGTACATCTTGCTGTCCTGTTTGCCCACTCTTCGACTCTGTGACCACAGATTGAAGCAATTCCTGTGACTTCCCAATTACTTGTTCAAAACAAATCAAACCTACCCAGTCAACAAAACTTTTATACTGGTTTCCACCAAACTGTGTTACAAAACTTGTCGGTTTTAATGTACATGGCAAGGTGCTACCAACTCATATATCCAAAGCCAGTTTTGTAAATGAAAGACAATCGCAACTGGTAGGGTTATTTTAGAATTACAGAATTCTAGATAACTTCAGTCACAAAGAACCCTTCAAGGGGTCCTGGTAAGACCACCACTTCAAATTAGAGCCAAATCTGAAGTTAAACCTACTTGTGCACAGAGCCTTATACACCTCAAGATTTAGTAGCTCCAACAGTTCTGCTACATCTCTCTCTTCATCTCTCCTGCAGATTACCTTGCACTTCCCTTTAGCTTTCCTTTCCTTTTTTTATCACATCTGTGAGGAAATCTGATTTATACTCTCTGCTCCATTACATAACTATTTGGAATGCACTGTAGAAGAGATATCTTTTACCCAAGTAACCATCTTCCTCCACCATGTCCCTTAATACCATCTTACTCAAAGGTTTTTTAGTTTTCTGTGTAGTGACCCTTCTTGCAAGAAAATCTGAGTCAAATGGATGAGTTCAGTTTATGCTGCCCCATAATTTGAATTTAAAGTTTCACTCCAATACTTTGACTGATTCCGATTCCAGTATCTGCATCACAATTCTACCACAGTGAAGTATTTAGGAATTACAGACAAAGCCAGCAGCCTCTTCCACTGCACTTTTTTTTACAGTAAATCCAAACAAATTTTATAAATATTTCTCAGTACAAGAGATATAAAAAACCCCTCAATTTTATTTATAAAACCATATTATTCAAATGCATGAAATAGCAGTACTTGTATTCCTCACGTGTATAACATGAGTTTTAAAAGGTAGTACTTCATTTCCTTCTACCTTGTCACCATCAGAACCAGGATGGATGCTTGCAAACAGAAGGGTTATTTTCTTTGCCCACTAATAGTTATTTTTTAAAGTCTAACCAATAGAGGGAAAAAACACATTTAAAAATACTTAAATCCTTCAAAAGAATATTTAGGTGTAGACAGGTATGAAAGTAAATCACTAAAACCTGTCTCAGCTGAAGCAACTCCTAGTTTCAAACACCTTGAAACATAAGCGAATCACCTTCATTATGCAGTTGTGCAAGGATTTTATATGTTTGGAGTTCAGTTATTGCTAAGAATGAGGTTCTTCCAAGTCAGTCTTCCACAAGCCATCATTTCTACACATTATGTACTTCCTCATGTCAGGAACAACCAACCATGACATATTTGTTTGAGTTATTTGGAGCCATTATGAGAAGAATTTCTGCGACACCTGCTTAGAAATACTTTTCCAGGCCATATGCTCTCAAAATAGCCTTTTCTGTGCCAAGACAAGAACAGCATAATGATTCAGGAGAAAAGGTGAATCAAAGACTGCTTGAAATTTGTTGTATAAATGTTCCCACACCATCACAATCTCTGTTTAATATATTAATTTATGTAAATTTTGTAGCTGGGGCAGCGGTGATCAACTGGAAAAGACTATGATTGTTTTTTTGCTAAGAAAACATCACATGCAGCATTTCTGTCAAGGATTTAATCTGGGAAGCACGTGAAGATGCAGGGGGGAAAACCCAAATAAATAACTCAACCTCCAGCACAAGTCTTCATGAATCTATTGATTATCAGGATTTATTGTAAAAGCATTTCTCCAACCTTTGAAAACTAACAGAAAAGAGAGATGAGGAGCTGTTTGAACATGTCCAAAGGAGGCCTCAAAATGCCCAAAGGGTGGGAGCACCTCTCTTACAAGGACAGGCTGAGAGAGTTGATGTTGTTCAGCCTGAAATAGAGACTTAAGCGGGACTGGAGAGTGGCCTTACAATCCTGGAAGTGGCCTGTCAGAAGGCTGGGGGTGACTATCCACAAGGAAAGGGAATAATAGGAAGAGGGTCATGGTTTGAAGCTGGGAAAGTACAGCTGGACATTAGGAAAAAGCTTATTAATCTGAAGGTGGTAGATCCCTGGAACAGGCTGCCTAGAAAGGTGGTGGAGACACCATCCCTGGAGCCATTCAAGGTCAGACTGGCTGGGGCTCTGAGCAGTCTGTTCTGGAGAGTGATGG
The DNA here is from genome assembly GCA_013397515.1 of Upupa epops. NCBI lineage: Eukaryota > Metazoa > Chordata > Aves > Bucerotiformes > Upupidae > Upupa > Upupa epops. The sequence continues at coordinate 31,519 of VZRI01005206.1, read as the reverse complement.
CCCTGCCTGTTGTATGTGGTTGGACTAGATGACCCTTCCAACCCTATGATTCTGTGAAAATGAAAAATAACACAGTGCTTCAAGCACAAAGGGTGAGAGACATGAGTGGATTCACCGGCCTTTTGTTTAAAAGGCTGCTGAAAACCCTCCGTTTGGAAATAGGCAGCTAACAGCTGCAGCACTGTTTGAAACTTCAGAAACTTCAAATTACAGAGATATTTGGATTATTCAGTGTGGTTTTCCATCATTGCAGTAGTGTATCTATTTGGTAAAAACCAAAATTCAAGAGAACTTGACTCTTGTCAAAAGTTCTCCTGATGAAAATTGTTGGATTAAAAGTTAGTGTCAGTTTATTTACCGCTAGCCTTTCATTTGGAAGGAAAAGCCAGCAAACACTGATTGCCACTTATTAAAATTCATTTCAGCTATGAAATAAATGCAGTTTACCTTTCCTTGCAAACTGCAAAATTATCTGATTAAGGCCTTTATACAGCCAAGATGATAAATATGCAGAAAATCTGGCAGTATTTGCAGTCTCATCTTTGTAACTGCTAAGCACAAGCCAGATGTGCAAGGACAGAAGTTTTAGGTCACACAGGCTTTCACAGCCAACACGAAATCAGAGGATTCCTGGCATACTGTGAACAGATAACCACTGGCGTGACAAGCTGCACTGCCCCATTCCAGTGACCAACATCTGGAGTGTGATTAAGGGTGAAACAAGTTAATTGTGTTCCTCACTGGCAACCCTTACAGTGCCATTGTTTAGACTTCTGGCTAAGCCAGCCTTGCTAACTCTGCAGTGTTTTGGCAACTGCTGAGCAGTACCAGCACAGCATCAAGGCTTTCCCTCTTCCTCCAGTGCCCTCACAGCAAGCAGGTCCTGGGGAGAGATTGCCTTTGCACCACTTGATTTGTATGTGTTTGTTCTTCACTCCCCTCTTTGGTTATTAAACTGTCTATCTTCTGCTCTTCCTGTGTTCTCCCCTGTCCCACTGGGAGGAAGCAGCTGCTGCTAACTGACTGGAGACCACTACCTTACACTGAGCTACCTTCCTTCATTTACATCAGAAAAATGTTTTCAGTGTCCAAACTCCTTTAGACACAGGATCACATCATGTGTAGATTGGTGCAGCCAGAATAGCCTGTAAGCTGAGAGCAGCGCAAGCAGCCACCTAAAAGAGCATGATAAAGCCTTCTGAGGTTTTCCTTTCTTCAATATATAACCTCCCAGAACTCCTCCAAAGGCAGATATGAGTTCCTTGCCCAATTACATGTTGCTTATTTAAACAGGTTTTTCCAGTAACAAGAGAAAGCTTCATGCCTAACATGACTATTTTAGACAATGTTCACAGACATTCATGGGTTAAAATCCCCTAGAAACCAACTGCCTGGATATGCAACATATGATGAGACATATACCTAGGACCTTCTGCAGTCTCAAGCAATTAAAATGGGTGTGAGGCTGTAGGAAGGATGTCACACCAACCTAGCTAACCTGCTTATAAAATCCAAACTCTGTAATTTAACTCTGTTTTGTGCATCTGTGCCTTCAAGAAGACAAACTCTTCTCATGGAGAATGATCGCTGCGTTCCTACTGAAAGGACTGCTTCACACCCTTTGGCCATCCTTAGATTTAGGTGAGGCTGGGCTGTTACACATTCACACCCACACAGGCTGCTGCTGGTGTCTTAGGAAAGGGAGAGTTTCTTAGGACAAGCAGTTTCTGGGTCATTGACTGTTAAAGCACCATGGCAGTTACCAGAGCAGTGACAGAATGTGTAAAAAGAAAGGAAGGAGTTCCAGGTCGGTCAAGGCAATTCTCAACACTAGTATAGTCTCAGACTTTCTAGAAAGATTTAGAATTAAAAAGAAAAACCAAGATAGGAAAAAACCCTCTCAAGATGATGGCAGCCTGTTCTTCTTAAAGACAGGAGCAGGAATAAAGATCTTCTCCTCAATGACCTGCAAGAACATCTTATCTATCACATTGTTTCTTTCTCCCTTTCCATATTAGAAGTGAACCCCTTCCTCCCAGTAGTCTTGGGATCAAAAGAAAATGGGAATTAGGAGCCACACTGAACTAGCTCCTTCTTTCCTCCACTGAACAAATGGGTAAATTCAGTCCTTACACAGATACAGTTCCTTTTCCTAGTAAATCCAAAAGCCAAAACCAGTCTTTGAATCAAAGAGCCAAACTGCTTTTAACTTGACAACACCAGAAATAATTTCCAGTATTATAACATCTTTAATACAAAGTAATTTTAAAATTTTATATGTTAAAAGACAGAGAACAGATTGCAACAACTATTGAAATAATATTTTTTAATCATTTAGCCACAAAGCTTAGTCTCAAAATGGGCAGAAGGTACAATCCCCTTTCTATCTCTATAAATTAGAGAGAGAGCTACAGACAAACCTTATACATATTAAGCATCCAATTCTATATCTAAGAAGCACTTCAAACACTTTTCTTACTGCTAGAGCTTTCATAGTACTTTTTCATAATTCTCTATTTACAGAAATTAAATATTTGTTTTAGGAAGTGCAGTGTGACAAAGTTTAATTCAAATTCACTAATTTTACATTCCCAGCAGTTTTCCAATACCTACTCCACTCACCTTCCTTTTTATCTCTTGAGCACAACAGCATATGAATCACAAAAATGGAACTCTTAAAAGGGGCACATGAATTCCTGTGGCATCGCTGACCAACAGGAACCCAGCAAGAGAGAAGACAACAACTTGCAGAAAGGCTGAAAATGCCCCCTGTAGTCTTGGCTAGCTGTGTCTGGGGCTATGAGGAAACTGCTGGCAGGAGGCTTTGGGAAGTCTTCCCTTTATAGCTCTGCTTTATAGAAGAGGTTTCCTCTTCCTCACTTGAAAAGTCTCACTGCCTCCACCAGCTGGTCACCACTATGCTTGGTTCCCAGTTCCTTTTGCCATGGGGAGCTGCTCATCTTCACTGCTGCTGGACAGAATCATGCAAAAAGCCTCTTCATTGTTTAGAGAATCAGCCTGTGGATATAAGACCCACAGCTCAGTAAAGCATTCTTTAACCTCCAAAAATCCCTAAACATGGAAGCTGCTCAGCAGCTTTCAAAGGCTCTCACAATACTACCAAATCCAACCCACATAAAGATTCTCTATTGAAATGGAGCACATTCAACTTAGCAACTCCTCTTGGCTGTCAATTTAGCTCACATCCACTCAGAAAGCACTGCATTTCTCAACCTCCAGAGACTTTCTGGCTTTAAAAACATTAATACAAAGTCGTCACAGAATCACAGAAAGTTGGGGTTGGAAGTGACCTCTGAAGATAATCTAGTCCAACTCCCCCTTGCCAGAGCAGGATCACCTAGATCAGGCCACACAAGAATGTGTCCAGGCTGGTTCTGAATGCCTCCAGAGCAGGAGACTCCACCACCTCTCTGGGCAGCCTGTTATAGGGGTTCTGACACCCTCGCAGTAAAGAAGTTTTTGCTATTTTCTTTCAGATTCAAATTATTCCTCCAAATTCAATGTATCATGGCTTACATCAGCGTATATTTTGTCCTCTTAGTCTTGTAAATGGAGGTCAGCCGTTGGTATCGTGCTAAGCCTCATTAATTTCAAAGACCCATGATTTATTTCCATACCTTACAAAGCAAAGGAGGAACTGATTGACTTCAGAATATGGTTACATACATTTACTTCTCACATTTCATAGAATAACTGCTTGAAGGATAAGACAAGAAATACAGCTGAGGGATAGTATTTGTAATGCAGGATGCTTTCTATGAGGACAAAAAAGACTTTGAGGTGTCAAAACGGCAAGCAAGCCAAGGACTGATGCAAGACACATTAACAAGGGAGACTGAATGGAAAACAAATACACTGCAAAACGATTTTGAAGTATCAGCAGGAATCTGAAGCCTTGGCTAGTGATTACATTAATCCCTGACTTAGATGATCACTGCAGCACAAATATACCTTTATTCTTTATACCTAAAAAGAATAAATAAGAAATATTGGCTTAAACATATCCAAGCACTTGAAGCAAGGCCTAATATGGAACCAGGGAAAGAGAAAAAACCACCAAAACCAAAAATAAATGGGAAAAGCAAGGTCCCTATTTTTAGGTCTAAGATAAGTCAGTACATCTTCAACAACCACCAACCAATACTCAAAGCACACAGCCCTTACATAATTAATGATTTAAAAAGCGGTTTGATCCCAACAAATGTATGGGAGGTGTATGTTGAATATGATAATTAGTTTGTAACTGCAATGATAATGAAGCACTTTGTTATCCTTGTACAGCTACTTCTTAGAGTGACAAAGTACTTTCAACATAGTCTGATCAAGGCTGGACTCGTTTAAAAGTTGTTGAAAATTAAAATTATAAAAAAGTAGAACTACCAGATAAATTTTCTCAAAAGGACCAATTAAAAATAGAAATATGAATAATGCATGCGGTCATTAACATTTGGGAAAGCACTATACAGGTAGTGTATCACTGAAACATGCAACGTTAACATGGAATCTCTCTACTGCGAGCTCGGATGTGGAAGGCAGCAGCAGCATTTCCTAATCTCTTCAGATTGAAGACATGAAGTTCTTTCCACTAAGTAAAAGCATCTCACTGAACTTTTTCTGAATAACCAGCCACCTGAAAAGCCACCAGTTACCCTGAAAAGTCAAGTTATTCTGTTAGTGCCACATTGTGAGATTTCACAGAAACAGCATAGCAGCTACAACAAATGTTGGAGGGCAAACTGCTGCCTGACAGGGGTAAACAAAGCCTGTCTCAGATCACCAGTTTACCTACAAGTCCCAATCTGGGTGGGAGGGGGAAATTCATACTTTTATGAGTTTTTCAAGGTGCCACGAGTTTGTTTTTTTAACTGACTTGTGGCCCCTGCAAAGGAGTAGCTGTAATAGCCCATAAGAGGAGTCAGCAAGTGAAAAAAACCAAAAGACTCCTAGGTGTCTTTCTAAGCAGCAATAGAAGATTTGTGGGATTACAATAAAAGATGGTTACTGCCACATAGCAGCATTCTAAATTTCAGCATTAATACAAATTGCACTTGGCATAAACATTATGGGGAACTCAGATGTCAAAGGCTTCTTGGACCTCTAGAAGCAGCTGCACATGAATGTGCTCACTATGATCGATTCAGCAATTCCTGCCCAACCTTTCTTAAGAAAAACTAAGGAATAAAATATGTACAAACTTCAGAGAAAATCATTACAACCCATATTAACAACAAAGAGAAAACCAAGCACTGCAAGACTCCCTGTCTCACACTGTTCAAACATCAGAAAAATCTAGAACTGACCTTTAAACTTCAACAACTCAAGTATTTCCATAATATATTTACCAGTGTGCTATCAAGTAAAGCCTGGTAATATATTGTGGGAGAGTTTCTGTGGATTATGTTTTAATGTAAAGAATTTCTCAGTGGATTCAGACAAGTTAAGAAGTCTCCTGATGAGTTTGATGCTAGAAAATTAAAATATATTAAAATTGTTTTGATCCTAAATTTTCAGATATGTAACAAAAAAAAATGAAAAGCAGAGCAAAAAAACCCACCACAACCTCAGCAAAGACACTCACATACTTACAAGGTTAATTTCTGGATGACTCTAGGAAATTTATATAGCAAAAATACACTGAAATGGTACTGACAATAGAAATAGAGCAAAAATGTATATAATATGAACAGCTTTTCTGGCAAGACATTTATTTAGCTTGCAGGTGCCTTTTGTTGATTTTATGAACTATTTTAACTGCTTCGAGCTGAAGCTGCTGGATGAAGGGTGAAGGTGTGAAACATGCTACATAAATAAAAAGCACTAGGTTAAACATGCAGCAAACCAATTTCAATTCCAGCTGTGAAAACAAAGATGCTCAACATCACTGCTGACAGGCAAAACTATAAAACAATACCCCACATTTCCCGGATGCACAGGAGAAGTAGGAGCGAAGAGGTACTGCAAAATATTTTGGTCTTGTAATAATACAACCAGGAAATCAGTTCCAGTCTGGCTTTGAGGAATTTCTGTTTAGTAAGTTGGTTCATGTTTCTCTTTAAGGTTTGGTTTATCTGCATTATAGAACATGGTGAGTAGTTTCCTGCCATTCAGATCTGCCATATTGCAAGTTAAAGAATCCTTCTGTACAAATAATGACAAGCTAAAAGAAAGCAGTGGAGCATGTAAGCTCTTCCCTAGTGAAGGCAGCTGTAAACTGCACACCACACCAGCAAATCTTAGCTACCAAAGGAAAGGGTGAGTTTCTTGGCAATTACATCATATCCAGGGATATAATTACTTATCTAAATATTCCTGAAACCCTCTCAACCTTACACAAGAGTCAGAAATGCAAAAATACAGTCAAGGGCTTGAAGATCAGGCAGCTGGAGGCAAGCCACACCATGATACCCAGCCCTGAAAATGTTCTATGTGTGTGTGTGTGCATTAGAGAAGAACCAAACTATCCATTTCAAGTGTGTTAATTATTTTAGATAAGGTGACTAAACCTGGATCTCCATTATATATGTGAGGCCACACAAAGCTTTTCCAAGGAGAAAAAAGAAACGGTAACCATATTACAGAATCACACAGTACCTTTGATTGGGAGAGATCTTTAAAATCATCAAGTCCAACTTTTGACCCAGCACAACCAAGTCACCCCTAAACCATAATTACTAATGAGGGCAGCCCTAAGCTCATTGTGCTGCTCAGCACTAACCCCACCACCACCATCTGAGTATCCTCAAATAAGATTTTGTATGAGAAAATTCACATGGCGTATTTCTACATGGCAGGATCCTACATAGCACGTTCTTACTTCGGTTTTAGCAAAGAAACCAACACTATAAACAAACCGGGACATTAATACACGCTTTATCATTTGGCTCAATATATGCTTACCTGACACAACTGTCACTATGGATTTGAACATCTTCCTGGCAAAAGTGAACTTTTCAGGGTGCCCACAACACTACTGACAAGGATCAATTGCTGTTCTTGAAAATAAACATGAAAAACCTCAAGGGAGAAGGCTAGGTACAGTCTGGTGAAAATTCAAATTGGCTGTCACAAATTAAGTCACTATTCTGCTGCGCTTACTCAGACATAGCAAGGAAGGAGAAAGCCAACTGCTGTTGTACTCAAACATTTGTTTGGAATCCTCACATATGTCTCTCACATAAAGCAAGCCTTTGCAAGCACGCTGAACAGGGTCAGACATTCAACAAACACATTTATCATCTCAGTCCTTAACAAAATTTCTTTTACTTGAGAATGAGCTTATCTTGGTTAAATGAGCTGCTGATGGCTTGTTAAATTCTACAATAACTTTGAGAGTATGAGAGAAGGAAAATAGAAAAGTCTAATCATGAAATACACAGTTATAGGCAATTTGATTTAAGGATGCAGGGTTTTTTGCTACTTTTAAGAGAGTCTGGAGGTTATAAAAACTTAGCTAACATGCTTTAATTTTCATTATATATATTAATCTTTTTAAATACATCAGGCATTCAAGTTATTTTACTATGAATTATCCACTCCTACATTTGGCACAATTATCATGTCTGATGTTCATTTACGTTACCAGCATTGCAAGATTCTCTTCATTTCCAACAGTGTGTTTAAGGCAATGTATCTTTATTAGCAACTTTCATCCACATACAAAAAAATGCGACTATTTGTCAGAAAAATAGAACTGATATATAACTGATGTTTCCTTTGCATTACAGGAAAGGACAGGGTATACACTCCTGTCATCACTAGATTTCCATTACAGTGGGAGCAAGCTTCACATGCTCTTCAGCTCTTCCCTTCTCTCGGTTGCTATCTATCAAAACCAATATAGGAAGGATTGTTATAAAACTAAAACAAAGCGCTATTGAGGACTGAGGTTTAGATGTTACCTACAACAGAAACAACGAGTAACACAGTATCACAGTAATGATAAGGTTGGAAAAGACCTTAAAAGATCATCCAGTCCAACCTAAAACCAAAGAAACCAAGTAAACCTAACATCTAGATCATGCCACTCAGCACTTCATCCAGACTAACCTTGAACACCTCCAGGGACGGTGACACCTCCATGGGCAGCCTGTTCCAAAACTGGATCATTCTCTCAGTGAAAAACCTTTTCCTAATATCAAGTCTAAACTTCCCCAGATGGAGCTTAAGACTGTGACCCCTTGTCCTGTCTCCAGTGTCCGGGGAGAAAAGACCAACCCCCATCTGACTATAACCACCTTTTAGACACTTACAGACAGCAATAAGGTTACCCCTGAGCCTCCTCTTTTCCAGCTCCATCAGCCTCTCCTCATAGAGCTTACCTTCCAGTCCCTAACATGACAATTTTCATGGTAGTTGCATTTTGAAGCCAGTTTCACAGGAAGTCTTGAGTTGTTAGCAATCATAAAGAGGATTGAGAGAAAACTTTGATAGGATTGAATATGTTGTGTCAGCAGACAAATTCAACTGAACGTTACAATAAATGCACTTTGAAGGAGAAACACTTCAGCTAGAGTCTTATTGCACAGGCTTTAAAGTTTATTTGTATGAATCCATGAAGAACTTGACAAGGACCTGTTGTTATATTGTTTAAAAGGCACAAACAAGTTACTGTGAAACAGAAAGAGCTGGATACAATAAAAGTCTTTTTTTACAAATAGATTTTAGTGGTGAAACAGAAGGCAGAAATGGTTAACCTCACAGTGAGAGTGGAGGAGCTTTAAACAAAACAAAACGGAAGAGGTGCTTGGAAATATTCATATGAAGATAGTTCGATAAGACAAGGTTAGCATAACAAAAGCCGCACAGGTCTTCACTTAATACCTGCCTGGCTCAAGTATGCTCTTTCATAGCATCAGCGGAACAGAGAATTCAGCAATAATTTCATTATCACTTCTGTATGTCTTGTTGTCTTGTCTGAATTTTGCTGGCCATTATGCTTTCAAGTATAAGATGTCATACAGCTCTTTGTACCTAGACTGAAGATCCTTCTTTCTTGGACAAATCCTCTCATAGATACCATGTAATAACAACATGAATAGGAAGCCTTTTGTCCCTCTGAAGAAGAATTTAAAGTAATCTAAGTTATCTTGTTCTTTGAACTAAATGTTCTATTTGTATCTTCTTTTGATAGGCTGCAATAAAAAAAATACTGAAACAGCTTTAGCAAGGCCTCTGCATGTTTTCGTAAGACTAAATGCAGCTCAATACCTTTCTGAATTCTTCTCTTTGTCGTGGTCAACTGCCTACAGAATCCCTATGATTTTGTAAAATGTATTCACAAGTATGTTTCCATACTGGCTTGCCTGCTGCACAGTGGATTTGCATGCAGCTTCAGATATCTGGCTCCTGGATGGCCAGATTATCTTCACTATCATCTGAAGAGGAATAATTCTCAGTATAAGCTTAGTAAAACTGAAATATGAGAGTTGTACAAAAGAATAAAATACCAGCAGCTTGTATTAGAACTCTCATAGGCAAAACTAGAGAAGAATCATTAAGCCAGAGCTGAATGCGGATTGTTGCAGCTACAGGGGAAAAAGGTAAATCTAAGACTTTCCTTTTAGATTTTACAATGAGGGCTCTTACTCCTTTCTCAGCTGATTTCACTGAGAATATTAAGTGATTCTAGCACCAATTTTGAGAATAAGGAAGCAGAGTTAACTCTTGATTAAGAATTTTAAGGCCTACAAATCCCATAGGCAAGTATTGCTTCCTCTGGTACTGGAAAGCAGTCTGTTCTAGAAAGGAACCTGGCCTGCATGTGTCAGAGATATGAAATAAGGGGATCTAGCTAGTTCATCAGTTTTACCCATCACTAGCTCAACAGCAAGATTCACAGCTGTGGAGAATGCTGAACCAGCAGACCGTTCCATCCTGAGGACAAACAAATGATTATCAGCTAGACAATGAAGCTTACAGTCAAGGGCAAAAACCCATCAGATCTAGATCTACGTATCTTGAAGTGCATCTCAATTTGTTTCCTCATGTCTTAACTAAATATGAACTACACAACAAAGACAGACAAGAACTTTACGATTTTCACAATGACAAATTAACCTTGGAACATGTGATTACGTTTTCCACTAACTAATATAAAACTCAAGAACCCATCAGAGTACCTTTCGGATGATTTGCCATAGTTCACACAAAAAGTTTGTCAAGATGCACTACTCTCTGTAGCTAAAGCATCCAACAAGCTTCAGTGAGTCTTCTGAAAAAAAGGCTTTGTATCACCTACTTTATGATGCAACATAATTTACAGCAAATGCATAAGGCAAAGAACTATGATCATGAACAAACTGCTTGCTTCAGTGTTCTTTGTTTGCTGCATTTTTAAGAGAGAAGACAACAAAAATGAGACTCAGTGTGCCATAGAACAGCCTCAAGGGTTTTACTGGATCTTTATTTTATCATAGAATGACAGAAT
>VZRI01005206.1:3992-20851 GCA_013397515.1 Upupa epops | reverse complement strand
TGTGAAAAGTCCCTCTCCAACCTTACTGGAGGTTCCCTTCAAGCAATGGAAGGTAGCTATAAGGTCCCCCTGAAGTCTTCTCTTCCCTAGGCTGAGCAACCCCAGCTCTCTCAACCTATCTACATAGCAAAGGTGCTTTAGCACCCTGGATCATCTTAACTGCTCCCTATCCACAACATAAGCTTTCAAAAGGTGGTAAAAAGAATAAGATGGAAGACTGCCCATGACATTAACATAAGCAAAACCTTACCATCATACTGCTTATGATTTTTATCTTTGGTGATATTTCACTAATACAATTTGGTTTACATGTAATAAAGATAGTTGAGGTACATTAGATACAACAACTAAATTTTCACCTCTTCCCAAGACAGCCTGGTATCAGAATTGGCCAGTGATTCTAATCCGAAAGGTACTGATCCCTCACAGGGCATCTAATATGTGCTATCAAAAGCAATACAAGGTAGCTACAACACAAAAGACAGTTGTTTTCTAAATGTCTGGTTTCCATGTGTGCCATTATGGCTCAAGCCGAGCAAAACCACTTCTGAAGAACAGTGATACATGCTGTTCTTCAAATGTGGAAATGTAGCTTTAAAATGTTAGATTAAGATGTTTTAGAAATATGCTGTTGTTACAGCAGAATCTTGCATCACATTACCAATATTTCTCCCATTGAGCACTTCCCAGAGCAACCTCATTATGGTTTACCTTAGCAAATTCCAGTTTAGAGCTTAACTGAATGGAGGCGCATATGACTATTGGAAGGAACAGACCTTAGCAAGAGCTATCTTCTTGGAGGAGCTCTGTAATCCCAGTCCTGGACAGCCACTGAGTGCAGTTTACAAGTCCTGTAGTGGTGTCCGGTCTGACAAGGTCATAGTCAAAGAATGCTCTAGCGCAGAATGGATAATCAGCACCATGAGCCACACTGTATTTTTTGAAACATTATGTGCCTCACCACAGGGTGCTCATGTTAGATGTTTGTATGTTCCTACATGAAAAAGTTTCTCAGCAGTACAACCCCTGAATAAATTCCTGTATCAGCATGCGCACACACACTATAAACAACTTTNTTTGTATGTTCCTACATGAAAAAGTTTCTCAGCAGTACAACCCCTGAATAAATTCCTGTATCAGCATGCGCACACACACTATAAACAACTTTATTGTGGCTGTCGTGATTGCAAGGCATTTATTACATAATAACACACTCCACTGCTTTAAACAGAGTTTTACAATTCCATTTATGTAAATTCACTCAGTGTCACTATGCAAACACCCATGGTCTATCAATTCTAGGATCTGGTTCACAGACATTTCCTTTTTTTAAGATGAATCTTTGTAATGGTTTAGGGAGAGGGTCTAAATTGGTTTGTGTTAGTGCCTGTAATTCAAGCACAACCACCAACTCTCACAGAGAGTTCAACAGGCAATGAAGCAACTTTGCTAAAAAGGCATCAATTTATTGAACCCATCACCAAAAAGAAGAAGGAAAAAAACCAAAAAGATAAAACTGAAACTCTATCACAATGCCTTTACACAGACTCAGAGAGAAAAGAGACAGCATAACACATCAATTTTTGGCCTTAGATGAGAGCTCTAGGGCAAGAGAGTGTACACCAACACCCACAACCACTAAGCCACCACACATACACACTAGCACCCCACTTTCCAAAAGGGGAGAGGAGACGACGACGGTGGCAGAAATACAGCACAAAATATACATTTGATGTCTGTGGAAATTGTGGAAAAGTTCCTTTTCCCGGTCCTCATGCAGATGTCAGCCCTCCATGACATCTCTGGCATACTTCTAGCACCTGTCAACTTGGAGCTCTTCTTTAAGGCTATAGCAGCATCAAATACAGAGGATACAAGAGTCCCAGACAGGCCTAGGAGATCAGAAATTGTGATCTCTCTTTATTATTAGAGGCTTCTCTCAGTGGCAGAGAATACAGAATTTTTGCCGGACCAGTGCTAGCAAAGCCAACGCAGCCCTGGTCATGTGGGGCAACGCCTGTTATGGTGAATATGTCTCTTCTGGTCTCCTCCAAGGGCTATTCTACACTGCCTCTGCTGAGCCTTGTCCTCATTTTCTTCTCCCCTATGGTTAGGCACCANGGTCCTCACGCAGATATCAGCCCTCCATGACATCTCTGGCATACTTCCAGCACCTGTCAACTTGGAGCTCTTCTTTAAGGCTATAGCAGCATCAAATACAGAGGATACAAGAGTCCCAGACAGGCCTAGGAGATCAGAAATTGTGATCTCTCTTTATTATTAGAGGCTTCTCTCAGTGGCAGAGAATACAGAATTTTTGCCGGACCAGTGCTAACAAAGCCAACACAGCCCTGGTCATGTGGGGCAACNTGTAGAAGCAGCTGTGGAGGAGTTGCCCTCTCCTTGGACCACTGCCAGGATCTGGAATAAGCTGGTGCTGGCTTTCTGCATTTAAACCCTCAGAGAAAGAGGAGAGGAATGCAGTTTTGCCCCCAACAAAGAGGACTGCAGATGTGGACAGCAGCTTGTCTCTTCAGCCTGCTGCCAGGAGCTAGAGCTAGTGGGCACAATCCACAAAGGTCTACTCTCTCTCTGCATTCGAGCTCCCATGCAAAAGAGGGCCATGGCTGCCCCTGCAGCAGAGTTGCAGCCAGTCTTAGGCTTCTTTTGTCTTTCACCCTTCAGTGGCATGGGGGTTGGAAGCCATTGCTTGCCCCCTCCCCCCCAACCCTGAGAAGGTGGGAGGAGCTCTCTTGCAGAAGAGCTCTCTGTCTCTCAAGACATACGAGACGGAGAAAGGAAGGGAAGAAGATAACAGTGAAGAAGGAGGAATTACATTCCCTTAGACTCTGTCCACCTGTAGAGTCTGGGCACTGATGCAGGTGGTCTGCTAGGAAAGCTACCTCCAGCATCAAAATAAAATGCTTTTTCAGCATAAAGGCGCCACAACTGACATTTGAAAATTTGATAATTTTTCAAACCATAACAATCTTGAAAACTTCATTGCTTCTCCCAACACTCAAAAATACACTAGAGAAGTTTCAAATGTGAAGCCCCTGTAGTTCCTGAAGTACCCTCTGTAGTTCCTGAGAAGTCACTAGAGCCTACAGAAGTGCTGCACAAACAACTATGCCTCAAATTCACAGAATAAACAGGCTTAAGCAAATAGAAGCTATAGAAGTCTACACACACCTTGTCTTGCCTGATCACATGTGGTCCCTGATGCTAGTGATCCATGGACTGTGTGGGACAAAGCCATCTTTTCCTCACATTCTTTGGAATAAAACCAGGCTTAGACTTTGTCAGATCAGAGTAAGGCACAAATTACTAAGTCAAGATTTGTGCATCTACAAAGTTACACCAGTCCTCAAAGACCAGCATGTACTGACACATGCAGCACCATTTCCAAATTTAAGCCTTGCAACTTTTTCCTAGCAACACATTTTGGACTTTCACTTCATCACTGTGGTATAATTCTCACGGTATTGATGATAATTATTCCCAAATCTTCACACTACCTGTGACAGAAGAGGCCATTCACTGTCCTGAATTTCCAAATTACACACTGGGGTTCTGTTTCAGTATGTTGGGTACATAAGGAACCACATAAATCAACAGGGCTTTTCAAAAAGGTAACATGAAAGATTTGCTCTCCCAGTTGCAGAGTTCACAGGTATCACTCACAACAGTTTAATGGTGGAGTATAAATGCAGATACTGGAAATAATCATAATCAGAAGTCACTCTGGTTTGCATTCCAGAGAAATGAAGATCTTAAGCTCAGTTTCATACTAATCTCTGAAGACACCAGCCCTCTGCTCTGAAATAGTGTGTGTCTGCCATTTTTAGACCTTTCCTTATACACTAATCAGTCTTAGCTAAGTGATTGCTTTCAGCCAGCAGCTCACAGAAAGGCGTCACTGGTAACATGGTTGGCAAACCATTGGGACCAACAGCATCCGCAGTGAACTGACATCCCGGACCCTACCTGTGCTGATCACTGTTGATATGTCTCAGTGAGGGTTTCTTAGTGGTTGATGCTATTTTCTTCTACTCAGACAGGCTCTCCAGCCAAATACACAGCTCTTCTGCATTAAAAGAGCAACAGCTATTATTTTTCTATGACTGCCCACGTTGAAAGCGACACAACACGCTAACACAGAACTGGGAGCAATCATCTGATATATGACCCCACAGCACTTGAATGATCTATCCATCATCCAAAAATCAATTCAAGGGATGTGTCTGCTTTTAAATGAGTTTTTTTAAAAAAGCCATACACCAACTACATTAAAGTTTTGAGTAAACAGCTAAAACCACAGAGTTCTGCAAAGCATTTCCCCTGTTTTCTAATTCTCCATACTTTTTTTTTGTAATCAGATGTTAACTTACTCCCAATTACAAATGTATGACCTTTAAAAATCACAGCCTGCTGGACAGAACTTAGTTTACAGCTTAAGCACAATGCAATGTGCTTTTCACAGCTTTGAAGGTTTCCCAAACTCCTTACCAGCCTACTGTGTGGGGCACAATAGGTATTATTCCCTTTCTATTGCAAGAAAAGTCTCACCAGGTCAAAGCAGTAGAGCACAGAGAAATAAAGAAATTCAGAGATTCACACGCTCAAGGAATATTCTGGGGATAAAGCCCATGCAGAAAACACAAGGTCTGAACCTCTTTACAGCCTGCATTTGTTTTTCCTTCTAAGTGCACACTGATCAGGGACAGCAGCCAAAAGTACAAAGAACAAAAGCTAATGCTGGATACTAGTCTTCAGCTACACACTCACAGTTTTGAAATATGCCAGCCCTTCATTGCTCTGATAATATGTTGCAGCCAAGGTCAATTTACCTCACGACTTTTCAGGATGAAAACTCAACATTAGCCAATATTAAACTTCTGAAAAATACATTACCACACTTTGTTTACTTTTTACATTACCATACTTTGCTGCTTCTAGCCAGCAACGTATCATTTCTGTCTGGAAAAGATCCTGGTTATGGTGCCTTCAGCACTCTGGTGTCAAACAAAACTCTTCCCTGTAAACCTGTGCTTCAGTATGTGACTAGTGAAAACACATCACAATGTTTCATACTACTAATATTTTATGGCAATGTATTCTCATGTTAAAAATACAGGAGATGTGCAACTTGGACTCATCAACTAGAATCCCTCAATACAGCATTGAGCTTAGAAATATCATTTATTTTGTGCCTCTGCTGGACACCGATGGAAGAAGATTTCAGCTGTGCAAATTTAGTTTGTTGTCCATAGGAATAAAATAAAACTTGGGCATAATGAAACCCTACGCAGGTGTTTGCTTAGGCACTAAAACAACTTTCTGTTGGATGGTAAGAATTGGAGACTCCTTCTAGTTCTGCTTCCTCTTCCTCTGTGAGCCCATGAAAGAACACGCTATCACACCCAAGCACGAGGTGCACAGATGGGTTGCTAAAATGTGTTTCACATTTTCATGGATCTATCACAAGTTCAGGTTGTTGCTAAATGCAGCCATGAATTCATCTTGAAGCATGGTGCACAAAGGTCTTTTTCTACCCGATCAAGTTTTCCTTTATCAGCACTCTCAGAGCAGCGGTGGGGGAGTGGAACAGAATCTTACAAACTGCTGGGGACTCCCTAGAAAGGAATAACTCAGATCAAACACCCCAGTGCACCTCTTGCACTACTCTGCAACCTTTTGAGACACCTCCTGTCAAGGTAACTGGAAAGATGCTTTCCAGAGATTACTGCATGTTTAATTATGTTGGATTACTGCTGTTTCATTTGCTGTGTTTGAACAAAGCAGAATACACTGAAGTCACCACAGTGTATCCAAGTTCACCTCATTTCACAGTTTCTGAGCTGGTGGCAGCTTCTCCCCTGCTCTTAAAGCTGAGCCCTAACTGACCAGCACATTTCAATGACAGCATGCGTTAGAGAAGAGAAAACTGTACGTTCTGGGACAAATCCCCAAGCGTTAGGGCAATATGGTCCACAGCCGTATCAGGCAAACGCTACAAAAACAGCAGACAAAACAGTCCGTTACATTCAAGGAAAAACAATGATGAAGCGAGCAATAACAGAGAATATCCCATGTGGGAACAGCCAAGCACAAACTCACCAAGACAGTCCCTCCTGTCTCCTCCTTACAAAAACAGAGGAGTTTTAATCAGGCTGAGCCAAGCCTGGGCTTTTGACACCTAGAAAAGTGTTCTTGTCGTTCTACTTTATTTTAAGGTTCTACTTAGCAAGACAGACAGAACAGACACATTAATGGTTATTCTATTTATCTATCTGAGGGCAATACGCACATTAGAAATCTTCTTAATAACTGTAGCAGCTTATTTCAAGAAGCCTGGCTGTGAGGCATAGTGGTTAAGATGAACAGGAAATTTTCACTACTTTGAGTAGTGAAATACCAAGAATTTTGCTTCCCAGTGGTTATTCTGAATAATCCAATACTTAGCAAGACATAGGGTTTCAGCAGATAGGGTTTCTCAACAAGATCCTGTGGTTTTCAGTAACTCTGTATAAACAAACACACCAGTTCCCTTTATGATTTCCCTTTGTCCATTTTTGGGGTTTTTTTATGAAGAATTTTATACAAATTAAATCCCAGTAACTCAAACATAAGATCAAAGATTTGGAAAAAAAGTGTTTTTTTCAGGGAAGAGTATTTTGCATTACATGTATTAGATGTGTGTCACCTTGTCCTCACAGCCTATGCTCATTTTGAATCCAGGTCGCATAGGAAATTACTGTAATCCATCTCCTTTCTCAACTGTGCAGTTGCTGTATGAGCCCATTTTATAGTTTTAATTGTCTTTAGTGACTGATTTAACACAGCTTTATACTACAGTAACATATAAATGCATCTATCAAGCAAGACTGCAGCTGCTAGTACAAATTTTCCCAGAGCTCAACAAGAATCTCCTGGGAGCAATAAAACCAAATAAAAGGTTGAAACTGGCAAAGGGAAAACTTATCACAGATATTGTATGGATCCCCACATGGGGGAATGTTAAACAAGTCGGATATATTTCTGTATACCTTACTGAGGCAAAATTTATTCACTGAAGTAATTCAGAAATGCCTCATCTGTAGAAGATGATAAACAGTTACACAGTTTGCTCCCTAAACCAACTTGTGTTTACCCTCTCTTCAAGTATTCTTTCCTTCTAGCAGCTAACAAGCACCTAGTGCTCATGATACTCGGCAATAATAAAGGGGGTTTCTCTTTCCTTCCCCTAGACCACTGAAATAGCCATTATTTGCCTTGCTGCATTGATAAAACAAGGGGAGCAAACACACTGGGCTATCCCATTTTTCATCTTCTCGCTCCAAGAAAAGCCACATCTGCCCTGTTGTTCATTCTGTTGTGGCTAAGGAAACTTTCTCTTCATCACAGAGGAAACCACAGTCAGTTTTCACAGTAGCTGCAATCTTCATTACATACAAACTAGTCTTACACCTTGATTTCCATGGTATTTCGAGCAGATTGGCAATAAAACAGACTATTCTTTTGTTGAACTGATCATTAGCATTACGATAAATAGTTCTCTTGAATGATGCAGGAGGTAGCAGTAATGAAGCTGTATGCTGGTTAAGGTACATCACCCCATACCTATTGTATTTCCTTGATTTAAATAGTAGTGTTCTTGTCCTGATGGCCCTCAAAGAAACTTTAATACTCCAAATGGAAGAGTTTCCCACTTGTTTTTTCCCTTCTGCAGCAGTTGCACTGAGATGGATAGATCACAGGTCCTAAACACAAGCCAAGTAATGAAACGTGTGTAGAGCTTCCCCATATTGGACCTTGGGATTTTCAGCAGTCCTTCACTGCAGGGTTAAATGCTCCAGTAGCAGAGCTCACATCTCTGAGACCATGACCCCTAATAAGTATTTCCTAGTTTAACAAATTTGTATTTTACCTTTTCGAAAAGGCTACTGCCTACGCACAGAGATCATCACTTTCCTTCCTTATGCTTCCTTCAGAGTCCACGTGCACTGACACTTAGGAGAGAACATTCATTTCTATTTTAATTGGTTTCTAGTAGCCACACAATGTTACTGAATATTAGTGCACTTAATTTTATTAGTCCATTTAATGTTAAACTACACATTTTTGCTTTTTTTAATTTATTTAATTTTTTTTACTCTGAAATTTACTGCTTTGTCTCCAGAAGATCTTAAAACTTTGAATGAGAAATGGTCCATAACTTCAGGACATTTTAACACACCACAAGCTGAAGCTAAAGGTTTTAAGTATCGCTGAGCCAGCCCATGGCAACATTAAAAATTTAGTAATTCAAAGCTGTAAACTACAGTTTATGCTTATCTTAGTCATAAGAGTCATAAGTTAAGTACTGATGCCTGAGCTCTGGAGTAAAACACTAATGCTAATAATTCTCATTTTATAGTCTGAGCTGTTTTATCTGTTGCTTACATGTAAAATTGCAATCAAATCAGTTCCAGAAAGGTCAAAGCAAAAGGATAAGGCAAGGCTGTACATGCTGCATTTTAAGACGAGACTGAAAAATCAGCATATTTTCTGGTGAAGCTGAAATCATTTCAGCCTCTCAAAAGGAGTGTATTTGGCTTCACTTCAAGACCATTCATTCATTTTTCCATTTGAGCAAACCTCAAAATACAGTAAGATTTAACCTGAATAAGCACTCGGGGCACTGTGATCCTGCTAGGTAGCTACAAATTACTTTGTAGAAAGAAAATCCACAACTGGTTTGTGAGCAATGCATGCAATTTTCTACCTGCTTATTTAAAGCAGTTAAAAAAACTCCTCTCCATCAGAATTGTCTGGACAATTCATTTAATCCTTTGAAAGTTCAGACTGCACTTTTTTTTTTTGCTGCACATGTAATTCTACAGTGATCTTCTTATACTGCTGAGAGTCACCACCAGGTTTTCCAATACAATGTGAAATACGTATGAAATGAACGACTACAAATCTTTGTGGATATAATAAACCTGAAGACAAATCCTTAATGAATTCAAAGTGGTCAAACAATCAAATTCGAGGGACCCAAGACTTACATTTAATGTTCAACTCTATTAAATGCTAACTCTGCATTTAGAGCATGAAGATCTAAGATTTGCTCTCAAGTTGCTATTAAAAGCACACCTATACTGAAGCATGACATCACAAATTCAAAACAATCTGTGAATTTTATCACCAAGCAAAACATGTGTGTCTAGCAATAACAAAAATTGCACCTGCTGGCCCATAGCGCAGCAGCAACAACATGGATTCTTTTGTAATTATTCTATTAAATCCAAATTTTTAGTCTCAAAGGCACAAACTAGTGTTTAATGACACTAAGCAGTTCTAAAATGTCTATAGAGAGGAACATTCACCCTGAGTACTCGGATAATTCTGGAAGTCCTCCTGGAGTATTTCCATTGTTAGCTGCCTGGATACTTTTGAAATACTGGAATATAAATTATTATCATGAGAAAACAAAAATATAAAAGACACACTTTCTCAGTCTGGAAAGGTTATCAATGTATAGTCAGAAGGGTAGTCTGACTCTCCCCTATGAAACTATTGTTATCTTCAAAACTATCTTAATTTCTCACCCTGCTTCAGTGGTTACTGTTGGTAGCTACAAAGTATTGAAAATGTTTGAGGATGAAGCCGCAGAAAATTTTTGTCCCCAAGGAGCAACAAGCAGCCACGGTTGCCACATGGGATGGAGCCTCTCATACTGCAATGCTGAGAGAACATTGTGGTGACGAATTCAGGTCCAGGATAACAGGGTGAAAGTAAAAGGGCAGCTATAAATTTAGTTCTGCCCACAAACAATAAATATAGGTCATATGTAAAATAGAAAAGGAGACGGGAATGCTAATGAAACCGTAGTAATGGAGTGGGACTGGACAGTACTAGAAGTAACTCTTTCTTCTGAAGAAAATTTCAGATTTAACCATGAAGATCATTGAATAAAAATTCAGAGGGAGGCAAAGTAACAGCAACACTGTTGAATAACAAAACTACTGTTAACTCAGGAATCTGGGGAGCATCACACACCTTTGCAAAATAATGCTGGCACCAACGGTCTCTCTAATACCTTCACTTAGAACAGTGGCTGCAAAAAGGCCAACAGATCTAACGCCACATTATAAAATTCAAGGAACTCTTAGAGGTAGCTCATTTTTGCATTGTCTTGATGGTAACATGCTGGGAAGGCATATCATTAATACTCTGCAAACAGGACCGGGTGCTGTTTTACTGATGGTGTTCTAATTGTCCTTGCTGCTAGAGCAATCACTCATATGGGAAAGCACTTAACCAAAGACTAAATAAGAGCCGGTTGCTCTACTAAGAGTTGTGAAAGGTTTTTTTAATATGTTTCTTTCAAATAATGTACTTTGAGGAGCTAATGGTAAACAGATGTTTCTGAATTACCCCAGAGAATACAAAGGAGACCTATTTCATCATTGTATGAGTAAGATATTACCCAAGGCAAATGTTGGCAATAAAAATTTCCCACATGATTCCTCTTGATATTAGGCATGTTATCTTTCCCTAATTATGACAAGAACTTAATTTTCATAAATGGAGCAAGCACACAAATTTGCTAGCGGGCAATAGCCAAGACATTAAAGCACCTTTGAAAAAACTAACACAGTTCCTAAGTGT
The DNA here is from genome assembly GCA_013397515.1 of Upupa epops. NCBI lineage: Eukaryota > Metazoa > Chordata > Aves > Bucerotiformes > Upupidae > Upupa > Upupa epops. The sequence continues at coordinate 10,195 of VZRI01005206.1, read as the reverse complement.
TTTATGAGTTGAAATGGTATCCTTAACTCCTCTGAACAATTTCATCAACTCCAACAGCTCCAAAAAACGCAATAACATTTTTGTATGCCTAAGAAATGGAAACTGCTGTGATTCTAGTCAGGCCAAAGAAAGTTCCGTACTGCCACATCCTATTCCATACATTCATAAGATTCACAACTTCACTGTGCTATGATTGGATCTGGTTTTGAGGCTGAATTCTGTGGGACATCTAATAACTCCTGGTCTGGAGATGCTGATGTGAAAGGAATAAAGTTTTCAGTCAGCAGGGGCTAGATGCATAGTTCGACATAGCACTTCTTCTGAGGATGCTACTATTCTGATAAAACAGTCATTTCTGGCAAGGGTACTGCCAGGAAAGCCAAGTCTCTCCATAAGAGCTACAGTAAATTAATCTGACAATTATATGTAAGGTAAACTGATCATCCCCTTCCAGATTTGGCACCAAATAAGGGCTGAAATGGCCTTGCCTCACCCACTCACCCACAAAGGAGTAATGCTGAGGAGGGTGGAAATCTGGGTGCATTCATTCATCCCCAGATAACATTACAACTACAGCCATTCAAGTGCTGTTCAGACACAAGCTGGACAGTTTAAGAACGAGGAAGTCACAAGTACCAATGAGACCGTTACCTCATGCTTCTCTCTGTTTATGTTGAGCATGTGTGATGCAGCAGACAACAGACCAAGTAATTATCCTTTAAAAAGGGACAAGGCATAACAATAAAAGAATACATGTAGTACATATAAATCAGCTTTAGCAGTTTCTTTTGCACTCAAAAACCTGCAAACATGACAGCAACTTTTTGCAATGTCACAGAGGAAAGCTGGAATTTGACACTTTTTTTGACAGGCCCAACTTCGCAAAGTAGATATAGACCACGAAGTTCTGTTATGTGCTCATTTATGCCATTCACCTCAACTGTTGTTTAGAAAATAAAGACTTAATGACCTGCAAGTTCACCACTGTCCCACAGTTCATGATACCTATCATACAGTGTTTGTAAAGACAATGTACATACAGGTGATAAAGTGCCGATTATTCCAAGGCATCAGACCCATCCCTCTGCCCCCTTCTGCTTTCACACTTCTCTTGCTGGTTTACTTCTGCAGTTATTTGCAAATACAATTTGCTAATATAAACCATGGCTTTTCATCCATATAAATGAAAGATAATGGAAGCATTTTGAGTTGACAGATTTCCAGGGGAATTTAAGAAATATAAAACCTTTATACAAGGATTAGAACAGAAAATCCTTTTCATCTGTTTCCAGTAACTAGAGACATAGTTACCGTTAATAGAACTGGAGTCCTGGAACACACTGTGTCTCTACGACACAAAAAAGCATCGGGCACTATATGATAATGTGAGCATGGAATGCACTATTGTCAGGTAGCTATTTACAGTACAGTTACACACTTTCAGGGATATTAGTGTAACAGATGAATGATTGCTTCTAGATTGCTGTAGGAAAGTTTGTACAAAGATCACTTTCTTGGTTTTATTGCTCCCTGCTTATTTGAAACAAACCTTTTTCTTTAAGACACTTTTTTTCAGGTGAAAACAAGAAAAACAAAATGACAACTCCACTATGAGATTGATACCTACGTACTTTTGAATTTTAGTTTGGATATTGTGGTGCATTATTTCTATTTATCCAGTCACTTGAGACAAATTCTCCTTCACTCCTATCCTACCATTCCTACAGCAAAGGAAAGCAATATTTCAGAAAATTAACTCAGTGTTTTTAGCAGATAATTCCATACAAAAAATCTGGGTAACAACTACAGCAGAACACATGGCTTCAAGGAAATATGCTATGTTCTAAATTAGAATAAGAAATTCATTAACAAGTTCGCCTTAGAACCCAATAAGATCAGAGATTTCCTTTAAAGATGGCAATGACATTTATTTCACTATAGTCTACAGTTATTTCTCCTACACACGTACATGGTGCTGAAGATCCAACAGGATTATAAGAAAGACTGATTGACACAGCAAAACTTGTTTTAATTTTTAAATATCTTCTGCCTACTGTAGAACTNTACATGGTGCTGAAGATCCAACAGGATTATAAGAAAGACTGATTGACACAGCAAAACTTGTTTTAATTTTTAAATATCTTGTGCCTACTGTAGAATTATTAAAATCCCTACATTTTTTTTACCCAGACCTATTTTTTGAAATACAGTGACCTTTTGAATCAGTATTTTTAGCACACAAAATCTTCCAAAGTATAAACATGCAGGAACAAATGTAGTTTTTCTCCTTAGTTAGCAAAACCTATGATTTCCATGGAATCAACAAGATTTTTTTACTCCTAATCAGTCATTATGAGACAGCTTTTTTACATCAAATAATACTATTTTAGAAGTGATCATTAGGTGATATAGAGACATTTTTATCTTTAATGTCCCTGATTAAAGCTGAAAACTATGCAAGCTTCCATAGTATGGTAAGTGGAAACACAGAAACACTCATAGATACAGGTAAAGAAAACTTTAATTTAAAAATCTAATTTTTCAAAATATTCCTAAAACAAACACATGCTTGCGATTACCTTGGGAACTGCTAAATCAGATGCTAAATTAAGAGAATTAATTACAGAATAAGGGCCCACTAAATCACACTTGATGCTATAGCACTGTTGGTATCGACATTCCTGATAGTTCAAAAGAGAAAGGTAACTTCTGAGATGGCAAATGATTTTGTGCATCACTTTCTGGTTGAATTTAGCACCTTATCATCATCTACAACTTAAAATCCAGCAATGACAACCTACCTTTCCATTGTTGGTTCCCAGGATGACAGTACAGTTACAACAACAGAACTGCCTGAATGGTGCCTTAGGACAGGCTGCTTCCACATAATGATCCCACTGAGCACTAGTTCCCAGCCAAGGCCATGACATCTCACTCAAGTGTCATTTTAAGGACCAGGAAAACATTATCTCGAAATGTCAACAAGAATGATGAAGCAAAAATAATGGCTTGAAACTATTTCATAAGCAAAATGTTAGAGATAAATTCTCACAATTCCATTGTAGAAAAATCTTTCCTGTGGTCCTCACTGCTTTTATGCTCATTCTGCTATAAACAATTGCAGAACTACTAATCCCATGAACACACAGTGGTTTCTCCAGTTTAAATTCAACGTAAGGGTTTCCCAGAAGTGCAGGTGAGACACTAACTGACAACATTTAATTAGGCAAGCACTGAAAAACACTGGTAGAATTGAATTAATGGTTGGACTCAACAGCCTCTGACCTCAAAAGTCTTTTCCAACCTCAACAGTTCTTGGATTCTACGACTTAAAAACACATCCATTCAAGTGCTGCTAATACAAAAGGTTTACAGCGGAAAAACTAAATTGTAGATAAGAATTCCTAAACTGCTTTGCAAAAAACCAGACCCACAACTTGACCAAAATGTGTTTTCCAGTGTGGAGAACATACAGGGCAGAAGAGCAGAGAAGCGAAAGGCAGCTCTGGCAGAGGACATATGGAATCTACATTTACACACAGGACAGTTTTGACTAAGAGGTTTGTAGCAAAAATATTGAAAAAGACCATTCTTTAATTTCTCTATAAAGTCGTCCCTTATCAGAAATGGTGGTTTTTCAGGTGAAAAATTACCACTAATGAAGGAATTTCACAATTTCTTTTGAAACAAATCTTTTGCCAGGCCACCTCTGTCTGCTGTCCCATGCTTGACTTGATTTCTGTCCAGTTTTCTGTTAGGATCCAGACAGCCAGAGGGACCATTTTTTCCTATTCCATGGCATTCTCAACAGGCAGAATCCTTCTGTCCTGTCCCCCACCAGTCAGTCCCAGTGCTGTTCACTGCTTGGGTTGAACCTATCAAATAATGACACTAGGGGTCTTATCTGACACCTGCTTAATTGAAGAGACACAAATTCCTAATGACTAATTACTATTTTCTGTGAATAAACAGGCATATCATGAGTTAATTAAGTTACATGGTTCAATTAATGTAATTGGTGTCAGGTGCACTATTCTATACTAAGTATAAGGATAGAGAATTGTTTTGCTGCTGTAGGACACCCAGAGTGGTTTTATCTGTGTAGCCACCGAGACAGAAAGCATTAGGCTCCAAACTCACGCGGGTGCTTTTTTGTGCGATCTGATCTGGCAGGGAGGTTGGGCTAGATCTCCAGAGGTCCTTCTAAACCCTAATTTTCTGTGAAAAACATCTACACACACCCATCCTCACAGACCATAAATTTCAACTGTGGATGTGCCAGATTCATCCTGTTACAGATTCAAAATCTTTACTTCAAATGAATTTGACTCAGTTTTCAAGCCGAAAAAAAGAATAATCAGTCAGACATGAAAATTCCAGCTGCCTTTCCTGCTTAGTATTTCTAAAGATTTTTTTTAATATGAGTAACTTGAAAACAAGCTACTGACTTCAATGGAATAGCTTTGAAGAATTAATATAGTAGTGACAACATAGCCCTTATCTTCTATGAATATTCATGGCCTGAACTATTAGGAAAAGTTACTTTCATTCCATTCTAGTTCTTCAGCACACTCTGAAGAAGCTCCTGACACCCATCTGAGCATGGTGTGGCTGACTATGTAGCAGGAATCTCCCAAGAAAAAGCATTCTCTGATTACATGAGTCATGCAGGAGACAGATCCAGTTCCACATCTCCTACAGCTCTCTCTGCACTGTCTGCCTGCTGCTCAGACTTTCTTCCTTCCCACAGCATCTCTAGTATTAATACTGAATAAACAAAGCAAATCCCACCCCATAACGCGTTTACGATTGCACTCACTGTATCCTATTGCACAATGAAGAGCATTTGGTTAATTAATTAAAAGCAGGCTTGTTTCCTTTTTTTGTTATAATACTGTCGTTTTATCCATCTGAAAAAGATATCCAGAGACTGCCATATCAGAGGGTATCAGAAAGTATCAGAAATATAGCACAAACTGACTGAGTATCCAGGGTCCCATGTCAGGTCAATAGAATTCTATTTATAAAGCTGGTTTCTCACTATTTCATTTTGTTTTTTTTTACTTAGGGCTGGAAGTGGAGAGAATTCTTTACAGCTAGGAGAGCTATAAGCATTGGAGCAAAGCAGGTAGTTTGCTAAATCAGAGTTGAATGTTAGGAGCTAGAATGGGAGAGCTCATCAAAGTTCACATGCAAGTTTCAGAGAAGGGCACTGCACATTGGCTCAGGATCATCAGGTTACATTGCAGAAGTGCAGGTCATCATCATCATTACAAGCTTGATGTTGTAAAACGTCACTGTCATGGCTACTGTCAACAAGACTAATAGAAACAATAACTCAATAGAGAGAAAATGGGATAAATCAAAACCAAAGAAAGATATAAAACCAGAATCTTCACTCTGAAATGTTGTAAATGTCACGTCTGTAGCCACAAAGGTTTCCAGGGTGCACTGCCACAATGTTTTTACCACTGGCTCGTGCGCTCTTTACCACAGAGGCTGCTATTGCATTGCTTTGCATTGGGTGTTTCTTGGCTGCAGTTACAGATTGTCAAAAAACCCGACATTTCCAAGCTATTGAGGCTGCTGACCCAGCTTCTTCTAGGTCTCACTGAAGCAGCACTGATATAAATATAATTTTGGGGGTTTTATTTGGTTTAACTAGATCCAAATAATTTAGAGTGACTACAGCCTTTATTTTAGATCTATAGCACCACGATGCTGCAGCACAGGTCTGTTTCAGGCTTTGAAACACTATTGACTCACTCCTGTTTAATACTGAAGCACATGAGAAGAACCCAAGACACTGTTGCTCTCAGTATACCAATTTACACACTGCTCTTGTATTAGCATTTCTTAAATACTGGATACCATCACCAGCTTTCCATCTTATTCCTACTATGCACTGACTTTTCTGAAATTTGGTAACAGAAAAATGTGCCTTTAGAATATATTAACATCAGCAAAACCACCGCTGGGGACATCTTTAGAGAGAGGAACTGCTTATCTGCAATTTCTAAAACCAAATCATCAGGGATTGGAAGGAACCTCAAAAGATCACCTAGCCCACACCAGGATGACCTAGACAAAGTTGCACAGAAACAGAACCAGGAAAGTCTTGAATGTCTCCAGAGAAGGAGACTCCACAACCCCCCTGGGCAGCCTGTTCCAGTGCTCCATTACCCTCACTGGGAAGAAGTTCC
>VZRI01005204.1:229035-374031 GCA_013397515.1 Upupa epops | reverse complement strand
GACCTCTGAGATATCAAGTCCAGCCTACGAGCACCTATAATCTAAAGAATATATTAGAAGGAGGAAAGATGTGGAGAATCTATTTGAATCATTGATTTATGAATCATTATTTGATTTATTCAAGCATTTATCTCATTCATATTAATTGCTCATAATATTTTAATTGGAGAGAAAATAAGTTGAATAAAATCAGGTGAAATTTGCACTAATAAAAGGTATCTGTCATGTAAAGTCAAATTGTAATTAGTCTGATAGTGTTACAACATTTTTATGATAGCATTCATGAGCTTTGGAGTTACTCATTTTATCCAATGGGCTGTTTTTAGTCTGTAAGCTCTCCAAATCTTCCACACTAGCACTAGTTAGCACTATTATTCTCCAGTTTAGATAGTTAGCACTATCATTCTCCAGTTTAATTTTTGCACACTCACAAATTGCCCCACTGTGCTACACGGTAATGTGGAAATGATATCAGATGCTGTAAGCAAAGTATTTTCTTCTGTTTTAAAAAAAGTAAATATTTCCCCTTTGTTTTTAGGGGCCAGTTGGGTTCTGACCTGCTCCAAGGCTGGGTGGTGCCTTATTGCCATGCAGACAGTGATCAGAGTGAAAATGGGCTGCAGTTACATAGAACTAGACTGTCCATATTCACTCTTGTTTATTACCTGCATGTGGAGGGTTCTCATTAACTCTGCACTGGGAACATCCTGACTAAAATAAGCACCTTCTGCTGTTTGATTTGTGCCTATGCATGTGTGTATGTGCCATAATTAGTCGTATTGAAAGGGTGTCAGAAGAGTATATCGTTAAATGTGAAATTAATCTCAGAGAATTTACATCTTATCAAGGAAATGAGTTTCTACGAACACTTTTGTCATGGGTTGACCCTGTCTGCATCCCTGGGACCCTCCAAAGCTGCTCCATTTCCCCCCCTCTCCTCAGCTGGAGAAAATACAACAAAAGAACTGTGAGTGGACAGGGAGATCACCCAGCTATTACCATTATGGGAAAACAGACTTAGCTTTTGAAAACTAATTTATTGCCAATAAAATCAGAGTAGGATAATGAGAAATAAATATTAAAACATAAGAACATCATTCCCCTACACCTCCTTTCTTTTTAATTGCCAAGCAGTCAGGAAGAAGCCATAAAAATGTGCACAGCAACCACTGTCAGGGCGGCTGACCAAGGGAATAAGTCTGTTGTCAGCTCTGTTTCAATGGATATGTATGAAATACTTGCAGCAGTTCCTAGTTAGGTTTGATTTCCTACAAATTCCTGACTTCTGTCAAACATGGAAAGCCAGATCTTTGATTACTGCATCTTTCATCGGCTGCACAAAGCCAATAAAAAGGTACCAAACAGGAGTAACTCCTTCTTCTGGCAGTTCTCAAGGAGAGAGAATTCTCCACTAGGAAGTGTTTTAGAAAAAAGTGGAAGGGAATAAGAAGAAAATCTAAAGTGTATAACAGGCAGAAGTAGACCAAGACCAGAGATGAAAGTACAAAATGGAGAGCAGTGTGGCAGTGATGGAGGATTGAGATATGCATCCCCCTTAAACACAACACAACTGTACTCTTCACATGCATGTTGTCCCACACACCTTAGAACACTTAACAGGTTCATAGCATGCACAGAGGAGCAAACAGGTCTGCTTTTGATGTCAGGGGCTTATGAACACTAAATAATCTGTCCCTTGGGAACTGAATTCACCAAGAAGTCCTATAACAGCTGCCTGCTGCAAGTAATCTTACATCTCTCTCTCAGTTCTGTAGGATATGGAGCGTCTCACAATTTTTTCAAGGTACTCTACAGGTATATCCAGCTTTTGTGCTATGAGGCGGATGAAAAATACTGGATGTATTAATGATTTATGTTTTCTCATTTCTGGGTTCAGTGTGTGAAACACTAATGCATCAGCAATATTTATGGATGACAATAAAGAAGATTAATTCACTCGTAACAACAACTGATGAGCTGGTTTCCTTAATGCTTCCTTTTTTGTAATATTTAAGTACCTAACAATTTGTATTCAAGGAAGAAAACAGAAGAACTTTATTCCTTTCTTTTATTATTCAATATGGGAATGAGAAAAGGCTGATGGTATCCTGCCGCTGCAGTAGGCAGAACATGGCCAGCAAATCAAGGGACGTCCTTCTTCCCCCCTACTCAGCCCCGGTTGTGGCCATTATCTGGAGTACTACATCCAGTTCTGGCATCATATTAGGAGTGAGACATGGACTCATGTCAGTCATGTTCAGTGATGGGCTACAAAGATTATTATGGGACTACAGCATCTGACTGTGAGAAAAGCTTGGAAGAACTGTGACTGTTCAGACTGGAGCAGAGGAGGCTCAGAACAGACCTCATCAGTTAGAAATGCCTGAAGAGAGGATGCAAAGAGGACAGAGACAGGCTTTTCCAGTGGTACTCAGTGGCAGAATCAGAGGCGAAGGGCACAAACTGAAACAGAGGAAGTTGCCATTGAAATTTCTCTAATAGAGCACAGTATATGACATCTGCTCCTCTAAAAATAAAGTCAGAAATGCTTCAAAAAATAAGATGGGAGGTGTAGCATTGTATGTTATGTATTTGCAGGAAATGAGAAATTCCAGTATGTGTGATGTCTTGCAGATTGCACTAATTTAATGGATTTTACCACAACTATTCATTTATGCTATGTTCTCTTATTATTTGAAACTCTTCTGTTGACTCTCTTTTTTCATTAAGGGAGAATGAAAAGTAAAAAGCCCAAAAACAAGTGACCCACTTTCCATTAAAAATAAAGCCTACTACTTCGTCCAGCTGATTGAAATGGCAGTCTTCTGTTAAGCCTTGCCCTTTGCCTCTCTTCCTTCATAAACTCTGCCCAGAACACTGATATAGTAGTCAGTAATCAGACTAAACCAGTGAATACCAGATTAAATCAGTTTATACCAGAATAGCCTTATCATTGTTCAGGTGTTGAAAGCTTTAAGAAGCTCAAAAGAAGCCCAAATACAGAGGCAAGTGACAATAAGAATGAACACAGTGGCCACAACAAAGGACCAGCTGGTTGGAGCCCTGTTTCTGCTGTCCAGACTAAGCAATAAACATTATTAGAGACTGCTCTTCCTTTGTGCCTTCTCTAAGTTAGTACTGAAATCTTCCTGTGCTACAAATTCCATCCATTTCAAGGACTTTAACAAGTGCAGTAAGTTGAATAACATTTAAACCCAGCACGCTGTAGAAGGAACTGGTTTGCTCAGAGTCCCTGCAGAAAAAGATTTGTCAAACTACTACAGATGAACTGATAATCAAAAATACAGCCGGATTCCTGATCTTGGCGTAGTTGGAAAAACTGGTGTCAAGACCAGTAAATAGAATCCCATACCCCTGCCTTACTTGCACCACATTCATATTTTATATTATTAAAGGATTGTGTGCAGAATGTTTGCTTGATGATAAAGGTTTAGTGTGATCCACACAGGAACAGGTGTTCATAAGGGAACTGGCCTGTGAGTTACTGATGTTACAGAGGACAACCGGCTGCTTAATACTCTGCTTAATCCACCCCGAGAAACCTGGAAAGGCATCTAATTCACTAAAGTTTACCAATTCATTAAAGCCAACTCTAGATCTGACCTATTCTATATAGGTACAAAGCCATCTCAATTAAGACAGAAGATTCTCCTTGAGACTTCAAATTGTAAAGATGCAGATTCTGACAACCTGAATTCCACCTCATTCTTCTTGTACAGTGCTTCCTATTAGCCGCTTTGAGGACTTACCAGCTGGGGATTTATGTAATTTATGTGCTCATGTGAAAGTCATAATGCCTAGCATAAGATTCCAGAAGTCCTGGAAAACGTAAACCCCAAAGTCAGTGAAATAGAAAATCAATCATGAGAGCGGTACACAATAGGATAAGGCTATCTGAGAATAAATACAAACCACTCTTGCTGAAAGATCATTTCTCTTGGAGAGAGACTATCAGACAAAAAGTTTACTTCTGAGGGGAAGAAAAGAAGACAGAAACATCATTAGATATCTGTGATTTGTGGGTTGCTGGAGGCACAAAGTGATATTTTTAAGGAAAGACACATGATGTGACAATTTTATGATAAAAAATGGAGTGAATAGAAACAGAACAAACAATACATCTTGATTTTTTTTATAAAGCCTCTATCTCAGCCCATGGTTCTGTCACAAGTGCTAACAAGTTTCGTGGTCCTTTCTGAACAAAGGTCATTGTTGCAGTTTCACTTACAGAACAAAAAATGTCATTGTTGAGCAAACCTAAAGAGAAAAGAAATCAGGAGAGGTCTTGCCAGGGACAAATCCTGCAATACTTCTGCCCATCTTCAAACAGGGTACTGTGTAAGTTAGACACATGTGAAAGAAGCCAGATAGTTCTGTGCATGAAGGGGTTCATAGTTTCCAGCCTCTTGTTCAAAAGGATCTCATAGAATGACATCAGTGGCTTTTGCCAGTCGAGGAGCTGACTTCCTGCATTACTCTTTCCAGAGTTCAGTGAACAATTTAATGGTGCGTGTTCTTGTCTCACAGCTGTAAACCCAAATGGATCACACCAGCTTGAGCCAGGGTACTGGTGTGCTGAAGCAGTGCTTTGTACATATGACTGCTTCTGCCAGTGGGAGCTCCACATCCCTTCTGATTACAAAGTTAGGAGTTCAGTTTAGATCCTACCCTTGAAAACACTATTCCTGAGAAATTCATAGTATTTTACCTTCTTTCACTCCAATCTGGTACTATTATGGGTTTATGCTACTAGTGATTTGTGCCAACTGTTTACTTTCTTCAGGTATGTGAGATATGCTTTGTCTTGTCATTTGGCGACAGGGACTGAGAAAACGCTGAAGAACCTAGCCACTTATTTATAGTCCCTTGAGGTACTTAGCGATTATTAATTAATACTACAAATAGGAAGTGTTCCAAGTGTTGGCACTTTAGAACAATTGTCTGAGTTGCAAATACTCATACAATAATTAATTACCAAACCCTTAATAACCTCACAAGTGATTGCTGTGATCATAAAGCATTGTATTCTCATGTCTTCTGCAAGTTCTGCAGTTTGGAGTTGTTTAATGAATCTGTCCATATTACCTGTGTCCCAGATGCAGAGAGAGTAGAAGAAATTGTAGGCAGTGTTTTGTGGTAGATCATAAATTTCACAGATGTCTTATTTTGATGGTTTGCAGTTCCAAAGGAGTTTGTGGCATTTCCAACAAGGTTCAATGCGGTTTTTCCTATCAGCTGCTATTCAGCTGCTACTACAGAGGGGGAGTCATGTTCTGGTGATGTGTAGGAGATTATTAAATTATTGGTCCATAAAGAGAACCAACCAAATATTGGCAACACTGCTGCTTGCTTGTTTACTCTCCAGTAAATTTTGCATTAATTAAAATCCAGGTGAATTCTCAGGGAAAGAAACCATCAAGTTTGCAGAAGCAAGCTGGTGCAAAGGAGGCTGAGAAGCCAATGTGTAGCTCGACTGCAGAATATCTCTACATCTTAATAAACAGACAACAGGCCATCAGAAAAAAGGATCTTACACATTGCTTAACACATGCTGCAATAAATAAACAACTAGTAGCAATAAATACACAACTACTAGCAATAAATAAACAGCAGTGGCAATATTCAGGTTTGTAATATTCACTCTGGGGAAGAGACTGTGATTAAGTGCTGAACACTACTATCCTGAGATAAAAAAAAACAGCTTCAGGATGAAACACTAAGTATCATAAAAGCAAAGTCTGTGAGAGTTGAGCCAGTGTACAGACAAAGATTTAAAAACATGTAGAGAATACCTTTAAATATTTTTATGAGAGAAAGCAGAAAGCAGGTAAATGGGGCACCATTGTTAGAAAGGATGTCCAAACACATTCAAGATCAATGTGATGCATTCTGAGACAAAAAGAAGTTCCAAAACCTCGCACAGCTAAGAATTTTTCCATTCTCATGATTTTAGAGAAAGGAATTCCTAATCAAAGGCTAAACCTTTTGTAGAGTGTGCCAGTTCAGCTTACTAAGGCCATTTATGAGAGATACAGCTTTATCTCTAGTAGGGTCTCAGTAGGATGTCTCCTACTGGATTTCAGGGAGAATGGTGAAGTGAAATAGCTATCAGCTTGTGAGAAGTGTATCAAGCTAAAGGAAGGCAAGAAATAAGACAAAGACAGAATAATGGGGAAAATAACCCTCACAGGCTAGGATGCTGGAAAGATCAACAAAAATCAGGAAGAAAAAAGATTATCCTTTAAGCAGAGCAGGGAGGGAAATGAATCCAAGTCAAATTCTAAACTGCAAGTAGCCCCAGAATATAAAGCTCTGCATGTACACTATCTGGAAAGGTGGAGCTCTATAGTGCAAAGAGGTGCCCCTCTAGCAGATTTGTATGTTCTCAGGCCACAGACTTTGCCACGATTGGTTCTACTGATGTATTTAAGATCAGTCTGGCACTCACTCAGATTCTTACTGGGTCAGTTAACCAGCTGTAATATCATATTGGTGATAATGGTAAGTATTAACGCTACTTAGGAAAATGTGGTGGAATGGTGTTGAATTTCTAATGCACTGTTCTCTGAACAAAGAAATATATAATAAAAAACCCAAGGAAGTAAAAAGCCACCACCTTTTGTTTCTCATTTTCTTGCAACAGCAATTTGTTCATCAAGTTTGGATAAAAGATTTACTAAAAAGCAACCATTTTATGTCCAAGAAGGTTTGTATGGAAAAAATACGTGGGACCATACAATAGGTGCAGTGCATGCTTGTGTGTTAATGTGGCCTTTGAGGTTCTGCTCTTCTCTGATCATTTTTCACACAGTTGATGATGACTAGCATTCAAATCAAGCTTGTCCTTCTCAGACCTGTTCTCCAGACCCCTGATCAGCCCAGCTGCCCTTCTCTGCACCCTGTCTAGCACCTCAATGTTCTTCCTATATTGCGGTGCCTGCAACTGCTTCCAGTAGTTGAGAGATCATGAGCACAGAAGCAACACTACCGAAGAAAACTTTAGAAAATTGTAGGAGTGAAATAGCACCTGGGGATCCTAATCCCTGTTCACAGGTGCCATGCCCACAGAGTAGTCCCTCCTTGTGTACTCTGTGTTGTACCTCCTACATATTTTAGTGCAATGTATCCTGCCTGAATGGAAGCAGTTTACTCAGCAATTTACCAAGTGTGATGATGTTCCTTTATCCGTATTTAGCCTTCTACTTATCTTTGCATCATCTGATATCATTTTATCTGCAGTGGTTTTATTTCCATTTCACTGAAGAAGATACTGATCTGTGTCAGTGGTATTGTCAGACCTTGTAGAACTATGATCCTATGAACTTCTACATAAAATAAACACAGGTTAGTATTTCTAAGGATGTTTTTCACCGGATTATATCCAATTCAAAATTAATAATCTTTCATAGATTGTGGTGGTTCAGAGAGAGATTTCCTACATTGAGGAGTGTGGGTTGAATACTGAAGAGAACAGAAATTTTCCAAAAATAGTAAGAGATACATCCCTTAAGAATTTGGAAAATCCAACTGCAGATTTCTCTTTTTTCTTGATTCAGCCTAAGGATTGGATGCCCCAAATGAAATCTCTTACCACAGTGTAGTCCTTCTTAGAAGGGTCTCCATGTCTCTTTTTTGCTTAATCAGAGGGACGAAGTTCTGTCTAGTGAGAAGCTCTGCCTATTTTGGTATCAGTTTCTACCACACAGTACTGATTTTTTTTACATAGTAGCTGTGAGAGACAGGAAAGCCTGTTCCAGTCTGTTCCAGTAGAACAACTGTCTGATGATCATAGAATCATTAGGGATTAGAAGGAACCTCAAAAGATCATCTAGTCCAGTCCCCCTGCCACAGCAGAATTACCTAGACCAAGTTGCACAGGAACAGATCCAGGTGGGTTTTGAACATCTCCAGAGAAGGAGACTCCACAACTCCACTGGGCAACCTGTTCCAATGCTCCATCACCCTCACTGGGAAGAAGTTCCTGCTGATATTTATATGGAACCTCCTCTGTTCCAGCTTTCACCCATTGCTCCTTGTCCNACTGCAGAACTGGACACAATACTCGATGCGGCCTAACTAGTGGAGAGTAGAGGGTGGGAAGAACCTATCTCAATCTGCTAACCACTCTCCTTCTGATCCTCCCCCCCCCCCCCCCCCCCAGATGCTATTGGCCCTCTTGGTCACAAGAGCACATTGCTGGCTCATCCTGCTGTCCACTAGGACCCCCAGGTCCTACACTGCTCTTCAACAGGTCAGTCCCCAACCTATACTGGACCCTGGGGTTGTTCTTGCCCAGATGCAAGACTCTGCACTGACCCTTGTTGTACCTCATTAAGTTTCTCACATCCCAGCTCTCTAGCCTGTCCAGGTCTCACTGAACGACAGCACAGTCTGCTGGGGTGTCAGCAGCACCATCCAGCTTGGTGTCATCAGCAAACTTGCTGACAGTGCACCCTAATCCCTCATCCAAGCCATTAATGAACAGATTGAAGAGGACTGGTCCCAGTACCGATCTTTGGGGGACCCCTCTAGATCCAGGCCTCCAACTAGACTGTGTCCCATTGACCACCACTCTCTGGCTTCTATCCTGTTCACGATCCAGTTCACAATCATTACTGACATTTGGACATTTGTTATTTGCATGACTCTTATTTCAATGATCGTCTAGACTGCTAATTTCAGAATCAGAATTTGAGATGTCAATACTCAACAATTATCCGTCTGCAGTTATCTTCATCAATTAAACCTGCAATCTGAGCCAAGCCAAAATCTTGTTTGACAAGTCCTGTTTTCCTTCCAGCCACACCAAGTGACATTAAATAATCATTGTTACCTGCATCATGTTCCACGCTATTAATAACAGCAAAAGCAAGGGGCATAATTAGGAGATGATAAGTTACTTCATTATATCAAACAGGAATCATGAGGCAGTAGAGAATGTCATTGCTAAGAGCAGAACGCAGTGTAATGAAAGAGCTGTAGCTACATTTTTCAAGACAAAAGCAACAACACTAACAACAACAACAACAAAATGAGCAGGAAAATTATCCTGTAAAGTCTTCTATAATTAGAACACTGATGAAAGTTTTTCAGGAATCATCTAATTTGGAAAGAAATAATCTAATTTAAACTAACCATCTAGTCATAGGAAGAACTCTGGCATTGAAAAAGCAGATGCATAGGAAATATATCAAAGATCATAAACAGATGGCTCATCTCCAGTTTTCACACTGGACTGATTAGATTATCTTTCTTTGCCTTTTTTGTTAAGCAGTGATAAAGCGTAAAGCAACACCTCAGTGACCCTTGATTCTCAACATGCCCTCAATTCCATTATGCTTTGATATGTAACTTCTTTGCTGATGTGATTCTCTGCAGCTCAGAAAAATTGCTTGCTTAGATGAATTATCTGCTCTGGCCACAAAAATGATCCAGGACTGGAGCACCTCTCTTATGAAGACAGGCTGAGAGAGTTGGGGTTGTTCACCCTGAGAAAGCTCTGGGGGGACCTCACAGTGGCCTTTTAGTACCTGAAGAAGGCCTACAGGAAAATTGAAGAGGGACCTTTTACAAGGGCAGGGGGTGAGAAGACAAGGAATAATGGTTTTAAACTGAAATAGAAGAGATTTAGATTGGAGATTAGAAAGACCTTTAGTGTGAGGTTAGTGAGACATTGGAACAGGTTGCCCAGGGAAGATGTGGAAGCTCCATCCTTGGAAGCATTCAAGGACAGGCTGGATGGGGCTCTGGGCAACATGATCTAGTGGGAGATGTCGCAGCCCATGCAGGGCAGTTGGAACTCCATGATCTTTAAGGTCCCTTCCAAATCTAACCTTTCTGTGATTCTGCTGATCTAGCCTGGAATAGATGATTCCAGTTACAGAATTTCCCATATGAGTGTCCCAGTCATGTTACCTTACATCCTGACATTTGACTGCTTTTAATAGTTCAGCTTTTCTGAGGCACTGCCTCATGCAGAGGCTCTACACAATTACATCCCGACAGAATTCAAGGGAACTAGTCCCTTCATTCTTTATATCTCCCATTCTCCTGAATAGTCAAATATCATTGATTTGCATCACACCAAGACATATCCAGGAACAATTCCTTTTCTTTTTTTTAGATATTGGAGACAAACTTCTACACAGTATAAACTTTATGTAAAACCATGTTTTTATATTTGTGATTAAAAAAAAATTCCTTTAGGTGTTGTTAAACATTCCTCTCTAAATTTGAAATGTTCAGCTCTAGCCTGGATCTCCTGTCACTGAAATTTCATAACGTCTGTAGATTAGGTTCTTAGAGTCCTGCCTCTAGACAGCCTTTAATCTATGTTCCCCAGATGGATTATAACTCTTATGATGCTGTACACTAGCCTTTTGATTGAAATATGTGAAGATTCCTAAGTGTCAGTGCATTGTGAAGGATGAAGTCCTGACACTGAGCGCTGCTTATGGAGTTGATTATGAGCTGGTGATGATACGGCTCCTGTGAGACCAGTGGGATGGCAGATAATCCAATTTAATGTCAAACTGACTCATAATACAATATTTAGCTATTTCTGAATCAGAGTTTTTCTGAACTTTTTGATGAGAAAAAACTTCAATGTTTTGACATTGATTTGAAATGAGAAGATGCTTTTCCAAAGGATCTGAAATTTGAACTTTCGCTTATATTGTTTTTTTGCAGTATAATGTGATACTCCAAGGGCTACAAAATGCTACTGAAAGGGCAACCTGACTCACAGATCCCTCAGGTCACTTTATTCCCTCCTCCAACATCCCACCAGATTTTTTTTTCATTGTCTTCCTCCTACTCATAGGGGGACTTGAGCATCTCCCCTGTGAAGAAAGACTGACAGAACTGAGGCTGCTTAGTCTGGAGAAGAGAATACTGAGAAAGGATTTTATTAATGTCCATAAATATCTCAGGGTGGGTGTCAACTGGAAGGGGCCAATCTCTTTTCTATGGGGCATAGTAATAGGAGAAGGAATAATGGGTATAAACTTGAAGGTAGAAGGTTCCACCTCAACATGAGGAGAAAATTCGTTACTGTGAGTGCGACGGAGGACTGGAACAGGCTGCCCAGAGAGATTGTGGAGTCTCCTGCTTTGGAGGCTTTCAAAACCCATCTGGACTAGGCACTAGGTAGTCCTGATTTGATAGGGCAGTTGGGCTAGATAATCTCTAGAGGTCCCTTCCAACTCCTAGCATTCTATTGATTCTGCTACACAAGTGACAAATTTTGCAGGCATCATGAGTCATGCCTTTCCATTCTTCCTACCCTTCATTCCTTTACAAAACAAGGGTTTCTCAGTGCAAGAAGCATGCAGACACTTGGAACTACCAGGCTAGATGGAGAATAGACTTTACATTAGGAAAAGGTTTTACACTGAAAGGGTGATCCGATATTGGGGGCTGCCCATGGAGGTGGTTGAGTGGCCATCTCTGTAGGTGTTCAAGGTTAGTCTGGATGAAGTGCTGGGTGGCATGATCCAGATGTCAGATGTTAGGTTTACTTGGTTGGTTTTAGGTTGGACTGAACCATCTTTAAAGTCTTTTCCAGCCTCATCATTACCGTGAATACTATGTGGTATGATTTTTTTTCCTTATTCAAAAAATGTGATGGATGCAGCTTAGTTCAAAACTACTGCTTCCCTTTTGCTTCCTAAACAGTCACTCTTGGAGGGAAATTTGGCCTCAGTTCCAAATGGAAATGATAAATGAGCTACTGCAAACAGCAGAAGTGCACTACAGCAGAATCACAGAGAAAGGGTCCAGAAAGGTCTGAAAAACCCTGCTGCAGGATAATGACTGTCAAGTAGTGGTAACTCTGGCTGTCAACAAATAACATTAACAGCTCCAGTTGAATGAATAGAGTGGGACTTAAGAAGCTCAACACTTGCACAGTCTACAGTTTTTTTTTGTAACTAGGCCGATACTTGCAGATTTGACTGCTGGATCAGGCCTGAAGTGAAAAGGATAAAGGTTTGTAACAACAGTAGTTTTCTATAGTTTGGGTTAGAAAAAGAAGACGACACAAAACCCTTTGAAATTAACTGTTATCGTAACTACATTCAAATAGGTTCAGACATCAAATAAAAGAGATTGAATTTTCACATGGAAATTGGAGCATTTAGAGTTTTTCCTAACGTTATTAAAAAAAAAAGTGATTTGTAGAGCTTTTTATTTCCCAAGAGTATTTTTAGATGTTTCTATCCAGAGTCCTTGTAGAAAATGCTTAGTTGTCAGCTGCTTTTGGCATCCCCCACAAGAAAAGAAATTGTAATCTCTGTGGTGAATTTCACCCAATTTGACAGGTCTGGAAGATATTATTTTCCCATAATTGACATGAAAAAGGAATACAAGAAAAAAGTGAACAAGAATAGATCTTCACTAAAGGAAAGGATGAAGCTAAAGATGAATTTGCTAAAAGTAACAAAGGATCTGCATGGGAGAAGGGGACAGGAAAAACTTTCACCAAAATTCCTGGGTTTAGAACATTTTGGCTCATCCAAGCACAAGGCACAGAGCCATGGAATATCACCATGCTCAGACTGACTCCTTATCATAGAATCATAGAATCATAGAATCATTAGGGATGGGAAGGGACCTTGAAAGATCATCTAGTCCAATCCCCCTGCCACAGCAGAATCACCTAGACCAAGCTGAACAGGAACACATCCAGGTGGGTTTTGAACATCTCCAGAGAAGGAGACTCCACAACGCCACTGGGCAACCTATTCCAATGCTCCATCACCCTCACTGGGAAGAAGTTCCTGCTGATATTTATATGGAACCTCCTCTGTTCCAGGTTTCACCCATTGCTCCTTGTCCTATCACCAGATGACCTTGAGAAGAGCCTGGCTCCATCCTCCTGACACCCACCCCTTACATAGATAATTAATGAGGTCACCCATCAGCCTCCTCTTCTCCAAGCTCTTCTTTCTGATTTTGACCCAAAACGTAGACTTTATTACCAGATTATGGCTATTACTGGTATTCAATGTCAGGATCACAAGATCATAGAATCACAAATTCAGAATTCAGATTACAGAAGGTCACTTTTTGACATTACCTGCTGTTTTGGTGAAATCTAAAAGTTTTCTCAATAATACTTGTTTTAATTGAAGTTCTAATGAAGCTGTGGAGTAGACCTAATGAGTAGATCTTATGGGAAGCTAGACTACAGCTGGAAATTCACTAGGGTTTTTGCAAGTTTACTTATCTGAGGTCTTGGGCTCTTTGATTTTGGAGAAAAACTCTTCCAAAATAATGACTTACTATGAAGCTAACAGCTATATTCTTGTAACAAATTGTGGATTTTCTTTTCAAAGACTGGGGGGAAAAGCATCAATTGAAATATATAAAAATCCTCTTTTGTGTCCTTGTGCTCCATTAATTGCATTGAGTCCTCAAACTGTCCTATAAAGGTAGACATCCCTGTTTCTGATGGACAATAAGGAAGCACAGAATGTCTGCGTATAAGGAAGGAATGAATATAGAAAACTTGTGTTTTGTCTTGTTGATGGCAGGGTGCAATGAGGGACAGCTTCTTTCAGATTAGGTGCAGGCTGGTTGTGTGGACTGGCTGTGCTTTAGATGCTAAAGCACCTCCTGTGTTTATGGAGCTCATCTCCTTATTTAATGTCCCCTGAAAGAAACCCCTTTCCAGTGTTTTGAGCCTGCTTTGTGCTGTGAACCGGAGCATGGTAAACGGGGACAATCTGGAGATTTGCTTCAAAAATACACTTCTGATCTAAATTAAAGTGCTAAAGCAGACCACCCCAAACCCCCCTCCAGCTTTCTCCCATCAGTGCTTTAACTGTGGCAATTCAGAGGAAAACAGATAAGGCTTTGAGCAGATTCTCTAGCTTTTGTTATCTCCAGATGACCTCTATTATTTGAACTTCAGAAACACCTTAGCAAAGTTCACAGAAAACTGATGCTTAAATCATACTAATGCAATCACTAAGACATCCTGTGCTGCTCAGACAATGCTAGGCTGGAAATCAGGTCCCTTTGGTCTAAAGATCTTCAAGGGACAGACCAATTGTAAACTACAGAAGGAGGCTGAAACATTTAATGGTCATGCAATCAGGGAACGGTAGGGAGGGATAAGTGCTATACATCCCTTGTTAAAGGTTGGAACTGCTGCCACCTTTGAACCTTTTAGCTCAGACTTCAAACTTGGAAAGTGAAGTGATGCACACAGTGGCCCACAGAGAGCTTGAAGTTCTGATGTTCATGCTGAACTTCACAGGTGGAGGTCAGGTGTCACTGTGCTCACTTGGCATGGCTCTGCAAGACCCAAAGTCTGCCAGTGTTCCATCTGGGTGGGTTGCTTTGTAGGCAGAATGACTAACTTGTCTTTTCCATGCCTGTGCAATTCTTCTGAGTCAGAATGAACTTTCTGAGTTTGGCCCAGACACAAGGCAAAGATTTGGGCCAGCTTCTTCTACTGCAGGGGGTGGCTCACCTCTACTCATTTGCAACCTATGAATTTATTAATATGTCCAAATATAGCCAGTGACCTTCTGTGACAGATGGTGAATCATGTCTTACTTCCAGTGCATAAATTAACATTTTAAAAGGCTTTTTAAAACACTGTTGACTTTAGCAAGTGAAACATAATAACAAGGATTTGCAGACATCTGATGGCATAGGTTTGGATATGCCGAAAACTCATTATCTGAGGAGAAATCGAGTATTAGCGTGTCATTAACAAGGACACTGCAAGCTGCCATTTGTTTCAGAGTGATGCATGGTTTATGATGCCGAAACTGCCATCAGAGACAAGTCACACTGATTTGCTCTGACGATGATTTATGAATCATGACTCTGGAGGAAATAATTTCATTCACATCTCTTGTTGAAAGTCAATTCCCTTGGCATTTGCTTTCATCAGCAAAAGTATCTCATGGTCTTCACAGTTTTGATCCTTAGACCCTTCTAAATCCTATCCTTTCACTTTAATTAAAAAATAATTTCACTGGTGATTTGGGTAGGAAGGAGTTAGTTGTTCCTTCTTTTAGCCTGTTTTTTTCTCACACCATGGTTAAGGATTACCAAAACATGGCAACACACTATGACCTAGATAAGATGTAGATAGCTGCAGGGAGCTTATGTTACATATCTGAACATGAGTGTGAAGTAGAGTATCGAGTAAACAAACATAAATGTAAATGCCCCGCAGTGTACTCTCTCCCCCTGAAAACGTTGCACAGGCTGAGCTCTAAGCAACCATTCAAACCACAGGGCACGAGCATTATATACAGATACTGTTGGTTTATTGTCTTGTCTCCATTTTTACCACATGTGGGATAATGTCCATCCTTGTCATCTCTTGTACTGGAACAGCAGCTTGCTGCTGAATGGTGGTGAGAATAGAGATCCGGGAATTGCTCATTCTTGTCCTTCCCTCTCTCCCCTTCTACCTGCACATGGGATGATCTTGTGCATGGGGATGGAGCCTTGCAAGATTTAAAATCTTTTTCTCCAACTTAACTGCTTCTTTGTCTGAGTCACTGAGATACTTCCATGAACTGGTGATATGTGAAGCTTGGAGGAAGGACAGACAATATGAAGAAAGCAGCCTTGAGGAGAAGGACTTGGGGGTGTTGGTCAATAAAAAACTCAACATGAGCTGGCAATGTTTGCTTGTGGCTCAGAAAGCCAACAGCATCCTGGCATCCTGGGCTGCATCAAGAGAAGCATGACCAGTAGGTCTAGAGAAGCGATCCTCCCCCTCTCTTCTGCTTTTGTGAGACCCCATCTGTGTCCAGTTCTGGAGGAACAGGATATTGAACTGTTGGGAAGTGTCCAGAGGAGGGCCATGAGGATGAGTGGAGGGCTGGAGCACCTCTCCTATGGGAACAAGCTGAGAGAGTTGGGGCTGGTCAGCCTGGAGAAGACTCTGAAGAGATCTGATAGTGGCCTTCTACCTGAAGAGGGCTACAGGAAAGCTGGGGAGGGGCTGTTTCCAAGGGCTTGGAGTGGTAGGACCAGAGGTAATGGTTTCAAGCTGGAAGAGGGGAGGTTTAGACTGGAAGTAAGGAGGAAGTTTTTCACAGTGAGGGTGCTGAGACACAGGAACAGGTTGCCCAGGGAGGTTGTGGATGCCCCCTCCCTGGAAGTGTTCAAGGCCATATTGGATGGGGCCTTGAGCACCCTGGTTTAGTGGAGGGTGTCCCTGCTCATGGCAGGGGGTTGGAACTAGATGATCTTTAAGGTCCCTTCCAACCTGAACCATTCTAGGAATCTGTGCATGAAGTTCAGTTCTGTTGAAATGTAAGCAACTCACACAAAAATAATGTATTTGGACGGATGCAAAACTATTCAGCCCCTCTCTTTGTCCTACGAACAAAATGAGAACATTCAAATTCTGATGAGCTTGGAGATCTCATTAAATTGCAGAGCAAGAAATCCCAAGTATATAGTATTACAGACAATACTGTATATTGTATATAAATCCTCTTAAATTCCTGCATTCCTTTTCCTTCTGTAAAAGAAATGCCCCTCTGCCAAGGTGTCAGGATGCTGAAGAGGGAAGGAAGGACAAGATCTGACCTAAGGCGGATTGGTGCTGTCATTAGTAAACATGAAGTAATGACAGAATATGTACAGACTTTTGGAGATTACAGTGTAACTATACTAAGCAGCTCTAAAAATAATTAACTACCAAGCTGCAGGGCTGTTTAGAAGACAGAAATGTCACGTATTAATCTCATAATCACATGGATACCACATGGAAATTAATAACCATGTAATTATGTGATCAGTATTTACGACGTATTTGTGCCCCTTTAATTTAAAGTGCCACTTTAATTTAAAAAACACCAAATTACTCAACCTCCTTTGACTGTGATTTAGACGTAGAGTAGTAATGGTGGTGTGTGATAAAGCATGTGAAAAACAAAAGTCACTGAGTGCTGAATGACTCAGTTCATTTTCTACATGCATAAGGCTGGCTGATGGAATTTCACTGAATGTCCCGCTCTGGAATTCATGTGCCCTTTTAAACATTTCCATTTTAACAGACCTAGAGGTTTAATCTAGCCTAGTTCAAGACAGCAATTTAGCGTATGCTCAAGGCCAGCTAATCTGCTTGAAGACAGGAGCTTTAGAATATTCTTTAGGGTCAGGACAGGATTCAGGGCTGTGTTGCACAGCACTGGCAAAATTTACTATGTTGCTCTAAAATCTGGTCCAAAATTCGACTGACTTGGGGTTTCTGCTGCCAGTGGAACAGGAGAAACAGAAGAAAGGGGGCAGAGCAGCTGGGGTAGAAACACTGGGGAAACTGCCCTACTGCTTTAGTTGTGACAAGGGGGATAATGAAAACAGGGCACATATTTTGAAGCTTCATCTTCACCTGAGTGGCAGTAGCAAGCTATGGTCTCTGAAATAGGTATCATGAGTAGTGGGCCATATCCACTTCATTCTTCTCAACAGCATCCTGCCTGGGGCATCTGTCTGCTTGGCCTGTGCCTTGCGTCTTCTCTGCTTTCA
Organism: Upupa epops; assembly: GCA_013397515.1. Lineage (NCBI taxonomy): Eukaryota > Metazoa > Chordata > Aves > Bucerotiformes > Upupidae > Upupa > Upupa epops. The sequence goes on along the minus strand of VZRI01005204.1, from coordinate 356,499 downwards.
TGATGGGAGGTAGTTTTTCTTCTCTTTATTTTGGTGCAGTACAGTTGCTTTGTACATGAGATGCTGGATGGTGTTACCCTGTCTTGGCACTGGGAAGCAGAGGTTGGTTTTGGCGCTGAAGGTTAAAACCAGAGTCTGTTTCAGTTGTCACTGAAATGTAGTTGATGTGGGAACTTGTTTATGATAAGAGTATCTGCCCCATAGTAATGTCTGTGAGCCATCAGCTATCCATGGTATTTTCATGGTGATCATATCATATCAAATCATTCATTGACACTTTGGATGACAGAACGGGAAGACTTCCCTTGGCTTGAAAAAAGTACCCCATTGTGCTGCTTCAATAGCAGCACAGAGCAGTATCATTGACTTGGATCAAATAAAACAAGCCAACTGAACTAGAGAGGACAAATCTCTAACACAGTGTCTGAACCTTTATAAGATTTCCATCCCCCCTTGGCTTGTTTTTAATACATAATTACAGGTGCTGTGTTCCATCAGCGGTATGGACAAATGCCCAGTGCTCCACAGAGGTGAAGTTTGGACAACTGCAAGCAATGCAAGGCAGCAGAGAATGAGGAGGATGCCTTTCCAGATTCCTGGAGCGGAAATGCAAAGACATTTCTCACATGCTTCTCCTCTAATGTAACATACTGTTGCTGACCTCTCTTTAAAATCCACATCCTCCAGAGATACTGGAGGGTGAGTGCTGGATGTGTGGAGAACCCAAACCCAGACCTGTGTGACATGGCTGGCTGCTCCTTACCTCACTCATTTTTTTGTGAACTAAAAGTCCAGCTCTTGAGCTGAAATCTTCTACTTTCAATAACTGTAAAGTCAAAGACTAGAGAGGACTGTGGTTTTCAACAGCCAGCTAAAGTGATATCATCCCTGAAGATCCAGTTTAGTAGAGTCCACTTCACTTTTTGCTGCTTCTAGCCTGTGTTTTTCCTAATTGCCTTCTTCTTGCACACACCTTTTGAGCATTTGCCCAGTTTGATTGTAGTATATGGAGGTAGCTATGTGAATTGTATGATTCATCTTTCTTTGAGTAGCTTATGAAGACAGATTCAAACGCGTGGGTAGGTCACCATTTTTGCACACACACCACGAAAGGAGGTACAGTGCTGCACACAAAAGCTGAACTTGTATGGATGGCTAATTTTTTAAAGAAAGAAAGAATGAAAGACACTCCCCCCCCAACTATTCTGAATGTATGAACACAGGGTCTTTCACCCCTTACTTTTTCAGATCATAGTCCACATTCAGAGCTCTCCTGTCAAAGATTCATTTGTCATACTGATAACTAACAAACCTGGTGAATGAAATCTGTATACAAAATCAATAACTTTACTCCAGTTAGACCACGTTAATTGATTTTACTTACTGCTTGTGGTTTCAAACTCTCCTAGTTCCCAGTGGGGAATTTCTCTAAATTATCCAAATTGTTGTGTGTCCTCTCTTTTGCCTTTCACCCTTTTAACTATTCTCTGCTCTGAAAATTTAAAGTTATTAAGCCACTAATTTCTATTGCCTTTCCACACTGGACTAAAAAAACATTATATTTAAAACCCCCAAATCCCACTCATTTTTCATCAATATAGTGAGAAAGTGACTTCCAATTACCTCAAACCATGAGCAGTCAGTGAGATAGAAAGAATTCTTTTAGGTCACATTGTGGCTTTTAAATATAAACACTTGTTTAGTGAAAAATTACTTTGGGATTAACCAGAATGACAGTTTCTTTAGCAGTCATTGAGCTTGGGAATTTATTTGATCATTTTGATCTATTTATAGTCAACTGAACAAGGGGTAGCAGCTGCCCGCAGTTCTGTTTACTGAAGAAGTTTAGGAAGACCATACAAGCCATATGTATCATATAGTATTAGGGTGGGTGAACACTGGAACAGGTTGCCCAGAGAGGTAGTTGAAGCCCCATCCCTGGAGATACTCAAGGAGAGGCTGGGCAAACCTCTGGGCAACCTGGTTTTGTTGAGGATGTCCCTGTTCACTGCAGGATTTGGAGTAGATGACCTTAGGTCTGTTCTAGCCCAGCCCATTCTATTGTTCTATGATTCAGCTAGTGTGACCATATTTGTCCTTTAGTTGCACTGAAAGAAATCTGAAGAAGTGCTGAGTGAGGAGTTAGGGCAGATTTGTAGCAGTACAAAGAGCAGCACGGAGGGTAGAATGTCACATCTGTATTATCACATCTAGAAGGTGGCTTTTGTGGTGTACACAACGAACCAGCCTAGTCACACACTGATAATGAACTAACAGATGTGGAGCTCTTGCTACTTTAATTCTTCTGCTGTTTATCACAGATAAGCTCTGCTGCTCATCTTTGTGTATTAGAATAAAAGAAGCATTATCCCATTTTCCAAATAACAGTGAAAAACAAGATGTGATGAAGCATGTAAGCTGGGACAAGTTCAAAGTGAAGGTGGACATAGATTTTGTTATTCTTTAGGGGTAAAGTCCATGCTTGTGAAGTAGAAACAAGCTGATATGATCTATAGTTCATATATTACAATGTTCATACTATATAGAACTGATGTGGGATGCTGGAAAGACTTGCTGGAAACCAGCCTTATAAAAAAAGAGCAGCAAAAGCTGATGAGTTTTTTCAGGCTTTTATATAGGCTCTTGTTTTGCAGTAACACAAGTCAGTTACTCTGTTTGAGTTATTTTGCCTCTGTTCTGTAATGCTCACTAAAGCATTCATGCAAACTAGTGAGATTTCCAATTGGAGCTGGACTTCAAGGACAATTATTTTTACAGACCATCTCTGAAAGCCATGACACTTAGTTCCATAATTCCTAAGGCTAGTATTAATATTGAAAAACTTTGGCTACAGTCTTTTGGGATTCTTTAGATTGAGAATTATATTCCTGACGATGCTTGGTTTGTATTTTCTAATCTAGGCTCTCAGAACATAGAACTGTAGGTCTGAAAAATGCCATCTGCTGGGACAAAGGAGCAGCCTACACAATTTCTGAGAAGATGGCACAGCTCCTGCCTGTGCTGCAACTCTGTCTTGCACTTTGTAATGTGTTGCAATTAAGGAGATGAGCTTGAAAATACTGTGTAGCCTTCTGGTGGCTTTTCCACAGACAAGACAAGTGACAGCTTCTACATGCAATTACAGAAAGGTTTTCATTTAATGTGAGTTTTGGAGACTTCTGTTTCTAGAGAAAAAATACATCAGAATTGCATTAATTATATGTTCCAGGCACCAATTTTATATACCCTTATTTTGTCCCTTCTTAAAATTTAAAATGAGCATAGCATCAGGAAGCTAACATTCTGTTGTGGGTCCTTGTCTGGATCTCCATGTATCCTACCTTCAATCACCATTATGTAGCAGGTCCATCTTGGACTCCATCCTTCCCACCTGGGAATCATTAATGTTGTGGGTTAGAGACCCTGACTATATTTTAATCAAGAACTTCTAGCTAGTGTCAGACATAAAGGGAGGGTTTAACAAAACCATTTGTGAATCTGCAGGCAACGAAACTACTGACTCACCTTGGTCTAGAGTGATCCTGCTCTGGCAGGGGGATTAGACTAGATGATATTTCAAGGTGCCTTTTGATCCCTAACATTCTGTGAATTTGGGGAAAAGGGGCCACAAGACATTTTAATTCATTTCTCCTACCACACATCAGAAAATCTCCCCACAAGATTTGACACAGACATACAGGGTTTCGGTCATCTGTCTCTCAAAATCTTGGCATCCAAAGCATTTGAAGAGTCGGTCTCAGTCTTCATAGATCTCTAAAGTTCAGAATGCTGACAGTCTTCCCAAGTGAACAATGATAAATTAGTAGACCATGACAGTTCCTCCTGCCATATATTTTCTCTCAGCAGCAAAGCAGGCGCAGCTCTGAACAGGCACCAAGATGCAGAAGAAGAAGGTGGAAGTCACCAAGGGGAGGTGGGTGGGGAGTGAGGGGACAGAAACTTTTTTTCCCCAAACTTTTCAAACCTGAAATTTTGAGCATAAAACACACAGAATAAACTTACAGATTCTGCACGTCTCTTAAAGCATAACATTCCACTGCATTTAGAAATTGTCAGCAAAACACATTCACACTAGTGAAAAGTACTTAAACAGTTACTCCTAGAAATGTATTGTCGTCAAAGATTGTGTTCTCATTTGTGACAGCAGCATCCCACATTCATTAACCTAACAGTAACATTAAGGACTTTATTGGCAGAGCACTTGGATATTCAAAGATTTGTCCTTGTGGAACATACTGCTCCACAGAAAGAAAGTGTCAAGCACTTCTCTGGCATAGCAGAAGGAAGCAGCATGAGTGTCCTGGTTTTGATTTCTTCAAGACATTAAAAGACCCAGGAAAAAGTTATAGCAAATAAAATAATATCAGTTTTATTAACAAAGAACAACAAACAAAAAGCAGAAAAACAAAGAGGGAAGGAGGAAAAAAAAAGGCAAATCACTATTGAATAGATCCATCCAACCCCCTGGGCAGCCACACCTAGGACTGCACCGAACCTAACTATAAGGGCAGGAGTTATAATGGGTAGGGGAAAAGGAAGAAGGGAAAAGAAAAAGGGTATGAGGATGAAATGGTACTAAGACTGACTCAGGACTGAGGGAAGGATAAAGAAAAACGCAGCAGTCAGGAATTATCCCATGACACTCTACATCTGTATCCCTTTCGTGGCACATAATTGAATAACCACAGATTACCATTACTAACAATACATGTACACAATAAAGAGCATATAACTATATATATATGTAGGTATAGATCGTATAATATATAATATAATAAATAATGTATATAATAGATAGCAATAGTGCACCTTTTATCTTTTATCTCCAAAACACTTCACAAACTGTAACAAACTCAGTAGATATCACTATCCCCATTTCTATAGAAGAGGAGAGTGTAATTTACTTTCACACTGCCATGAGTCATTCTGAGCAATTTCATGACTGCTCAGTTTCAGTGTCTGTACTCTTGACAGAAATAACATAGTGATGAACAGACTAGCATTACAGCCTCTCCAACACAATTGTTTCAAGCCACAATTTATTTACATTGAACAATGAGAGTTATGTACCTATAGAAACCTGAGAAGGTAGGACAGCACGTGTACTATGTGGTATTCGTGCACACGTAAGACTAGGGGAAAAGTAGTTAGATATATAAATTATCAGATACATAATACTTCATGCTCACAACATTAGTTATTTAATCCTAATGCTATTTAGCGCTATGGTTGTACAAACTGTTCATTTTAACTTCGCATTCACTTAGTCAATTATAATTAATTATTGGTAAAGGGTGTATAGCATTTTAAATCTAGTGCAAGTAACATGATTACTGCTCTAATAAAAATGCACAGGCGATACCACTGTAGAAAAACTGACTCTGACAAGGATTTTAATAGCCTCCTTTATTATATATTGATACATATGTGCATGATCTTTAGCCTCATTGTCTCTCCAGGCTGTGGTCGATCCATTTTGCACTTCAATACACTCCTTACACTGAAAAACTGGAAAACCCAGCAGATATTTATGCAATCGTTTTGTACGGTAATTATTTCAGGTTGTCGAATAGTGAGTTGTACAAGCACTCTTAGCTGCATAGTGAATATCAGTAAATCTAACATCAGATTAATTCATGGAGGTAGCCAGACAAAGAGCAGTTAGATTAAAAAGTCCAATATGATACGATATCTGGTTTGGTTTGGTTGTTTTGGTTTTCCTTTTCAGATTGGTGGAAATTATAGAAACATCAAGTTTCTCTTGAAAAAATCTGTTGGCTCCACTTGTTTTATTCCAGGGCACTTCTATACCATTATTAACAGGACAGTTTCCAAAGGTTAAGGCTGGACTGGAAGTGGGAAGACTGCTTTATCTGGATTTAGTAAGATATTTGTGGTTGATTTCAGAAGAGCATTTACTGCAGTAGGAAGATGACTGTGTTTTGAGTGGAAAAACAAATGTCTGGAAAAGGCTGTAGTACCTGTTGAGCAGAGTTAATTATTTTGCTGGTTAAGTGGAACTCTTCATGAGCTGGCAAGTCTGAGGGTGATTTCATTGTGCCAGTTAGAATTTGTGACAGGTTCACTTTAAAACACCTGATCTCTGATGGCAGTTCTGGCTTCATTGCGGGTTTCAATTCCCTTTTAACAAAGGCACCTGTCATGGCTTGATAAGAAAGGAAGTTTTAACAACATGACTGCTTGACATGGCATGTTTTACCCCTTGAAGTGTTTTTTTTCTTACACCTAGATCTGAACACAGTGTTTAAAGACACTGTAGCATGAGGAGGTTTAAAGGTTTTAGCAACATTAGTATTGGAAGCCCACATGAGCAATCAGTCTAAAAGTCACCCTGCAGCTGGAAAACCATTCAACTTATACTGCATTTGAAAATTCAGGTCATGCTGCATTTTTATACACCAGACAAAGAAAAGAAAGCTTCAAAGGTTTTTAAGGAGTTCCAAGAAGCCTTTTGGATGCTATCATCATATTCATCATTCAAAAAAACCCCCACCCCCAACACCTCCCCCCCAAACAAAAAGGAAAATGATCTCAAGCAGTGCTTATGCACTTAGAGGTGTAATTCCTAGGCATGTTCCATCAATGAAATTGCAATAAGTTTTGTTAAGTATTCTTGCATATGTATGTTAGAGAGCAGGAGTGAGAAAAAGAGCCAGGAAATATAGTTCACTGATACCAACAAAGAGTTCTCTAAATATTCAGATCTAGAGACTTTTGTAATTTGTTTTTTTCTCTTTTTCTCCCAGACTAAACCAGTTGCTCTCATTTGAATAGAAAGCTTTAAAGATGCATTATAAAATTCCACAGGCATTTCGAACCATGTCACAAACATATGCATTTTACTTATAAAATGTTCCATTCGTACTGCAGCAGGTTGTTTCCAAGACGGGTGTTTGTTTCTATAGAGAAGCTCCATGAGAGCAGTAACTGACGTATCGCAAGTTATAAGAAAGTTTGGGGTAGCCCTTCAGTCTTTCAGTCTGTGTATATCATACTGAAATCAGAATACGGGTTTTGCATGTTAGTCTACAGTAGAACATCAAAGTTGGCATTGCTGATCAGGTCAGTAACCAGTCTATCCCATCCATCCAATGGCCTGTGTTGATGGAGACCAGAGCCACAAGGTCCATGCAGATACTAAGTAAATCTGTGCCACAGTTTGAAAACTCTCCTGCTTCCTGAGATACCTCCTGAAAAAACACTATAAAGTCTCCTGCACAAATATAGGTGGATGCAAATGTGGCCATCAGCCTGGCGGTGCAGAAACAGCCATTACACTCATTGCATACTAAGTAGATACCAATTTTGGTTCTGGTTTGGCTTTTTGTGGGGAATCTTGTCTGCAGCGCAAGTTCTGCATTTGCATGAGTAAGGCTTCATGTGACAGCTGTAGTCTTAAACTTAAGACCCAAGTAGGATTTAAAAACATTGGTAGAAGTCTGACTGACGTCCTGGCTTATCATGTCAGACTGTAAATATTTCTATATATACTTTAACAGGCATATTTTTACTGACTTTTACAGACACTTGTTCCACCTGTGCTTTAAGCTAATGGGATACTTGCCAGCTTCAAACTCCAGGCACCAGGCTTGATGTAACAGAGCAAGCCTTGCTCAAAGTGCTGCTTAACAAAGCACTGTGGTTTGAGGATGAGATCTTGTTTGTACCCACCGAGCTCTGAGTACAAGAAAAACAAGCTCAGGGGTGTCTGGAACAGATCCACCAGATTCTGAGATGAGGCATATTACAAGCTGTTCACTCAAAATTGAGTAAGGGGTAAATCCCCACTTTTGAGAACAAGACTGAACTGTACTGTCACCTAATTGTGGAGTGTTTGCATGTGGGTCCAGTGCTGAATTCTGCTGTGTGAATAGAGCAGAGATATAACTGAGGATGAAGAACAGACTTTGGCTTAACAAACACAGCTGAAATATTCTCAAGTTTTTCAGACGTCCCAGTTGATTTAATGTTGTAGGTCCTTTTGGACAGCACAATGGAATTAGTATCCATCTTTCTCTGTGTGCATGTGTAATGCATCCACATATTCCTACTTCCCTGTGCCTAAATTTGTTCTTATTCACAGATTCTCAAAGAGACAAACAGTGAATGCGTTAGAAGAACATGTGACAATAACACAGTGGAGGCAGAAGACAGAATGCTTTTGAGAGTGTCAGGTGAAGGTAAAGCTAAATTCTTGATATAAATTCTGCCTATATAGCCCATCACCTGCATCATTCATTAGATATTCTTTTCTTGCAGGCAGGAATCACATGGGAAGCAATCCTGAAATCCTTATGCTTTAGCCAAGCAAAGCAGTCAGAAAGATCAATGATTCCTGCGTCGGTTCAGAGCAGCCAAACATGCTTGTTTTGTGTTGTTTTCCACACACGCCTTTGGATAACAGTATGCTGAATGCAGATTGCGGGCAGGATCAGGCCTTGCTGGGTGGAGAGGTGCAGCAGTGGGGGTTGGACTTCTTGATGCCAAAGACCTCATCTCTTCACACCTCTCTCTTTTTCTTTCCATGCTGCATTAGTGTAGGACAGCTGATGGAAGGGGAAGGAGAGCCTCTATGACTAACAATTCGGCTGTTTTCTTCCAAAGCAGCCACTGAGGACTGAGTTCTCCTTCTCTGGGTCTCAAGCCTCCAGACTGCTGTGCTCCTGGGGCAGTACCAGTATCTGCTGCTGGCTACTCAGGGCTCATTGTAAATTCACAGTCTCGTCCTTAAAAAATTCTGGGTTTTCTCAAAGTGAGAAGAAGTATTTCTGGAGAGGGGGGGGACACACATTTCGAAGTGCTGTAAATAGCTTAGCTCTGTTAAACACAGTGGAATTTGAGTGCTAACATCAGTTCATGTTTTTGGTACTCTTTTGACAGAAACAAGCCTTGAGGTTCAGCCATATTGAGTTCATTGTTTGTGTTATTTTCTCTCTAGGTTTCACAGCGGGGAGGAATGAAATGAGTGTGAAATCTTGTTAGATATCTGAAGGCCATCTGTATTCTCTTAATGAATGCTGCACTCCTTTGGAACCAGGAAATATGCAGTATAGTATGTTGATTCTAAACCAAATTGGGCGGGCTTTAAATTTTACAGATACACTAGAGCTGCCTTTTTTTAGCAGGTGCTCCCCGTGAAATCTAGCAATGTGATATTAATTATTTAGCAGCTGCTACAAGAAAGAGCTCTTAGAAGGCTTGGCTTAATGTTTAGCATTGCAGTTATTAGTGGCCATAGGCACTCGATTTTATCCTGCATTTTAGCTCATTACGATGTAGTCATCCTTTGCTGTACACCTTTCATGGTTGTAAGCAGCCTATCCATACTACAGCTAAAAAACACAAGGATGGGGAAGAAGGAGTTATATGTGCAGCCTATCAGCAGTCCTTCGAGATCCTGAGAGGAAACCTTCAAATAGTACCAAATGTTAATGCAGAATAGCTGTAAAATATTCATCTGAGTTTCACAAATGAGGATGGGTATTTCATAAGTGCCCCAGAAGATCTGTGAAATGTCAAAGCTTACAAGCCACTAAGTATTAAGCTCCTTGGATTCTGATTTCAGAATTGGCATGGTTTCATTTTTGCTTTATCATTAACACAACGATGCTGTACACTGAGGTTTCACAGAACCTTTTAAAAAGCGAGATGGCATGAAATGTGATTGGGAGATAAGAGACAGGCTGTGCCAGAGAATCTCAGTGCAAGAAGGACACAGATCTGCTAGAGGGTGTCCAGCGTAGAGCAACGAAGATGATGAAGGAAGTAGAGCACCTCCCTTATGAGGAAAGGCTGAGGGAGCTGGGTCTCTTGAGCTTGGAGATGAGGAGGCTGACAGGTGACCTCATTAATTACCTATGTGAGGGGTGGGTGTCAGGAAGATGGAGCCAGGCTCTTCTCAAGGTCATCTGGTAACAGGACAAGGGGCAGTGGGTGCAAGTTGGAACAGAGGAGGTTCCATATAAATGTCAGAAAGAACTTCTGCACAGTGAGGGTAACGGACCATTGGAACAGGCTCCCCAGGGTGGTTGTGGAATCTCCTTTGGATGTGTTCCTGTGCAACTTGGTCTCAGTGATCCTGCTGTGGCAGAGGGTGTGGCAGGGGGATCGGACTAGATCATCTTTCGAGGTCCCTTCCAATCCCTAAGGATTCTATGATCTTCACTGCTTTCAATTACCAAAATAGCTGATGCTTCATTATGTGAATATTGTGTAAGTTTGCAATCCTAAAAGCAGATACACATCTGAGCTACAACCTCCCTTCCTGCTGGAAAAGAAGACAGGCTTGAACCTGTCCAGTATGATTTCCTGACCCTGATCTCCATGCAAAGCAAGTCTGTGCTCCTGAGTGGAAGAAGACCCCTGGACCACTTTCACACTTTCTCCAGTCTGCACAAAAAGGGGTTAGGGCTGGGAAAGGTGTCACAAAACATATTTGCACTGTGAGTGAGGTGGTAAGGGAGTCAAAGAACTTTCAGGTAAGTCAAATTGAATCCTTTGTGATATGTACTTAACACTTGCCTCACCAAATCTCTTAATTACTTGAAGAACTAGAAGTTTGGTTTCATTATCTGTAAATTGCTGGGTTTATAAGAAACCATCAGTTATAAACAGTGTATAGGAAAGAAAAACCTGTAATATAAGGATTATAATAAAACCTGTCAGGGAACATTAACTTTATGCATTGTTACTGCTCTATTAATATTGCATCTGCTTAACTTTGAGACATTAAATGAACTAACTGCTTGCATATACAACACGAAGTCTGAGTCTAAAGCACCTTGGTGGTCAATGCAGACTTCTTTTGGCTACAAATTTTTCTTACATAATTAAGTGAAACTTCTATTTATTTGTATTCCTGGGCATGGGATATGCCTTGCAGGAACTGTCACATTTGGATAGACCAAAGTGGAAGGTATGCGGACTAGGGCATCCTCCAATATGTCTGTGCAACAGGACGTTTAATTCTCGAGGATTCCTTATTGTCTGAGCCTTGGGAAGCAGAAGTCCAGCTGAGGAATGTTCCTATATTAAAGAATCATAGAAAATGAAAAGAGAAAGGAGCTGGGGGTTCCCTGCTTAGCTCTTTGACACTGATAATCAACAAACAAGTAAACAAAAATGGCAAGAAATAAATAGTGTGCACTTAATCTTGTTTGCCTTTGTCTTCACAGTCCAGCTTTGTGGAAGTAAGAACTGTTTTCTAGTAATACAGTTGAGAAGTTTATCTTGGTGGCAAAGAGTAGGTAAGGTTTTTTGGACTGAGATGGGTTTGGGAGATTCCTAACTTGTGTTTTTCAAGAGAAATTTTCTATGTGTTTGCACTCTGAAGGATCTGATAATTACTGATTTGTACAACACATGCATTCTACAAAGAGAGTGGATGTGTTTTGGAAATGTAGGTGAAGGATTCGGATATGTTCAGATGGCTGCTGCATTTGTTAATTACAACTGCTGAACTCTCTGCTTGAGCTGTGTGAGTAATTGATTTTTTGGTTCAGTAGCCAAACTGAAAAATTAAGCTAGAAAAAAAGAAAGAAGGAAAAGAAGATGCATGTTGATTTCACTGAAATGAGCATATTTTTCGGTTCCTCAGTTAAAAAAAAAAAGTCAATATAAAGTTTGCATCTGATGCCAAATGAAAGATTAATTTTCTTTGTTCAATCTCATTCAGCAAATGATTCAGCAATCTCATTCAGTGTCAATGCCAGGTAAGAATTAGGTACCAGGTTACCCTCTGTTCAAAGTGAAGACATTCTTTTTCCTGAATATAGTAACCTTCGGATGCTCTGTTGTTATTCCTAATGTCTTCACTGTGATGAAATGGGAACTGGGAATGGAGAGGGCAAAAAGAAGCACCTCACATTTGAATGGGCAACACACTCGTTGCCTGTCAGTTCCTCCTTTTCCTTCTCTTCCCACTTGAAATTCTCCATCACAGAAATTCTTCACAGAGAAAAGCAAAACTAGACAGAAACCCTCTAGTCCTCTGCCATACAGCACACAGGGCATAACGTTTCAGAAAAGGATAGCATGGAGCATTTGAGGTCAAAGGGATGAACTTTTGTCAGGAAATGGAAACACTATTGATGGGATGAGTGTCCAGGAGTGTGGCTGCAGCAGCAAGGTGGTGCCTTGGCATGGCTTTGGTAAGTGTGCATGCCACTGTGGTGACTTTACCTCAACACTGCTGCATTAGACAGAAATTAATTCCCCCTGATGAACAGCCCCTGGCTTATTCTATTACACAGCTTTCCAATTAGCTGTGATGGTGTTTTCAGAATAGGGAGATGTTTCACTCTGTATCAACTTGGAATTTCCTGACAGTGCTGAAAAGAAGCATTTGCAAAGAAAATCCGAATGCGTTCCGTGGCTTGGCTTTTCATCACATACTGCAATGTGCAGGGATTTATCTTGTAAGTGAAGTACTGTGTAGACAGGAGATGTACTCAGACTTACGCAAAATGCACACAGCACTGTAAAATGTATAAGCTGAGGGACGGTGCCATGGGATGTAGTTTTGACCATACATTCATTTTTTGTAATAAATGCATTGTTGAATTCAGTAATACTCGGTGCTTCAGGGTAGACAGGATTAGTTGCTGGTTTTGCAAGCAGAAAGCAGATACTTAGAATGTAGATGTGTGGGTAATGAATGTGAAATGTAAAGCAACCAGTGGTAATGTCAGTACTTCACACTGAATGAGAAAATAATATCAAATGATGCTTTGTATTTTTTTGTTTGTTTGTTTGTTTGAATTAGTCTTTTCACTGTTTGTACCTTGCCATGGATCTCTGGGGGTGTTGGTGTAGATCTGATGCTCTTTGCATGACCATACAAGTGTACCCTGCAAAGTGTAGTTCTGTAGCATATACTGGCCCCACATTCTTTCTGTAGAGTTCAGAAACCCTGAGCCTTCAGCACAGCTTTTTGCAACCTGCACGCCACCCTGATAGGCTCACACAGCAGAGAGATGGAAAGATTTATTTCCACATGCTAGTGAGGATTTAACAAAAGTGAATGAACCCTTGGATGTCCATATCTCATCTCAAAATCAGTCAAAACCCAGGGCATAGAAACCACATGTCTTCAAGGAAGAGAAAAGAAACAAACACTCTTAGTCCTAATCCTGTTTGTTTCTAGGGTTTGTAATTATTTAAAAGAACACTGGCACTGCTCTAGTAATTAATATCACTTCTAATGATCCATTTGTGACTACTCCTACTAACAATGCACAATTTTGAAATTAATTAGGAATATAAAAAGTCACTCCACTTTAAACTAAAAGCTGGGAAACAAATCAGGTCAATTCAAAACTATTGATGTTATTCTCAAGGCTGCCCCTATGGTTAGAATCATAGAATCACAGAATCATTAGGGATCGGAAGGGACCTGGAAAGATCATCCAGTCCAATCCCCCTGTCACAGCAGGATCACCTAGACCAAGTCGCACAGGAACACATCCAGGCGGGTCTGGAACATCTCCAGAGAAGGAGATTCCACAACCCCGCATGGCAGCCTGTTCCAATGCTCTGTTACCCTCACTGGGAAGTTCTTCTGATATTTCTATGGATCCTTCTCTGTTCCAACTTGCACCCATTGCCCTTGTTAAACCAGCTGTAATGCTTCTGCTCATAAAACATCAGCTGAAATTCTAACATAGTGCTGAATCTGTTACTCCTCTCCATTCACAGCCCTGCAAAGCCAGGCCTGTATTTAGAACTCCAATGTTTCATTTATAAATCCACTTAAAGAAAACCCAATAAATTTAAAATGCTGCCAAAGCAAAAAGCATTTAAATTAGAAACAGCCACAACTACTTCCTTTCAACCAAATTAATTAAATAAGGATTATAGTATTATATATTCCAACATAATTGTAATTATATTTTCCCATATGGTGGCTTTCCCCCATTGATTTTCATTTAAAGAGAAAACAAGAAGAAGAAAAAAAATCAACAACAAAAGATAACACAACTTCACACAGAGTTCAGAGCACAGGGAATGAAATGGAAACCATCTCTGCAGAAAGAGAGCTTCATAATTTAAAAGTGAGGCAGACAAAAATCAACTGCTATGTGGTTACTGCCTCATCTGCCATATGAAGCGTGTTATCACTCATAATTCTTAAATAGCTCATCCTGTAGGGCTTGCAGCAATCTGTGTTTCTGTAAGTCCGCAGGAAATGTACAAACTGTGGATGGATTTGCACCCATCTAGCTTTTTAACTCAAAGGTTTCTTAGTGGTAAGGCCAGTATAAAAATAATTCAGCAAGGAAATACAAGTATAGACATGCTTTTTCTCACAGAAACGGCACAGCAACACGGCACAGCAACACAGATAGGTCTCCTTTTCATCATCATTAGTTTATCTGAATGCAAGTTCTGAAAACTCAGTAGTTATCGATAATAATAAAACCACAGAAATTAGATAATTACATTAGGTTTGCTTTTATTATTGGCTGTATGGGAAAGATAGAAGTCAATGCTCTAATGCTTGATGCAGGTACTGGAAAAGATACTTAACTGGTTCCAGACACGTTGCTGAGCACAATGTGTTCCTGCAGCTGCTTTGCCATACCTAGTAGGATTATGCTTTGACTTTCAAATCCCAGGATGCACCTGTCTGCCTGAGATCCAAAGTGAAACCCTAGCCCTATTTTACTTGGAAGACAGTCGCTTGGAAGTGTCGCCCTGAAATGTACCTAAAATGCTTCATTTTGAAATATCTTCTCAGATTGCAGCCTCATCTTAAACATTACAATGGTAATTGTGGATTCCCTTACTTTACAAATAGCCCTCAAGTACAGTGAGTTATTTCACTCTTACTGTCTATAATTTTTAAGCAGAAAGCTGTTTGCATCTTGATTTTACACCTTGCTCCAGAAAATTAACATTTCCCCAGAAAATCTTCCTCTTCAATTTACTCTGTGTTTCACTCACATTATAATCCTTTTCCATCCCCTTCCACTCATTAATCCTTTCTGCACACTACAACAGTTCTTTGATCATTCAACACTGACAGTCTGTGCAAATCAAAATGATGTTATTTCATGCTGGACTTGTAAGGTAGGATTTGCTTAATCTAATTTAACTTCTCAGAATTTATACAGTTAGACTTTCAGGCCATTCATCTGAACTTCATTTTCAGTTAGTGGAGACAGACAGGGATCTTCAGGCATATATTCTTCCCACATATCTAAACCACATACCTTACTTGGAAATATTCGAGAGGCAAAAGCCGAGATGACGGAGCTTGGATGTAAAGCTACATGTGCAACATCAAGACAGCTAAAGTTAGGTGAGATGAAGAAATTTTACCCAAAATCTAGCTGGTTCCTAACTACTCTTGCTATTTGGGATGCCATTGTTCCCTATACTTTTCTAAATTCACTCCCCTTTTTTTTATTCTAAGTCAAATTACTCCGTGTAATTGTATTTTCAGACAACCCTGTTGCTGGCTATCAAGATGAGAAGCAGTCAAATGCACAGCAGATAATATAATTGAGGATGTGCTAGAATAGCACCAAATTCATACCCATCTCCTGGTCTGGATCAGGGATAGAATATTCATCACCTCGTAGGACAGATCCTTTGATGGATTTTCATGATGAATACAGCATACAGTCCAGCTCGCTGTATTATTAGACAAATAACTTCAAAGAGCAAGGCATCATGTCGTTTTCCATTTTTAGGCACTTTTGAATTTTATCAGGGAAAATCTGCTGAACTTAATAAAAAAGCAATAAATAATAATGTAACCAAAAGAGGGGCTAATTGAATTAATTTCTGTCTGCACTGTGTGGAGCAGCCTGTTAATTCCACACCATGATGTAATGCATATTTAATCATCAAGTCTTTGCCACATCAAGCAGTACAGTAACGCAACAGAGAGAATGGGATCTGTAGTCCGGGAGGACACTTAAAGCTGGGTTCCTCAGCTATTTTCTGATACTGTAAAATATTCTACATTAATGATCTAGATATCAGAATGAGGAATAAACTCATCACATCTTAGATAATATCAAGCTGTATGGATTAAAAGTGTTTTGTAAGAGCCAGAAAGATCAGAATTCAAAGATTCTTGATAAATCAAAGAAAGAATATAAAAACAAGGTAACAAAACTCACCAAACATCCCTGCGGGGGTGTTACAACCAGAAGTGTGTACCTGATGGTGTGATATATTAGCAGGGATTGTTTGTAAAGGAAACAATAACTTCCTCCATGAAGTGTTGGTGGAAAACTGGAACTAGGGCAACGCATTTAAAGAAAGACCTGTAAAAAACTAGAAGACGACCGCGGAAATGAAAGAACAAAGCTCTTCTGAAACAGTTTGGTTTATTCAGTCTAGAAGAGAGAACTAATAGGAACATGGCAGCAAGACTGTGGCTACTCAAGTGTTGGTATATTCTCTGCAGTTATCAGAGGCAAAAGTTACTTTGCAGGAAGGAAGATTCAAGACAACTAATTAATGGAAAACTAGATTTATCCCCACTTCGGGTTATGGGAAGGTCCTTCCTGGGTGGTTTCTAGCATTCCGTTTGCCAGACAAAATGCAGTTAAAATCAGTTTATCTCCAGGTGTCACACACAGTTCTTAAGTGATAAAATGCTGACAAAAATGCTTTTGTGAAAGCAGTCAGCCTCTAGGAACAGTGCCTGTATTATTTTTTAATGTGAATAATGTTTTAAAAAAGATGAATATAGACATAACTTTGGGAGACAATGCAAGTAGAAGCAGAACTATGTGGAAGCTTAGTTAATCTACACATAATTTACTGTGGGATCTTGCCAAGGTGAATTACTTCCTCCCAAAATATTTAAAGGATGAAACAGATGGGAAGGGATTTTTTTCTTGCTATGTGTCTATTAAATTAGAATTTATGCCTACCAAGCTATTCTCTTTGTCTAACTGGGGATCCATTCACATGCAGATTCAGTTCTACTCATAGATTGTGTTTTTAATTGATACATAGAGCAATAACAATTGAGAATCAACACAAACAAACTTAGTAGAAAACAAAAACTAAGATGAAAAGCTATGTTGACACAATTTTAGAGCAAGATTCAGTCAAATTAATTTACATAATTTTGGTGTCAGAATGGATTTTCTGAAGCAGAATTTTATTGAAGCAAGAGGGATAGTGTAGGATAATCTACTGTGTGGTAACAGCAAGCAATACTAGTAATGGTCCTCAGCAAATTAACTAGATATTCACCTAAATAAAGCTGCCTGACCACAGCATCTTGGATAAAGAATTTTATGTGAAGATATGACCAGTGTGTTCACAGCCATAATGTCTCTGGAAACTCAGTCTGAATAAATACAAAAGAGGGACCAGAGGAATATTTTCCTTGATAAATTGAAGAGAAATTTAAAAGTAAGCAGGCTGAATTAGAATAATCAATCACCTCCTGGTATAAGGGGTTAGTATGATGCTCAGGTGTAATCCTGTTGATGTCACACAAGGGTCTGTTCAGGGAAAAAGGTAAGTGAACACATCTCTTACACTCAGCATCATCAGAAACTTTGTAAGTTGCATGGGCACAACTGAACATCGCCACCCTGAGAATGAAATAACAGGGCTTTGTCATTGTATTGAAGGTTCAGCAGAAAAGGGAGAAAGGAAGTTGGGATCCAAGTCTGTTAGGGTTTGAATTTGAGCGGATTTCATGCTTGAGGCATTGGGAAGTTGCTATGGCAACTCATGATATTTTGTTTTGATCTGCAAACTGGTGCAGTGGGTTTGGAGTTTTCGGTTACCTGCTTCTCCTTCACTTGGCTTCTGTCTATTCAGAGAAGACACATGGCTCTGGGCTGAGCACAGCAGCCATCTTGCCCTGGGAACATGGTGAGATGCAGAGTGGCACCTCAGTGATCAGCAGAAGGAAGACATCCCCTGTAATCCACTGTTTGCTGAAATGGAGAGAGTTTTCCCCTCTTTCATGGCTGTAGGAATCAGCATGTTGGGAATGGAGGATACACATGGAACAGGAAACTGGACTTTGAAAATCCCACTGGTACTGACTGCACAGACAGAATGGGCTTCATGTTTCCACAAGGAAAAATAACTATGGGAACTTTCTTCCTTTTGAGAGGGTAGAGCTAGCAGCTTGGCACAGTTATGTAAAAACATGATTAATTTCTGTAGGTCTTTGTTTTTATGTGGGATGAATTAAATGTATCTTGTTGGGTTTCCCCAAATTGCATTAATTTTTGGATATTTTTTTGCCTGCGATTTCTAAGAGGTTTTTGAACCATCTTTGTTTTGTTTTTGTTTCAGCCCATCAGCATGTTAAGTAGATTAATTGGTTGATTTTGTCTTGAATCTGATCACTGATGGCAACAGCAGACAGAAAATGGGCTTAAATAAAAATCTAATAATACATACCTTTCGTTCCCACTGCACTACATACCCTACGCTATCATTTTGCTGACACGAGGCTGATTCAGAGCAGCTTTGGATACTCACCATAAATTAATCACATCATCACTAAATATTAAAAAATATATATTTTTCATAAAAGCCATTGTTCTTCCAGCCAGCTCTAACCCACTCTCATATTTATGTGGAAGCTGTGTTGTGATGCAGATTTCTTCCCCCGAGTTTTGACAAAAAAGTCATAACTTGTTATGGCTTCATAGAAGAATGTTGTGCTAGTGAAGAGTTTTGAATGGATGACATTTTTGTTTTTACTGTGAAATTTAGAACATAAGGGAATAGTGGAGAGGTCGTAAACACACAAGCTCTGCATTTTCTTGTGCATTGAACTTTTACATCTTAGCTTTTAGACCTACCAGGTTTCATAGTCTTTACTCAAAACTGCACATAAACAAACCAAATACGTTACACTACTGTGACCTGTAGTTTTCAGGATTTCTGCCTAAAGTTATGAAGACTTCCAGGCACCTTCACCAAGCTAATGAATTACTTTTTTGGAAGTGAAGTGTCATGTGTGATATAATAGGTGAATTTGTAAGGGCTCTGAACTTTTGCTCAGTTATGTTTGCACACATGAAATCTTAATTTGATTAATTGAATTCCTTCCGTGTAGAGCCAGGATCTTTCCTTCTCCTGTGTTTCTATAAACATATTAAGTCCTCATGTGGCTCATTAATAAATGCATCTCCAGATCCAAGGTGTGTCGGCAGATGCTTGTCAGAAGAACAGAATTTCTTCTGCTCACTTTGGTTATTTCTCTGTTGGTTCCAGTTCTAGGCAGCCCATAATTTGAAACATGAGCAGTATCTTGTTTCTATTCCATTATATGGAAACTATCCTTTCTGAGAACGAAAACATTCTACCTCTGAATAGATATTGTGTGCATAATGAACTAGCTCTTTAATCAAGAGCTATCTATTCTCTAAATATCTGAAAAAGATTGAATTCACTCTCGCACAGTTGTATTTGTCAGAAGGACTTTCAAAGTAAACAAGGCATGGGAGGTGATAGCATAGGATGAAATTTAGACATAAATCAGGTTTATATTTAATTTAGTGTCAGTTGTAAGATTCTGTTTTTCACTGAGTATAAGGAGCCACTACAAAGGGGGTAAATTCACAGTAAATATAGGAGTGCAAATTGTCAGAACATTGCCAAACAGAACCATTATGGCAAATTATTCCCTGAAGTACCTCATAGTTCCTTGAGGATAACGTGATTACTGCTCCCAGAGAAGATGACAATTTCTTTTGCACTGATGGGGCCATGAGATACTGGTTTAGTTCATGAGAAATACACAGTTCAAGAGTTTAAATGAGTACATAGTATTAAGTGCTTAAATCTGTACTTACCTTTAACTGCACTTTACTAGTGCCGTATGTCCACAACAATTCTCTGGGTCTAATCAGCGTCACACTAGTCCAATCTATCCTCCAGAACAGAATAATGGCATATTGAGTCCTTCTCAATAGGAGATGACTCCTGAAATGTACCAGGGAGGTACTGGGAGTGCAGCATCTGGCCAGAGGCATAAACAATATCAAGGTTCACTTTAAAAATGTAATAATACATATCACTCCAACAATGAGAGAGTATAAATCAGGTTACAAAGCCTGGGACATGATGGGAAAAGTGCTGGGTACAGCCAGAGAAGCTTCCAATTAACTCCACAGAAAAGATAGGCTTTGAGAGACATTGTGGTGACAGACAGCCTGGCACCTGCTGCCATATCTGAAGCTGGCTGGAAGAGCAGAGTGCCACTGAGCTTGCCTGAAGAGTGCACGTGGAATTTTAAGGAAGGGATTTGAGAAGTTGGCCCGTGAATGTGGTCCTGCTATTGGCCTCCAGGATTGCAAAGCCCTGGCACGTGTGGGTCAGTTTTCAGATGCTGCCATGGAAATCTCACCATGGTGCTTCTGTATGAGGACATTAGCTGGATAGGTTAGACTAGCAGTCTGAGTGCAGTGGTCTGTCTCCAAGAGCACCACAGGCAGGTGCCCAATATGCAGTGTCGCAGGCTGCCTAAGAACCGCTTCCTAATGGCTGCTTGTCTACAGGCGTGTTCTGTGAGCAGCCTGTACTTGAGGGAACAGTTGGGGAATGTTTATTCTTTAGCAAAAACTCTAAGCTGTCATACTCATGTTAAAAAAGATACGATTCTGTGATTCTGTGTTTGTATGATTCCCTCTGGACACTGGGGGAACACAGCCTTTGTAGGTCAGCCAGGAAAAGAAACGTTATGTGGAAAGAACTGAATGCAATCCTTATAAAATCAGGACAGTCTGAGAAAGAGGGAAACGATTTGAAATTGGTTTAGAAACGAAGGTGCAGTTGTTGCAGCACCAAGGCAAGATTCAGCTTTGATGTTTTTTCATGGGAGCTGAAAGGTGCACAAATACGGCACAGATTTATACTGCTGGTGTCAGGACATCTGCATCAGAATCAGATATTTTAAGCATTTCCTAAGGATCTGAGACTTAAGTGATTACTTTGCTTGTTTCTGCTTGTGTTTCCTTTTTGGACCTCTCTTTCACACTTCATAACTTCTCAGCATATGAGCTAATTTCATAGAGCGTTAGTAGATGTAAAGATCATATGTTCACATACTGATCATTAAATGAGCAACTAGATAGTTCAAATAGACTTGTAATGTCTTCCTTCTGAAAGAAAACCTCACTTATGACTGCAACTCTCCAGAGACATCAAGGAATCCACAAGACAGAGATATTACGAGTGTCCTGATTGTGGGAGAAGCTTTAATCAGACAGCATGCCTAATTAAATGCAAGAGAATCTAACTACGAGACATGAATTCCTAAAACTAAGCTTCATTGCTTTCTCTGCTAGAGGATCTTAAAAAGATCTAAATGTCTTTTAAGAGGGTAGGGGTGGTGATTCACTTCACTGGAAGACTGCTGTGGAGAGGCTTTGTTGTATGTGGCAAACAGAGTGTGAAAGAGCAGCATGCTCTATAGGTGGAAAACCAAATTGTGGTGGATAGGAATATTTTGAGAAACTTTTGAAGACCAAAATGCATTGTAAAGCAAAACCCACTAAGTACTTAGCTTCATAGGAGATAACAAAGCTTATTAAGGATATCTTCTCCTGTCTTGGGTGGGGTGTAGTATACAATTACTGAAAGTAATAGAACACTGCAGTCACCAATGCATTGAAATTAATGTTTCTGGACTTCACAAGCCATTTCAATTATATTATGCTAATATGTTGTATCAGGAAAACAAAGGTTATGTAAGGCTTTTAGATAACATGAGGGTGCTGAGTTGGTAAATGAATTAAGGGAATTCTCCTGTAGTGGGACTATGGGACTAAGAAAAAGTTAAAGGAAAGTAATTGGTAACTGCCCTCAAACTGAAGGAATCAGCTAAAGTGAGAACTGTAAGAAATCACTATGGGACCAGAGGCATCAGAAATAAAGGTGTCTCTTTGGGGAGGAAACTGGAAAAGGGATCAATCATTTCAGAGAAGCGCTATTGAAGCTGCTATCAATCATCTCAAATATTGGATAGACGATCAGTCAGTGAGATTCAGGAAGGAAAAAAATCCCTCTTGGCAGCTAAGAATGTCGTGGCATGGCAAATTTATGGTGTGAAAAGCAAGTGAAAGAGCAAATGGAAAAGGGAGAAGAGATGCACACTATGAAAACACATCATGAGCCTAAGCTTAAGGATAAGAGAGAAAGGTTTCTTCCCTCTTCAGCTGAACAAAAAGGGCTATTGAAAGATGAGATGGGCTTCTACAAGAAGGAATAACTTAACTGCTGAAGCTCTGACATCCCAGTGCAGTAAAATAATCTCTTAATTGAAGTATGAAGAGTGAAGTGTGATAGCTGGCTGACTGCCACCTCTGCGGGTGTTCTGGCTTAGAACCCATACTTTTCAGTCCATTCTTAAATCTTAGATAGCAAGCTGGCAACCGCTGTAGAAAAAAGGCAGAAGGCTACAGAGTGTAAAAGCAATTGGTAGGAAGAAGGCAGCTACCTGTTCAGTAAGGACATTAGCATTAAATATTTTTCAAAACACCTGAATGCTTAACTGAAAACAAGCTGTAGTTGCCTTAAAATGATTGTGCTGAGAGTTTCATGTGGGAAGTAAAGACTCTAATTCTGCAAACACGTGCAGATGCTTTGCTTAAGTGTGGAAGGAGACACGAGCCCATTGAAGTCTTTAATTTACAAGACCCAGGAAAACAGTTTTTAGATGCTGAAGGGTCAGATCTATTTCACAAACTCTTTGATCTCCTTGATGGAACGGAATTGGGAGCAGTGCGTACTATTATCATTATTGTGCACGTTCCTGCATATTTTCCCTGATAAGATAGAAGTCATGAACTGTTTTCATTTGTAAACACATATTTGAGCCTTACAAAGGAAGGGAAATGAGCTTTGCCTTGCTGTACAATATGTTGATCTGTGAAAAGCATTCATCTCAAATGCAAACTAAAATGCAGTGCATCACAGACATGTAAAACCACTGCAGAGATTAAGGTTTTGTCTCAGAAATTTTGATAGCAGGCTTTGAGTGATAATAGGAAGAGCTTTCACTTTTCAGAGTGGCAAAGAGGACAAGTTTTAATATCAAACAAATGTAAGATAAAAGAATTTTTCAGTCATTCAACATGAAAGACATGAAAAAGGATGGAGACAAAGAAAGCTGCACCTTTGAACACACTCCCTTGTTGACCTACATCTCATGTGGCTGATGATAGATGGCCTACAAGCTATCCAGCTCTCAGGAATTCCTGGAGATGCATCTGCACTTGATTATTGTTGGACTGCTTGTTCTGGGTACTGGAGGGTACTGTGGGTCAGCAAGATGCTCTACACTAGCTGGAAGCAAGGACACTAGTTAGAGACTCAAGGACTCTACTAAGACAGAGCTGATAAATGCTGCTGAATGGGAGCTGAGCCTGTGCAGGCAGAAAAAACTTGCAAATCATGGTACAGATAGATGTACCCTTCCCTGGGTTAAAAACTGTCTGGCTGGCTGTTCCCAGAGAGTTGTGACTAATGGGGTGAAATCCAGCTGGCCGCTATCACAAGCGCTGTCTCTCAGGGCTCAGTGCTGGGGCCAGCCTTGTTGAATGTCTTTATTGATGACCTGGATGTGGGCATTGAGAGCACCCTCAGTCACTCTGCAGAAGACACCAAATTGTGTGGGAGTGTTGATCTGCTTGAGGGCAGCAAGGGTCTACAGAGGGACGGGGACAGGCCCAATTGTCTGAGGGATAATAAGGCCAAGTGCCGGCTCCTGCATTTCAGTAACAACAACTCCAGGCACTGCTACCGGCTGGGGGATGAGGGGCATTAAAACTGCCCAGCAGAAAAGGACCTGGCAGTGCTTCACAGGAGCCAGCAGTGTGCCCAGGTGGCCAAGAAGGCCAACAGGATCCTGACCTGGATCAGGAATAGAGTGATCAGCAGGAGGAGGGAAGTTCTCGTGCCCCTGTACTCAGCCCTCGTGAGGCCTCATCTTGAGTCCTGTGTTCAGTTCCTGTCTCCTCATCATAGGAAAGACATGGAGATGCTAGAATGTGTCCAGAGCAGAGATAGCAAGCTTGTAAGGGATTTAGAGTACAAGGCATATGAGGAGAGGCTGAGGGAGCTGGGCAGGCTTAGTTTGGAGAAGAGGAGGCTGAGGGGGGACCTCAATGCCCTCTACAACTACCTGAAGGGAGGTTGTAGAGAGGTGGGTGTTGGCTTCTTCTCCTTTGTGACTGCTGACAAAACTAGGGGCAATGGTCTGAAGCTGAGGCAGGGGAGGTTTAGACTGGATATTAGGAAGCAATCCTTTACAGAAAGAGTGAGGCACCGGAACGGCCTTCCCAGGGAGTTGTTTAAGAAGCATGTAGACATAGTGCTTCGTGCCAGGCTGTAGTGGCAGGTGTGGAGGGGGTTATTTTGTGTTTTTCCATCGATCAGGTATTTAGGTGTTTGTGGGTGTGGGGATGATCTAGGAGGTCCTTTCCAACCAAGATTATTCTGTGTTCTGTGATTCTGTATGGTGTTTTTTCCTAATTAATCAGGGAATCTCAGGTAACAACTGACTAGATGATTGTCCTGTGCTATTGCTCTGTCCCCCCCAGTATCTCTTCTTATCTTTGTGCTCAAGACCGGGTCTAGCATGGTATAAGTGGACCCATGATATAATCTACCTCATGACAGCTTGCATTAGAGTGATCAGTTTCAAGGGTAAAACTGCCATTCTGGATGTAATTGGCACATCCAGTTGATCGCACTACAGTATAGATTTGGTTGAAAAGCAGAACCAATTAAAAGGCACCTGATTGCCTGTGTACCTTGTTATTTTTAATTTCGGTGTGCTTATCAGCGAATAAAATCTAATGTAGTGTCAAAGAATGGGCAGAGGCGTAAGGGTATAGGCTCCTCACTAGTTCAAGGTTACAGAGGCTTGAATCATTCTAGCTGAGAGTAAATCAGTGCTTTTCTTATGTCAAAATGCTGACAGATGATGTAAAAATATAGAGGTAGTGTCGAAGGGGAGGGCGTGATATGGCTGAGAAAATAGAGTGGACATAGGGTAGAGACAATGTCAGCAAATACCAGAAACTGTAATGGTGCTACTAACAAGACTGAGCAGCTTAAAACCCTTTGTGAACTTCCAAACTTGAGAGTATGTGTCAGAAAGATGGCACTGAGCTATCGGATGATTGCTTCTATTGCAGACGTAGTGTGGTTGTGGTAAAGGAGGCAATCTGTGACTATATAGAAATTATTTTGAAACCTTTTGCAACAACTCTTCCATTTTGATTAACCACATCCCACTGAGAATATGTTCTTCATACATGACAGAATTCAGATGACAGAAGCCAAGAGAAGAACGAAAATGCAGTTGATGACAATTTTTTTTATTCAAGTACCCTGTCACTGGAAAAAAGCCTCCTTTGGGAAAAGGAAGCGTGTCCTAGAAAGTGTTGAAATTAGTAGGCAGTTTCACGAATGAATATTAAGATAATTTTAGCAATTACTGAAGTCGCTTTTGTTAAAGGCAAAAATGTTGAAAGTGGATTTTTCTTTCATAACAGTATCAATTCAAACTTCACAGACAGCTGATTTGGATTGGAAAAAATGAAACCTGATAATTTTTCACCTTTCAACACAAGTAGCTCTGTTTCATTTTCTTTTTCTGGTTTCTTGTGCATCAAAATCAATTGTATTAACAGCTGTCATTGAACAGCTAATTAATATGTTAATTTTTAATGTGATCTTAGGCAGGATTAAATATGAAGATACACTCAGCAGGTGAGCTGAGCTGCTCTGTGACTTCATTTACTTTTTAAAATGTTACTCCTTTACATGTGGTGGGAACATAAGAATTCATTGCACATCTCTACATCTACATGTGGAAAGCTGCTCTGATATCTTAAGCCAGATCTTCTGTCTAAAGGTTTGTTATCCTATCCAAATACTTTATTGGAATTAAAACATTTACTGAAAGAATATATTTCTTGAAAGGAAGCTGCTCTGTTTGTCAATGTAAGAGTTGACATGAGGTATTTTGTGATGTAGTGAGCCAGGATGCAACCAGCTCATAGACCCAGAAGCAGTAGAACATTTGTCTTACTTTCTTTATTAGTCTTACTAGAAGGTACTACCCTGCTCTCAGACTTACACTAGCCACATGTTTGGTTTAGTGAACACCTTTATGTTGAAAGACTAGCCTCTGTAGAGTTTATGTGAGCTGACTGCTTGTTTCATTGCATAAGGAAACTGCTCACTATAGTCTTATCCTCCTCTGATGTGGCTTCAGTATCTCTAACAGTTCACTGCTGCTGGCAGTGTTACAAACCTGCACCCCTTCCATGCCTGAGTGGTGGGACAGTGCCCCATCACTTGAAGCCCACATAAGACCTGATGCAATTTGTGCCTGCTCCCTTTTCCTAGGCATTGAACCTTCCCATGGTAAGTCCAAGCACTGATAGACGGTGAAGCAAACACTAGGTCTCTCTGTTGGTGTGCAGGGTCCTGCATTCCCAGTCGCAGTCACTTCCTGAGAGCCTGGTACATCCATACTTAGGTCATGATAACTTGCTATGTCTAGTGTGCTGGAGTGGAGGCGAACAGTGCAGCAATACTAGACACTGGAGGTCAACAAATTCTGGATCTGCACTGTTGGCAGAAAACTACCAGAATGCTTGACATCTAAGGTGGGTCGGTCTGGGAAAACATCTGACAGAAGTCGTTCATCTTGGACCCTATAAATAGTGCTCCCAAACTGAGACTCTTTGAGCTCTCCTGGATCACAGCCCTCATTTATTATGCCTCTCAGATATGAACTGTGTGAAGGGCCAGGTCAAATTCATACTTCTCTAGAATCACTTATCATCCTCTGAGGTTGTCCTGAACGTGGGAAGGAAATTCTAACTGCAGGCTAGTTTATCTTACAGGTGTCTTGCAACACAATAGATTCTTGATTTTGTGATACTTTGAACCACCTCTCTACTCACTGATGAGTTTGAATAGACACATTTGCTGTATGGATATTCCAAATTACTGTTGCTCTGTGTTCATGTGAAACTTGTCATTATTGAATCTGTAATGAAGTTGCTGTTAATTGTAACGTGTTCTACTGAATAACCTTGTTGATTTTAAATTGGTCAGTGAATAAGTACAGCTAAAAGTCAATCCTCTAATCTACCCCTCACCATTAAATCTTAAATTGCTCCTTAATCACAACTGTGCCAACATATTTTCTCCTGCATCATCATGACCATTTATTTCAGTTCAGGTTTCACTTCAGTGCTCTGCTTTCACCAGCAGATCATTATCCTGGCTGCTTCTGACATTCAGGGGGACACCTGGCATTCTAGACACATAAACTGTTATGTCCCATAAGTCAGTGAATCCAGAGGGAGTTTGTGAGAGGAAGAAGAAATAGTTAATTTCAGGAAAAAAAGGATGTATTTTCTAGACAGAATTGTTTATGTTCTGTCCTAGATTGACTTTGCAAAGTGGTCTTTGCATGCGAGATGGAGAAATGAGGGGTGTGTGGGGGAATGAATGAAACGTGGCAGAGACTTTCCCACACACTATTAACAAATTCTCCTGACTCTGTACTTCTCAAGGATGAGTTCAAGATGATTATGTTTGATTTTGGTAAATGGCGTAAGTTAATTTTTAGAGTGTGACAAAATTAGCTGAGGAGAAAAGAAATTCTGCCCGTCTGATAGAAAGGAAAAGGGGGTTTGAAGACCCCAACCCATTCTTTCGGTCACAGAGTAATCAAGCATACCATTTTGCCTTGGATAAAGTTTGCAAGTACTGGAGCCAAATGATCTCGTCTAGTGAACACCACATTATTTATGAGTTTATTCCTTTGTCAGCTTTTGCAATTTTTTGCCTGTATATTTAAAAATAAAACTGACCCCACTGTCAACGTTTGTGCTGCTGGTGTTGACCATTTTCTGGTTGGGCTACATTTAAGTTCTGCAAGTGTGGGTTATCTGTAGAGTAGGTAAAGCAATGAAATATGTGCCTGTAAATTACTACTCTACTCCTCTGAGAACTTTTAGGGATAGTATTTGTGCGTTAAGAGATCTAATACAGCCCATTTTCTAGTAGCACATATTTTGTATTTAAAAAATGAAAATAAATCCAGTAACTGCTCAAAGAACAATCTCTGTGAGATCTCTGCCAGGAGTCATGGAGATAAGCAGCAATATCCTGTAGATCAGGCTCTTGATGAGAACTATCACAAGAAGAAAATAATGACATCAGATCTACAAAATAATAATCAAACACTATAGACACTCAGAATGTTCTCTTTTTATTTTAAATATACCTATTACAGTAATCTGTTAGGCTTATATAGAGCACTATTATTTACATAACTCAGTGTTTATCCTTTGGGGAGAATTCCAGTGCTCAATAAATAAGAGTCAGTGAGCTGCTTGTTAAACGTTGTGGAATCAACTTTCTGAAACATTAATTTCACATAAATGATGAAAGTCCTTGAAATGGTTACAGTTACCTGGCGTTTTGTACAGTAGGTACCTTTCGACTGCACTCAAATTGTGCTGAAAACTCTGAATGCAGCTATAGGTAATCAGAAGAAATCTAACAATAACATTAAATTTAAAAGTACTGGAAAACATCAGTGGTTTGAACCTCTACATTTTTCAGATGCATCTCAGAGAGGTTTTATTGTTCAAAGGGAACAAAAGAGTCAGTTTGGTAGAACCCCTGTTATAAAATATCTAGCTCATGGGGCAAAATATACAACCACCAAGAAACAGAAGATACAGGTTTTTACAAGATCTCCTTTTAACATGGCATCTTAAAATGTGCCCGCAAGTAAGAATGGTTTTCATCATTTTTATTAAAATTTCAATTTGCGGTAGTTATTCTGTTTTACACATGAATTGATGCATTATGTACACTACAGAAGACACATAAAAGATTAACTTGTCAGTACAAGGAGTATCATTAGCTGAGAACATGAAGCAAGGGTTTGTATCAGATCCCACTCAATGCTATGCTCAAATATGCAAGAAAGATACTTTGGTCCTGATCTTGTGCTGAGAGATTAAACGTTTCTCCACACAGTACTTACTACCCTTACTGAGATTGTACCAGTCCTGCATTCATCAACAATCCCATTTTCACATGACTGACCACAGAAAGTGGGTTTGAATCAGGATGAGCAGCTTAAGAGCTTTCTATCCTATTTCTTATCAATACATTTCAAGGAGCTAGTCCATGGCACATCATGTGAGTGGCTGAATATCTGAGGCATCCAGCTATGGCACCCGGTTTCATTTCCCCAGCATACAGAAAGACAGAAGGGAAATGCAGCTCATCACTAGCAGGCATTTCTCCTAGCAAATGTACCATTATCATAATTATCATGGAATAGAGACTATAGCTGACTGACACTGTGCCAGTTTGTTCAACAACACATCCTTCGTTTCAGTAGCATTACAGTTTGGCAAAGAGTTGCTTCTAAATGGTCCTTGTTACAGTCGTGGATCTCTAGCACATTTAAGACACCCACCCACCTATTAAAAGAATATCTTAAAGCAAAATCAATGTTTGATATAAAATAACGGTTGTGTTGTAAATGTGGAAAAATAGCCTACAAAAAATAAGTATAAAAGTGATCTCAGGTTTATGAATATGTTCCATATAAACAAGTCCATGTGACTAATCTGTGTGTTAGAAATGGCCTTCAGGAGGCTGTGTCACGACAGTACATCACGCTTTTCACAGTTTACAATAACACCCTTAGATTCACAATACAACGACACCTTATATAAGAAAAATAGTATTTTACAAACTATACATTTGGCATCTATTCTTAGATTTTTTCCAGTTTCTTTTTTTTTATGTTGTTTTCCTTTTTATTTCCTTTTTCTTTTTTTCTCTTTTCTTACAAAATAGTGCAAAATTACAGTGCGTTAATAGAAGAATTTGCGATTCCTATTACAAAGTCATTGTATGCAACTGTTTTGATTCACTGGAAACAGTTTGGCACATTAGGATTTTGTATAGGTGGAAAAGCTTTTCAATTTCTTCTCTTCAGTATATCCATGGAGCCTTTGAAATGTTAAATCAAACCAAGGGAGTTAACTTTCCAACCTTTTCAATCTCATCTCTTACAATGTGTGTTTCAAAACAAAACAGTGAAGAAAAAAAAGCAGATTTTGGGGTTCATTTATTTTCCAAACAGCTTTTCTTATCGTGTTATAAAGAAAAGAATTGATGGCAACATTTTTCATCTGGTGACTGCTAAAGTGTTTAGCTACAGCTTCAGGGTTCTATGGGAAATGCAATCTAACTTTATATATATATATGTATACATAAAGTTATGTACTTATAAACCAACACTCGCTATATGCATGCACACACACATAAGTGTTGGTGCACCATTTAACTTCCAAATTTCACTGTCATACCTGTCCCTGTGTCTGGATCCAAACAGGTTGTATGCATCAGACCAGGGGGACACAGTTTAATAAAAATTTGCTTTCCACTGGACTATTAATTTGTATAAAAATAACAAACAATTGGTCTTGCTGCCATTTTGCAATGATTAATTTATTTCCCTACAAATTATTTACTGGGGAACGTTAATGAAGGGCTCTCCCATGTATGAACACTTCATCTGTACACACTGGAACCATACCTCAAAAAAATGCCAATACTCTTTATTACTTGGAACAGCAAAGTAACTATGAACAAGTCTGGTACAGGCTGCAAGAGAGAGTGTCCTAAGCCACTCCATGAGCATGTTGAGAAAAGCACAGAAGTTGTGAGATGTCAGTTTTTCCGTCTTTGAACAAAAGCATGAATGAGGAACCTGATCAACATCACCAGGTCATCTACTAGGGGTTGCCCAATAGAGCTGTGTCTATCAACCTACTTATGATTCAGGCTATTAACCTGGACATGAAAGGATCTCTGCCACACGAACAAACCTCTGCACTATTCACCACACAAAGAATAATGGTTTCAGTAGTTGTGTAGAGAATATGGTGACATAAAAGATTCTGAATTAATAACCTTGCCAATAGAGTAATGAAGTGACTTTTTCCAGTATGAAAACTGCAGTGTAATATCTCTAGACCTAATTATTTCTCAGGAGTTTATGGTTTTATCATCTGTATCACTCTGTGGCATTTGTGCCATAAATTAAAATTGCTACCACATGGTTTATTTAATCAATTTCTTGGCATTTCTGTACCTTTTATGAAAATATCTAACCAGCATGAATTTTACAGCAGTTCTTGAAAGGTAGAATTGGCTATATCACTCAAAATACTTATTCAAATATTAGAGGGGAATCATCCATGAATAAAAACAGCTTATACCCCAACCATTCCTCCCTGGGCTCAGTCCTTTACCACTAGCATGGGAATCTCTCAAATCACCTGCTGACTCTGGTGGCAGATTTGCCTGGGGAAGGAGTGAAAGATGAAGCTGAAATATTTAGCTTGCTTACATGAATCACATGGATTGATTCGCAACATTTAAAAATCATACACGCTAAGCACAAACAAACAAAGCAGAACTGTCAGCCAATATTAATGAAAAAGTCCACCAACTGGCAGGTAAACAAATTCTTCCTGGGCACTCTTATCCTAGTAATGTACAGGTATTGACCAAGGAAACACTGGAGTATTTGATTAACTTCCACCATTAGGTTTATGTAGGTCAGCAGTCTTTGTGTCAGCCTGCACACACACCTCCAGTTGCCATTCTGCACACGCAGCTGGCCGCTGACATTCTCTGAACCAAATATTTTCCTCCAAAAGGAAAATCGGGTATGGTCGAGACTGGCCTTTGCTAGTCCAGATTAAAAGGATGGATAATTCACAAAGTTTGATGCTCTCTTCCTAGAAACTTCTCAAATACTATCTCAGCAAGCCTCAGCTCCCGCCACCTCCTTATACCACAGGCAAGTTCACTCACCCTGCGCAGCACAGGCCAGGATTAGTCCTAACAGCTTTCAGTGTGGAGCAGCCTGACTGCTAACAGAATGGACACACATGATGCATTTAAGATGCTCTTAAATTTAAGCACATACGTGAGTCTTACCATCACCTCTGTGTGCTTTGGGTCTTGCTTGAATCAAGTCCAGAAAGTATTGTTGCATGAGGACATGAAGACTGACTTCAAAATTAAGAAAAAATAAAATAAGAAATCCTGCAGTCACGTGAGAAATCCTGTCAGCTTACTTACAGATTTCACCGCTCCCTGGAATGTCATCGTCAGTGTTAATAAAACAGTCTAATAAATAGAAGATATAACAAAACAGGATTCTCATTTTTGAATAATCATCAGCAGCCATCAGTTTTTTATTGAAGGTGGCTCAGTCAGAGATGGTACAAAACTATGTGTTAGCTGAGGTGGGTTTTTTAAAGCCCAGTTTCAGAAACAACTCTGTGTAGCTGGAAGAGTAATTGCCTGTTTACTGTGCTCAGTACAGCCAGTTTTCCATGTCTTGCTCAGCTTGCATGAACTCTAGGAATTCCCAGTCATGCTTGGTCCAACTTTCATTTTATTAGTTCTGTTTTTAGAAACAGAACAATTTTTCAGTTTTTAGAAACTCTTTTTTTAAAGAAAAAAGTGTTGCTGCTTGTGTCTTGTGAAGTATTTGGCCTTGTTCAGGCAGCTTGTGAGCCCAGCCATCTCAGATGGCAGAGGTATTCAAAGAATACCAGCAACAGGATTCACTAAGGAATGGAGATCTCATACTGAGCAAGAGCTGCTGTGGTCATTGAGTGACTGTGAAATGAAAGGAGAACTGTGCTTCAAAGGAATCTCCTACCAGTTTTGTCTGATGTCTGTTCATGTTCAGTGGGGTAGAAATGCATCCACTGCTAGAATTTCATCTGGTTTGGATTTTATTTTCCACGCTGAGAAAAGCAGTAATGCTGATAGCTCAGAGCAAAACAGAGAGGCTAGAAACATCCCAAAAAAACTACTGTAAAAGAAAACAGTGATTACACTCTGTCTTCAGTGACTGTCAAGTTAACTTGTGAGAAGTGAATATGCTAGATTATCGTGGGCTGGTAACTGAACAACTGAAATAAATCTGTTGAGAAAATAGTGAAGAATCGCTGTGATTTCTCATCTTTCATTTCTCTTTCCTTGTAGAGCAGTACCAAACCATGTATCACAGAATCATGGAATGAACTGGGTTGGAAGGGACTTCCAAAGGTCATCTAGTCCAAACCCCCTGCAGTGAGTAGGGACATCCTTAATCTGATCAGGTTGCCCAGAGCCTTGTCCAGCCTCACCTTGAGCATTTCCAGGGATGGAGCCTCAACTACTTCACCGGGCAACCTGTTCCACTGTTGACCCCACTCCTGCTGAAGAACTTCTTCCTAACAAGAGCCAATTTCAACCTGCTCTTCTCTAACATGAAACCATTGCCCCTCATTACAGGCCTTTGTAAACAGTCCTTCTGCAGCCTTCTTGTAGCCCCCTTCAGGTGCTGGAAGGTCACTACCAGGTTCCCCTGAGCCTTTTCCAGTCTGAACAACTCCAGCTTTCACTCTGTCTTCCACTGAAGAGATGCTCTGGCCCCCGATCATCTTCATGGTCTTCTCTGGACCCACTACTGATTCTCGGTACCAATTGTAATTCCCCCCTCCATAATTAATTGGTTTTGTCCATTCTCGATCAGAGTGATTTCCTACTAGTCGATTTTTGGGGGCTGCCCAAGCAGGGGCGCATACTGAGGAGCAGCTGGGGTTGTAGGACTAGATTGCCTTTATGCATGCAGTCCAGGTGGTTTACATCCATTGCTTCCCGTCATTTACCACTTAGGGTGGAGATATTTGAAGGTGCTTCAGCTTCTGTCAGTAAATGTCTTTACACCCAAAGCTACTTAAGGCTTCCTATCTGTAGATCAGCATGAAGCCTTTATAAAATGGCTGGCTCATTTGTGTTCCAGCCTGCCCTCTTAAAGAATGTCAGTGAGGCATTAGGGTTTCGTTGTTCAGGATTTGCTCATGATTTTTGGACATTTCAGTATGGATTAGTTTTCTCTCCTGTTTTCTAATCTTTGAAATGATTTTTCCATCCATCCTGAATGCAGTGTACAAGCCTTGTGTGGAGTTTTTGTGAAGAGAACAACTCTTTCCAGTTCTAGCAAAAGTCACATTTCTCACAATTCAGCCCAAGATTGACTGTGATGACTGGATTCAAGGCTAACAGAGGTGCTGACAGTATTTACAGTCTTAAAATTTAGCATATATTTCAAAACTTCCCTGTGCATACACTGATTGATGTCTGTAGTAACAAGCCATATACCTTACTGTGGTGCTCACCTGTTGTTAACATAAGAATTTATTGGCTGAATCTTGGTGCCAAGAAATCAGTCTGAATTGACGTGAGGCTTTGTAGCACTCAGCACAACTCCCACTAATTGGAATGCAGCATGGAATAAGGGCCTGTGCACGTTCACCATGGGGTGAATGTACATCCACTGAGATCAATGCAAAGAACTGCCAAATTCCAGCAACGAGGGAGTCAGAGTGTTCAGCTAAAGCAGTGGCTGAGAAATTCACAGCCATCCTGAAAACAGAAGATATGATGTCTTGTAGGAGAAAGAATATGCTATAGCCACTTGCCTTCAGAAAGACAGAAATACTGCTCACAATACCTCTGTGTCAGCACATCGCTTTGAGAAGACTGCATTTCATTATATTGCATTTGTTTGCAAGGAAAGCTCATCTTGTTTCACACTGTAATGCTGGTGAGTTTAGGAGGTTCACAGTATATTGAAAGTACTGTTTAATGACAGCAATCAATAGTATAAGTAAAACAGCAGGGCAAGAAAACAGCTTTTGAAGCCATAGGGAGAGTAGAAGTGCTTCTGTAACATTTCTGTCGAGTTTCCTGATCAGAAATGTTAACAATATTTAGTCTTAATGAGTTTCTATTCCAGCCTGGAACAGGAAAAATCTGACAACTCTTTTGATAATTATTTATCCTTGTTTATCCCTTATTCCCTTAACTTCAGCAACATTGATATCTGCAAGTCTAATTTTAAGCACTCAGTCAACTACTTTGCTTAATCAGGGTCTCATACATCACACAAACTCATGTTTTTCCACTTTAGCTTTTTTTTCAGCAGGGGGTGTGATTTTTTAACATTTTAGCCTGAAAAAACAAGCTGATTTGCTTTCAGTTGATACCAAAACATAGCCATACGTTTATGACATTAATCCAATCTCGTATATATGAATGTACACATCAGATATTTCAGTCGTAGTTGAAAGGAAAAGATAATGAAATCAAATTACACATTAACAGCAGACATCTGAAACAATCACAACAATCACCACATTTTTATATTTCCTATCAGAACAAATTTAATACTTTCAAACCTATTGATATATTAAAATTCTAATCACAACTGCTGCTCCTAAGAGTGTCCTTGTTTATAGCAGTCACATAAAATATTTTCAAGCCCCACAATGCATTAGCTGAATGAGTTGAAATATGTAAGCCTGATAACTTGTTTACTGAATTTCAGCATATCTCTTTCAGAAAATCAACTGTTGGGTCATTTGTTTTCCACATTCATGAGTCATACCAGCAAGTTGTCCAGCTACAATTGAAGTTCAACAGATAGTTACAGAATTGGGGATAAATTCATAATTATCCAAGAAATTATATAAGAGAAATTGCTACAATTTCTTAACAAGCTACTTCTAAAAATCCATTACGACCAGCTGAATTCAGTGCATGAGGCTGATGTAATCAAACACTTCTATTAAAATCTGGTGATATCTGTATCAGTAGAAGATCTCTTCTAGCCTTGGTTCAGGTAAAAAAACCTGAGACACAGTGAGACTTAAGGACATGCTGCATTTAAACACACTCCAAGATTGGATGGACCTGGGCTTTGGTCATGAAGTTCATTCATCTTTTCTTTACCTGTATTCCTTATCCTTTCAGCAGTAAGAACAAACTTATTCCTAAAGTAACTTAATTGAGTTATATTCTAGGAAATATTTTTCGATACAAAGGCAGTCATACTTTTCAAACCTGATATTTCTCGGTTCATCACCTTTAAAAAGGGGTGCAATTGATCATACTGAAATAATGGTAGGTACTGAACTTTACCGTGTTCTTAAAATATCAGATGAACCATAAAAAACTGCTCTGTCTTTTGAAATAGCACACATTTCAGACTTGAACAGTAAATTATGGCCTTAAAATTCTCTCTGGCATTTAAAAGTTTTGTGTGACTCATTGTCCAAATAAGCTAAACAACAAACATAATGTTAACTATAAAACAAAGTGTTAAAAAATGACTACTTTAA
This sequence comes from Upupa epops, assembly GCA_013397515.1. Classification (NCBI taxonomy): domain Eukaryota; kingdom Metazoa; phylum Chordata; class Aves; order Bucerotiformes; family Upupidae; genus Upupa; species Upupa epops. The sequence goes on along the minus strand of VZRI01005204.1, from coordinate 320,197 downwards.
GTGCAAGACTAGGACATATTTCACAGAAAATGTGGAAAAGCTTGTTTAAAAACTACAGTAAACAATCAAATATTCTTCAGTGCACATAATTAGTATGTACATTATAATTTAAAACTGAGTACCGATGACTGCTGTTGCTGATCTTTTAAAATCTGTTACAAAATATAAATAGGATAAGAGGATAGCTGATAAACCAGGACATAAAGTTCTCTCTTCCTTCATTTTTTTTTCTCTTTTCCTTTCCTCTCCACTTGGAATGAAGTTTCTTCTGGCTTCTTCAAAAAAGTGCACAATCCCACACCCACACACAAATTAATCCCAAAACCACTTTTCTAAGTTTCCAATGGACTTGTATTCCTGGTGTCTTTTCACATGATCACAAGCAAAACACGCGTGTGACTCCCAGAACCTTGGAAGATGCACTGAGAAATCCTTCTTCCAATTGAAGTAACTAAGGTACATCTTGTTATTTTTGTCAAGCATCAGAAGATATTCTGCCAGCTCTCTGGGGGAGAGAAAATCTTCCACATGTATGAAAGAGTCTGCTGGAATGTAGTTCTCATAGTTTTCTCTGGAAGGGCCCAGTACAACTGGTACTGATCCAGCCAGGAGAGCATTGTAAAGTTTCTCAGTGATGTAATCTTTATGGATCGAATTTTCAAAGGAGAGATAGAATTTGCAAGTGGAGATAGTTGGAATCAAGTTTTTATCATTGACATAGTCTCCAAAAGCTTGTCCATAGGTGTGGATTTCAATGTACTTGCTGAGCTCATTGTAGTACTTGACTCGAGCGTGTTCAGGGTTCCAGTTACTTACAACCCAACAGACCAAGTTTTCCTTACTTGGCACTTCAAATGTGAAGGAACTTGTCCCAACCATCATGAAGCCATAAGGCACCTGAATATCTGAATCACGCCGATAAGTCAGGGTGAGGTTAAAGAGGTGTTCAATGCCACTCTTTTGGGGAGTATGAGTTGGAGACTCCAAGTTCATCCAAATCCACTTCTGGAATGGTGGCCTGGCTTGCTGAGGTAAATTAGTCAGATCCCAGCTAATGTCCCTATGGTGAATGAGAACAGCATGGGATTTGTTATATAGTGAGCGGTCAATAGTCAGATGGCACCCATGGATATTGAACATTGTTTGGCAGGATGTTAAATCAAATGTCTGACCAAATGGCCAAACCCAGATCAAAACAGTAGTTTCATTAAGATTATCTGGTTTAGAAGAAAAGAAACTCTTCATTTTCAAAACTGAACTGGCTGATTCTATAGGACCAGAGATCCAGCTATTTGTTGGTTTGATATAAATTAATATAAATGCCATGAAACAACCAAGGACAATGAAGATAATAAAAAATGGCCGGAAAATTCCTTTAGATGTCGATGTCATAATTTGTTCTGAGAAGAAAGAGAGGAAGAAAAAGAGAGAAAATAACATCAGATATTAGATTATGTATTTATGTCCTGTTAAAGAAATCAGACATTAGACATCACCATGGGCTGAACTTCAATATGATCAAGCTGTAGCCTCAGAACTACCCTTTGGGTAGAGAAAGTAGTTGTTCTTGCATGTTAGTCGTAACAATGAGCGAGTATTTCGCCTCTTCACATGAAAAGCTAATTGACATAAAATAAAAGCAGGATTTTAACACATGCCTTACTTGGTATTAATTGGTATCTATCCTGAGAAGTCTTTTTGCTTAATACCTAGGCCAAGAGTTTAAGAGAGGCACAAGACAGACAAAATTACTGTCTGATTTTATTCTTGTGTCTGTGTAAGGGACCACATGCTGCAGATTTGGTCCAACTGTACTTTTGTGTATGGAGGATAATGGAGGATGTACGTGTGGAGGATATCTAAATATAGAAGCATGGAAAAGGAAAGACATGAGAATCACAGAATCATAGAATCATTAGGGATCGGAAGGGACCTTGAAAGTCATCTAGTCCAATCTCCCTGCCACAGCAGGATCACCTAGACCAAATCACACAGGAACACATCCAGGCGGGTATTGAACATCTCCACAGGAGATTCCACAACCTCCCTGGGCAGCCTGTTCCAGTGCTCCATTACCCTCACTGTGAACAAGTTTCTTCTGATATTGATATGGAACCTCTTACATTCCAGCTTGCAACCATTGTCCCTTGTGCTATCACTAGATGACATTGAGAAGATACTGGCTCCATCCTCCTGACACCCACCCCTCACATATTTATAGGCATTACTGAGGTCACCCCTCAGCCTCCTCTTCTCCAAGCTCAAGAGACCCAGCTCCCTCAGCCTTTCCTCATAAGGGAGGTGCTCTGCTTTCTTCATCATCTTTGTTGCTCTACGCTGAGACACCCTCCAGCAGCATTGTGTCCTTCTTGAACTGAGGAGCCCGCAAATGGACACAGTGCAGAGTAGTAACTTAAGTTCTATAGTCAATACAACTCCTACAAAACTATTTGATGGCTGGTGACACCCCTTGTCTCAATCCTTTTGTTTAGGACATAGTTTAGCAAGTCCTTTCGGCTTTAAGCAGAATGATCCTAAACTGTTGTGACCATGGGTTTTCCACTTATGCTCACCAGTTTAAATCCCTCTGAAAGAAATATGTGGTTTTACAGCAACATCTCATTGGCTTTTGATGTTGAATTTTTTGTGTCTACATGGGAGGTTATGACCCACAAAGCGTTGCTTCCCTGCTTTACTATAGTGGAAGTCAGAATGTAGTCTCTGAGCTAGAAAGGATTTAGGTTGAGCAGCTCTCAGAGAAGAAGCTCAATGGAAAAACGAGAGACTGAGCTGCTCATGTAACTGCTCTTCATTTCTGTGCTATTGAAACCGACACACAGAATAGGCAGAGCTTTTCACTGAACAGATAGCATGAGCTGAGTTTGAACAATAGGTTGGGAAATATGTCCATTCACAGAGACTGATAATTTTCTAGGGATCGACATGGATGGGAAATCAGAAAAGGACCTTGTCTTGTAACTTAGTCACCCTCCAGTTATAAGCTCTTTGACAACAAGCCTCTCTGACAGGGATTATTTCACACTAAGCTCTTTTGCTAATTAATAAAACCCCCTGCATCAGGACATGGCAATTTTTACTACATGGGAAATGACCAGATGTTATGTGTTCTGTCCTCTGTTTGAAATTCTAGTCTGTCCACAGTGCTGCACTTGTATAGGAAGCTTTCTAATTGTAGTGTCAATGTGAGGATAAATGCTTGCTGTCTGTGCTACCCTCAATACCAATATTAATGTTTTCCAGCACTAAGCAGGTCACGTTACCTGTTTTATCTCTTCCTGATCTGTTTCCTCATATTGCTTTGGTGCACTGTCAATCCCCTGATCTGCGATCACAGTTCTTAGAATTTACTTTTCACCAAAACTCTAGCCTACAGTCAGGGTAGTCTGTTTTAGATTTCCATCCTTTGGATCCAGAGAACCAGCCATTCACGGTGCAGACCAATACGTGCATTAGGTGTACAGGCATCACTGGCATGCTTCACTTTGAAGCTACAGCAATTGGGGTGGTTGTGTACAGTGTTATAAAGGAAAGATGTATTTAAACCTGCAATGGAGCAGGAGTCCTAAGCAAACTTGTAAATAAGCCAAAGAGCTGGGTAGGATTTTGCCATGGAATTCTATGTTGCCATTTCATTGTGTGTTAACTCCAGTTGCAACTATTAAGATGTAAACTGGGAATAGCTGTAATTTTGTAGGATGAAGTGCTAACCTCAAATACAGTAATTTCTGTGCTTCATAAAGCACGCTGAAGAACCTATGGAACAGACTGGCAAACTCTGCCTTCGTGGCTATTGGGACTGAGTCTTTTGGACTTTGGGACTGAAGGTATGTGGTAGCATCTGTTGACAGATCCTAACTCCTTGAGAAGAAGCTTGTCTGCACTGCTAGGAAATATCGATTGCAGAGCTTTCCTTTTCCCACTAGAATTCAGACAATCTTTTTTTCACAATATTCCATAAATAAATTTGTATGTTGCTTTCCTTCTTCTCTTTTGTGCCCAGGATAACTGCTGATCTTCCACTGTAATTCTCAGTGTAAAGGTGATGCTAAGGAGCCATTTGTCACGACAGACCCAGCCAAGTAACCTTAGCTCACCCTTCCTCTTTCATGGCCTTCCTTCTAGCGCAGAATCACTAATTTCCTTTCTGTGGACACCCCACCCCCCCTCATCAATTTCTGGAATGGCAGGCTCTGAAAAGAAAACTCTGTCACAGAAATGTGTTTACTGAGACCTCTGCCAAATGGGAGAATTCGGCACTTTTGATAGCTTTGCTGTAAAGTACATTTCAGAGTGTGGTGGCATAGCAAGTATTTTCTAGGTGCTGTTTCTTCCTAGCTGAATGTGTCGTATTTCATCAGTACAAGACTATTTTTCTTAGTACAAAACTTAGCAAGGCTTCTTTTTAAGTGCAAACTTTGGCATTCCATCAGCAAGCAACTCCATTTAGTAGCAACACAACAGAGAGATAGTAACAGGGTACCAGCAACTTTAACCCCAAGTACACCAGGCCAGGCTTGCAAAAACATACCTGTTTTGAGAATACATCATGTTCACTAAGAAATAAATATTACCGGAACTTCATTGCAACAGGGATTTCTTAATCATTCCAGAAGGGATAGCTATGTGTTTTACAGTTATACAACACAGCTAGAGGGAGAAAACATAAACTGTTCAGTCAGTAATATTAATGCCTTTTTCCTCAGTATTTTTTACTTCAGTTTTTCTCATACACCCGCAGTGTTTTGCCAGAAGCACAGAATATATCACTGCTCGCAGAGGTATGTTTTCATTATTACTCTACTACTACAAAATTTGCCAAAATTCAAAATCATGTCAAGAAATTCTAAACAACTCCCAGATAGTCTCTGAGGATCACTCCTGGGATTAGACTGGTGCAAGAGATTTATTACAGAGCACAGGGACACAGAAGTAAGCAGAGGTGTCAGGAGTAGCCCCTTTAGATGCATACAACTAGCTACATGGATGCTGGGGACTATTAAAAGGACAGTCAGTGAAGTGAGGACTGATAGAAATCACAAGCAAATATTCATCAGTAGAAAGAATGCTCATTTGAAATTGTTTTCCCTGTCCTCTGACATCTTTCACCAGCCGCTGCCATGGTATATATGCATTTATGTTGAGAGCTGTGTCTTCTTTGACCACACTTCCCATCATCTGGATTCACGTGCAGTATTAAAAGAAGATTGATTGTCTCAGGACAGTCTGAGTTTGACTCCTCTAGAACTCAGTTCCGCGTGGATGTGCTCCAGGTAGCTTTTGGTTTAGCTGTCTGAGGCTGAAGAATGCTCCTTTTCATTAACTCTCATCACTCCCAGCTATGCCTCCTGTGTCCCAGCTGGAACAGTGAATTTTTCCCCTGCCTTCCATGCCTTTCCATGCCTGTCCCACAGATTTCTGAAAGCAGCCCTGTATGAAAAGGCTCAAAAGAGCTGCACACAGTTAAAGGATGAAGCTGAATGAGCTGCTAATCTCAGACTGCATATTTTTGTTCTATTGTTTGCAACACTCTTTTTCTTCTCCTCCCTCCACCTCCTTCGTTTTGAGGTTATTTGTTCAGCTCCTCAGATCCCAGTATTGTGTATTTGCACTTTGAGAACAGCATAGAACCAGCTTATTCAGCAGTGATAATTTTAATTTTATCGTTTCAGAAAAATGACTGAACAGCACCTCAAGGACAGGCAAATGGATTTGTTTAGGGATGGAGCTGAATCTACACAGCTTAGCAATAGGAGACTGGATTCTGCCCCTAGGTCCTGGGGCTGGCCTAGATGACCTCATTTGATTCCCTCCTGCTTTGTGCTCAATGATAATATTGAGCAGGGACTCTTGTAAAACACACCTAATGAAAATTAGTCTAAAAACTCTACATCTTGGAACTTGTCTTGCAGAGTAGGAAACAGTCCTACTGTACACAGTGAAAATGTGGAGGAAAGTGAAAAGCTGCGAATGACAACAAAATCCCTATCTTCAAAGGCTGGGTGTAAAGCTTCCTCTCAGTCACTAGCTGAGATGCTGCTGCTTTTTTGAAAATCTCTGAATCTTGTTCCTTCAGGCCCTGCTTAGGAAAACCCTTTTCTTAACTCCCTTCTCCCAGCTGCGGTGCAACACAGGGCTGGCTGCTACAGCTCAACAGCCCCCAGCCATCCCCTGTGATTGTCATCTGTCCTCTCCTTCTCCTCACGGCAGTCTCACGCTGTCACTCTCCAGCTGCTTAGGCAACAGCTCAGTGGTTCCTTTCTGCAATCCAAAATGTCTTAGCCAGGGACACGGAGTCTCAGCGTAACAGAGGGAAATGGCTCCTGCATGGCTGTCCAGATTGGAGTGACACCCGTCCCTGACACACATGAAATAAACACTTAAAAAAATTTAAACTGCAATCAGCAAAAAGCTTTTCCAGAAAAGCTATCACCAGTGTCAGGACACCCACTTCACACTGCAGCCATGCTGCTTTCTAATGGTGAGTTTTTAAGTTTGCCTTGGCAGGAACGTGAGAGTCCCCCTAGCACACCTGGACAACACACGCATGGAAATTATCAGACACCTTGGCAGCATTGTCAGCCTCAGTAGCATGCACAGACAGGACCTTTTTACCTTAACTTCCACGCTGGATTGTCCACATCACAGCTACTTTATGGTTAGTAATGTTCCGTGAAAATGGTGGTGGTTTTCCATACAGAAAATGAGGTCTTCACCACTACAGCTTAACAGCAAACTTTATCTGCCTTGCCAGGAAAGTGCTTTGTATCTTCCTGGAGAACACGTCTTCCAAAAGCCCTGGAAAGACTCTACTCCAAAGATGGAGTAGAGTCCAAAGACTCTACTGATCAAAGAAATGCTTGAGGTTTGGGGACAGTAAACTGCTGTTCACTCTGATTCTGCCATCGCTGCAGAAAGGGCTCTGCAGAAAGTAGCATTGTGGCTGCTTTGTGAAACTGCAGCTGTGCAGCTTGAATACGGGTAGTACACCTGTGATGGCTACCAGCCCACCATAAAGCCCTGGGTAACTAACAGTAACAGTAGGTGGGAAAATGCTGTGGGCTAAGCCAAACGGGGATGGACCATGAAGAGGCAGGAGAATCATCTGGTGCATGTGTGCTAAACTCCACACCCCAGAGTCACAGTGGTTTCTGGTTGATTTTGTAGTATCCAGTTCCCTAGTAAAATGGAAAAATACCCCTGTTCAAAGCAGACAAAACAGCATTAGGAAAAGAGCAGAGAGTGCCTGTTTATGATGGTGAATACTTACTTCTGTGACAAAGCAGGTAAAGCATTGGAATAGGTTGCTCAAGGAGGTTGTGGATACCCCATCCCTGGAAATGTTCAAGGCCAGGTTGGATGGGGCATTGAGCATGAGAGAGGTGTCCTTGTTCACAGCAGGAGGGTTGGACCTACGTGATCTTCAAGGAACCTTCCAGACTAAACCACTCTGTGATTATGTGATTCTGTGATTCTTGAGCTCTAAGCACCAGCTGCCTGTGCAGATACAATTAGGGGCTGTGTGCAGTACCTACACTGCTGTATCTTGCTGCATAGGCAGGCTTGAAAATTCTAACTGGGATTGATTTAGTGCTGTTTTTTTCTGCAGATACAATGGCACAGATCTGGAGGTTTCTGCCACTTACAGCAAAACTCCTGAGACACCTCTATAGCCTAGAAAGAAATCCTGAAAGCCCTCTAAAAATCCTGTAAAATCCTCAATCTGATGTCTACTTAAATTTTCACTTCTCTGCCTGCATATTATCTTCTCCTTAAGAAACTCATTATAGCTGTGGGTTTGGACCTGTGCTGATGTAATTATTTGCCAGTATGCAGGTCAATGCTCTTGCTTTAATTTGCAAAATCTTAAGTGCTATGGATTGTAAATTGCCAGAGAGACAACAACTAATCTAAAGAGAAAAAAAACCAACTGAAGTGCTCAAATCAGTTGCATTCTGCTATGGTACCTGAAAAGGAAGAGCATTTACTAGTAAAGTCAGAAGGAAAGTAACAACAGGTGATGAGTTATAGGCCTATTTTACTTGGAATATGTCTTTGTTCTTTGCAAATAAAGTAGGACATTTGTTTTAGTCAACTGATTTGGTTTTCTTGACTTCTGAACAAAGAAATAATTAAGAGTTGATATGCAGGACTCAAGGTGATCAAGAGTCCTTACCCAGGTTCTGCTAGTTGTCTGAATGACTTGAGCAGAGCTCCTCACTGCTCTAGCTTTCATAAAAGAGCATCAGTGACTCAAAGCTCCAGCTTAGAGCATAGAGCATACAGATTGTTCATAACAAAAGACACTGAGTGCCAAAACTGATTGTTGTCCCACCAGGGAAAGGGAAAATTCAAGTAAATGACAGTAATGTAGAGCACTTGTGAGTGTAAGGACATCAGCACTACCTTCATGGACAATTGGAAAACCAGAATAGCACCTGTCATTTCCCCATGGAGCACCAACAGCAATGTTTTCAAGGTGACTTGTGTTGGAGGTGCTTAACTTTTTAAAGAGAGAGGCTGGTGGGTGATAATAAAACAAGACTTTTAAGCTAAGTGCTTTGTCTTGCTGGAGCAAACAAATTAGTCAGTCACTATAAAGATTAGCTGATTTGGATAGTGAATAAACACAAAAAGAACGCTTTTAAGAGGCCAATCTAAGTGGCTTCTTATTCACACACAGAGAGAAAGAGCAAATTCCATACAAAGCAAATTAAACATCATTCCTAGGAATCAGAAGCTTAAACATACGCACACACACAAACAGAAAAATAAACATAATCCCCCCAACCCTGAAACATTAAATAGCAAGACTGAAAGCATATTTTAAACAAAATGTATTGTTTTGACAGTATATATTGTAAAACCAACAAAAGCAATTGTCCTAAACCTCTCAAACTGCACACTCTGAGAAAACAGAGAAAGCAGTGGCTAATTTCTGGGAGTATCTCTTTGTGTGCATAACAAAAGGAAGAGCAGAGCCAGAACTACTAGCGTAACGAATGAGAAATACAGCCTAACAAAAAGACTTTGAAAAGTGTTCCTGGAAAAGGGAAAAAGAAATCCCTCAGTCAAGCTAGTGCAAATGCGTAAGAGGAATAGGTTGAAAGAACAATAGTATGAAAAATCCCCTAGTAGTTACAAACACCTACATATTTGAGAGTGATGTTCTCCTGTTACTACTTCGTGTCTGGATTCACATATGCAAGGATGCTTCTGAAAGCAGCTCTCAAGGTTAGACTACAGGAAAGAAGAACATTCTCCATTGACTGCTGACAGCATATTGTACAAAGCAGATCAGCAGTTAGAGCAGAGATCAACTTAATCTGAAAGACTCAAGCATAGGCTATCAGTTTATTGTCTTCTTTTTGTGCTTATTAAAGAGAGAAAACTTCCTTGCAGTGTAAGTGAAAGCAGTTCAATGTGATGTTCACTTACTGGATTTTACTCTCATAGATTATTCTACTCTTAATAGAGCAAAAAACCCATAATTAATCAATAAAGTGTTTACCACTACATCTTGGAAAGGCAATTTGCCAAGCAGTCTTTTTGTCTTCCTCATGTTCGCTGCCTCTAGTCTTTCTCTGGTACAACTCTACTGTACATAAGGTTCCAAGTTAGAGAAGGCCAGATTGAAATTGGATGTTAGGAAGAAGTTCTTCAGCAGGAGGGTAACTGAACACTGGAACAAGTTGCCCAGGGCAGTAGTTGAGGCCCTGTCCCTGTAGATATTCAATTTGAGGCTGGAGAAGTCTCCAGGCAACCAGATCTAGTTAAGGATGTCCCTGCTCACTGCAGGGGCATTGGACTGGATGAGCTTTGAAGGTTCCTTTCAACCTGATCCACTCTAGGATTCTATGATACTAAACCCAGGTATTTAAACAAGGGAAAGTTTTCATTTGTTCCTACTCTATATATGAGGAAGACTTCATACAGCCATCTTACTCAGAGAATAACTTTCTAAAGAAAGTCAGCAGAGATAGCTGGGAGGAAATATAAGAGAGAGTAAAGGAATAAATTGAAACAGGGTAAAAAAGTGAGCTAGATATGAGATCAGCAACACTCAATAGAATTGTTTTCCTCTGCTTTAAGGATACTGATGTAAAGAAAAATAATGGCATGCAGTTGCCTTTGCAGTCTGTGGATCAGTGCAGTTACCCCAGCTTAGTCAATGTGGGTAAAGCTGAAGTGATGACAAGAATGATTTATTAGTCTATCCCAAGTTCTAAGAAGCCCCAAACCAGAAACCTACAGTATTAGTAAGGATCAGGGGAACTGTTGGTATCTGTCTTCAAAATGGCAACCCTTAAATCCTCTGTTCATTTGTCTTTTAGTGCTGGTCATGCTTTAACTGTCTGTGGCCTTCTGCTTTTCAGGTTCCTGTACACTGAGCAGCCTGGTGCCAGCACATCCCCAGAAGGGACCCATTCATCACAGGGGAGGGCCATTCAGAATTGCTAAATTGGCTATTCTTCCATTTCTTGGTCCTAAGGAGCAGACTCCAGCTTAAAGACAGCAATAGCAGCTACTTTTTGTTTGTCTGATTTTAAAAGAAACAGGCATAGGATGAAGGAATGGAGTAGAATGACCTTAAAGATCATCTTGTTCCAACTCCCTTGCAATGGGCAGGGACACTTCCCATCAGACCAGGGCACAGAAAACCCCACCCAAACTGGTCTTGAATGCTTCCTGTGATGGAGCATAACTTCTCTGAGCAACCAGTTTCAGTATCTTACAACATTCACAGTAAGGCACATCTTTCCAAATCTACACTCTTCTACAGAGTTTGAAGCTATTACCCCTCATTCTGCCACCTCATTGGCTTGTGTTAAAGTCAACTCCACTTTTCTTGTAGGCTCCCTCCAGGTACTGGAAGGCCACAGTAAGGTCTCCTCAGAGCCTTCTCTTCACCAGGCTGAACATCCAAAATTCTCTCAACCTGTCCTTATAGGAGAGGTATTTCAGCTCCCTGACCATCTTTGTGGCCTTCCACTGAACCTACTTCAACAGATCATCACCTTCTTGTGTCAGGGGGTTCCAGAGCTGTACATTGTAGTCTAGGTGGGGTCTCATGAAAGCAGAGGGGATTAATCACATCCCTTAACCTGCTGAACATGCTGCTTTCGGTGCAGTTCAGGACGTAGTTGGTCTTCTGGGCTGCACTGGATTGCTTAGGTTTTGCAAACATTAATTAACTTTTAATCACAGTAGAGTCAAAAACTATTACTGAAACTCTCTGCTTTACATGGCGTAAAGGAGGGGTAGGAGTCAAGTTCCAGAAAGATAAAGTGATTTTCAAAATATCATAAAGATTTTCACAGACATTTGACAATGATGACTTCAGTTTACATCAAAACAGTGGAGTCTGTGGGATAGAGTGTTTTCCTTCAAACAGATGTCACCAGAAGCTAGTCAGATCATGTTTATTCAGATCAGATATCTCTGGGGTGCTCTCTGAAAACACATCTAAATCTACTTAATTGTATTAATTTAGTAAAGGAAAATGGAAGATTTAATCAGATTAGAGTCAGTGACCCCTTGATCTTTACAACAAGAAAAAATACAACATTTTTGCAGAACAATAGGTGAAGTATTGTCAGTAAAGCTGGATTTGCTGAAAGATAAGAAGCACAAGACAAAATCTCACTCACAGAAGCACAAGGAAACCTTCTATCAATTTTAGTGTGGTTAGGATCTGATGTCTCGCTTGATTTCCTCACACTCAAGGAGTGAGAAAAAGAAGTAAAAAGTTATTCCTTTGTGATGAAAGTTAACTTAGCAATGCAAAACCTAAGGCAATTTATGAGACAGAGTAAGTCAGAGCACAGGACATCTAGAGCAAGTTACAGATGATAAAGACTCTTCCATATAGGCAGGCACACACAATCTGTAAGCTTAAAAAGGTTTAATCACAGTGCCATCTCAGTTTTGACACTTGAAGCCTTTTATCAATGCAAATATACATATTTAAATATATACATGCAAGTGTGTGTGTATATATATATATATATATACACACCCCTCATTTATGTGGCATTTGTAGCACACTTAATTCTTTAGCTACCCTGAAATGTTCCTCATCTACTCTGCTTATTTCTTACATTCACTTGAGCTTACATTCACCTGTGTAAGGGTGACATATACACATACTCACATCCCTGTGAGTATACAGGGAACCACTGCCTAGCCTGGTGGATAATGCACAGAGGCAGGGACCCTAATGAGATGTGCTGCTCCGCAGTGTGACAGCCAGCAGGTTCAGAAGGCAATGAAGCGGCTACTGCTGCCATCCTGGCAAATGGGAGGGAGAGAAACAGAGCATTGAATTTACTGAAGCACCGAGCCGGGGAAGGGTGGATGGGAACAGGAGGTGGAAAGTGAAGAAGAGGATTATTGTATATCAGAATAATATCTTTTTCTTTCTTATAAACTTGAACACTCTTGTCAGAGAGGATATGAAAGAAGGCACTGCTCTCGAATTGTTGCTTCAGCAAGGACCATGACAGCAGGCTGAATCTTGCAATCCTGAGGATTATTTACAGCATGAGATAAATGAGACCTCTTGGATAAATTCTGGAGATGGGAAATCTGCCTTTCCACTCTTGGGAAAAGTTTAGAAAGGGGTGAAAAGGTAGTTGCTCAGACTAGGATGCTGATGAAATCTATCATGGAGGAATGAGGTGGATTTGCTCAAGAATATTTCCTAATTAGCAGACAAGTATGTTTGCTGACAGAGCTGATATGAATAGAAAGCTTCAAAGATAAAGGATTCTTAAAATCTAATTTAATTTTCATTTGCATTCTGCCCATTTTGGCGTCTTCCACATCAGCAATGAATATCAGCTTCATTTTTATTACCAGTCACTGTCTTTCAAGTTCTCTGTGCTTTCAGGTTTTGAGTCATGAATATGACAAATATGATAATTATCATCATCCAATTAATTCTAGTGGATTAATTTTGATTGCCAATACAAGGATCTAAGCTTTATGAGTGGCACCTTCCTTTAAAAATTATTTTAGAATAAAGTCCTTTAAAGGTTTGGGGGTTTTTTTGAAATATCTCCTGTTTATATTCTGAGTGATTCTGTTCAGGTTCCTATGCCATGCATGGCACTTCAGCATCTGGGCTTGTTATGTATTGTTCTAAAGTCATGCTCTGTGGTGCCAAACGTGAAGATTAATATGTAAGTAGAATATTTGGGAAATTAATCTATTTAAATTCTGCTTCTGTACTCACAGAGGAGGTAGTTTTGCTCTGCTCTGCATGTGCACAGGAGAGAAGATTGACCTGGGAGTATAGAACCAGTTTACTTTCTTAGTACTGCTCTCACTAGCTGCCTGGCTGGGAAAACATACCTCCAACAGAACTCAGCTGCTGTGTGGGATCAGTCTCTGACTGGCTAGTTTCCACTGCAGGACCTTCAGCAATAGAGAGGGTTTGTGTCGCAGGGCTGTATTCATCCTTGCAGGCTGATTTACCACTAGAGAAAGTTGGGCCAAGTCAGAAGAAGGAAGGCATTGTATAAATATATGTGAAGGCAGGAGGAGGTTTTGTAACTCTGCTTTTGGTGTTCAGTCTGAGATTATCAGCAGGTGGCAGCTAACGTGTGCTTACGTAACAGATGCACACACCATATGCACTATACATCCTAACTGAGTGCATTTTGCTCCCTTAAGCAAGTAAAACAAAGAAATGCTTGTTCCAAAGTGTTAAAAGCTAGAAATATTCATTAGAAGCCCTAGCTGTGAGTCATTGCTACCTTATGTCACTCTGTTTGGTCATGTATTTGAAGTGAATTCATGATTTTATTTTTTGGGTGGTGAAAGAGCAACAAAGACTCTGAAGATGTACTTGCTGGTGAAGAGGAACTACTGGAATAGGTTGCCCTGGGAGGTAGCTGAAGCCCCATGCCTGGAGATAAAGTGATGTTGAAGAAGGATCTGGGCAACCTGATCTATGTGAAGATGTCCCTGCTCACTGCAGGAGGTGACCTTTGGAGGTCCCTTCCAATCCGGGCCATTATACGATTCTGTGTTCATGGACAGAACAGTGGATGGTCCTTCTTAAACTACAAGAACCATTTCAACCTGCTGCAAGAGCTCTGACTGTTCTGGAAGCTCTGCTGCTGCATGTAGGTACAGTTCATGCTGTAGGACCCCAAATTGGAAAGGAAAAATGTGAACACCTATATTTCTTTAAGAACTGAACTGACAGACAGTGAGGTGAAGTGAAGTGAAGTGAGGTGAGGTGAGGTGAGGTGAGGTGAGGTGAGGTGAGGTGAAGTGAAGGAGTCATGGAACTGATTTGAAGATTGCAGTATGGCTCCAAGCAGATCACTAACACAGACAACAGTGACAACTGCAAAGTTGTAATAATTAACCATGTTTGATTGGTTCTTTGCAATCTTACAGTACAATACACCAAGACACAATTGTAGAATCATGGAATGGCTTGGGCTGGAAGAGACCTTGAAGATCACCCTCCTGCTACGGGCAGAGACACCTCTCGGCAGACCAAGTTACCCAAAGCCCCATCCTACCTGGCTTTGAACACTTCCAGACATAGGGCAACCTCCTTGGGCAAATTATTGCAGTGTCGTGCTACCCTTATGGTGAAGAACTTCCTAATATCCAATATAAATCTTCCCTCTTTCAGTTTCAGGCCATCGATCCTTGTCCTATCACTACAGGACTTTGTGAAAAGCCCTTCTCCAGCCTTCCTGTAGCCCCCTTCATGTACTGGAAGGCTGCTATTAGATCACCCTGGAGCCTTCTCTTCTCTAAGCTGAACAATCCTCGTGTTCTCAGGCTGTCTTCATAGCAGACCTAGCAAAGAAATGGCAATAACCTGACATTATCTGAATGCTTAATGGAGTGTTATCATAGCTGGTGTATCTGTGAGATATTCCTGTGCTCATTTGTAGCTCCTGGTGAGCTCCCAATGACAATTGTTGCGGCAATTGACACAATAGATGAGGAGAAAGATGATGTTTAAAGATCACAGAAGAAATTTTAACTATTGAATTACTTTGGGTTTTCAAAAGTGCAACTATACTATGAATTTCTAGATTCTAAATACTGGTCTAGGTGATCCTGCTGTGGCAGGGGGATTGGACTAGATGATCTTTTGAGGTCTCTTCTGATCCCTAATGATTCTATGTAACATTAACTGGAAAACACCACTCGTCAAATGCTTATGAAATATTTTAGAAAATTCTTCACAGTTTAGCAAAAGTCTTCATGCTTTAAGCTGATTGTTTGAACACCAAGGAAGCTTTTACTCCATGTCCATGGCATAAGCATTTAAACAGAATGCAACAGATTACAGAACAGAACTGTGTGCGATTGACAGATACAGGAATTTGACTGCACTTGTGTGTTATTTAAGATGATAACAAATCTAATGTGTTCACCTGGAAAAGCTGGTATTGGATGGGTGACCTTTACTTGCTGGTGAAAGTAAAATGAAATAAATTCCATTTCAGCCTCTCTGAACTGAACTGTGAGTGTTTCACTAGGAGCCTTGTAATTGCTTTGCAAAGATTTTTTTTTTTTCCTTAATAGAGAGTAAAATACAATAATCTCCCAAGAGACTTCTGGAAAGATACCTGGAATTGTCATTTTGTGCAAGGAAGCAAGGCAGAGTTTTGCGGAGCTGATGTGTTGATAGCATGATTGCTTTAGTTAGATTTCTTTTTCCGTTGGGATTTCACATCACTGTTTTATTTAACTGCCATGTATGAGGGAAATTACACAAAATGAGTAATGTTCATGGAAACGTGGCAGGGAATCTAGCTTTGGAAAACCTTGATTTACAAAATCTAACAACAGAGAAGAGATGTGTTTCTGCTGCTATTATTCTTTGAAATGCAGAGGAAAGATCTTTAATGTAATTTACAGATTCCTGCAGTGTTCCTGCTGTTGTCTTCTGCTAGTGGAGGGCAAACTCGGATTGAGTGGACAGTAGCTCCATACTGTGATGGAAATGACTTTCTTGTGTTCACTGGACAAGGTGAATTATGTGTCCTCTGCTTCCTGTTCTCTTCCCATCCACTGGTTCTCAAATTATTGTGGCTTCTGATGCACTGGGCACAAAACTAGATTTTGATCTATGAAGGTTTAAGGAGAATTGATTATACAATGCTTACCTTTTTTGTTCTCCATTATCATTGTGTCAAAACAAGTGAAAAAGCCATCTTGAGAATGGCTGGCTTGTTAGCATTTTCTCAGAGCTACTTTTTGTCAGAATATAAACAAATTCTCAGGGAAGCCCACAGCCACTTCAATAGCAGAGCACCTTGTTTAAGAGGGAATGGTCTGAAGGTTTTCAATTTTGCCCTGCTGAAAATGAGAACAGTTTCAATATCACAAAACTTTACAGAGGACATGAGATCATTCCAGTCATAAATTTATTATGCCTTCAGTGTCTGGGAGATTTCTTATCCTCTGTCAAGCCTGAAGGACAGGTACCTCCTGTTTCACACTGTCAGGGTAGGCAATGATACCAGAATCACATATCATTGACCTGTACAGTGGGATTACCTTCTAAAGGAAAGCAAGAATGGAAGAAATACATCACACCCTGATACAGACATAGTCTGAATAATTAGTAGTTTTTATTAGGAGAGAATCCAGCAACTGTTGGAACTGCTGCAGTTATCTCATTGAGCCATGGTACATCCGGTATTACATCCCTGATATCTTTTGCAAACTTCTGTCTTGATACTATGTGCATGCCCACAGCAGCCCCACTCTGCTCATTGTTTATTACTGAACATGTTCCTCTCTCTCCCAGAAGCAGACACTCTGAATTAAAAATGTCTGCAGGATCCAGATCATGGATTGTGGATTTCAGGTAAAACCTTTGTCCAATTAATGAATTAAAGGGCCATGAATTTGGTTATAATATTTGGGGTTTGTATAGGTTTGCCGGACCAGTGGTTGCAGGATTTGTATATAGTACAGTGTAAATGCCTCATTTGAAGCCTTATGTTCCTCTGTGTTCAGCTCCATTGACCTCCAACCCCAGTTTCCTCACTGCCCTGTTCTGGCCAAACACTCAGCTGACATGGGTCCTGCTCTGATGGTTAGTGGATTGCATGCTGGACCTCACTTTTAATGCTTTTTACCTTACCAACTGGGAATCACTGCTCTTGAGGCTTCCCTAATATTTGGCCACAGCATAAATATGACCACCATGCTATGAAGAAGTTTGTAGTCCAAACCAGTCAGGCTATGATGCTGTAACAGGCAGAAGGATTCACAAAGCCACAGAATGATACAGAGAATAGGCAATCCCAAATGGAACACAAAACTCTAAAGTAACTCCTGCTGTAGCTGTAGGGAGAAAAATCCCCTAGACAAAGCAAAGCAATAGATGCTTGGTAATAAATGATACAGGAAAGGCAATTCTTAACCCTCGATATTGTGACTCCAAAACAGAGTAACTCCAAATAGGCATCTGAGTAGGGTAACAGAAGGACTTTTGTCTAAGGGCAAAAGGATATGGGCATATATCCCACAAATGTGGGCTTTCCTGGTCCTCAGCACATTGCCTTTTGCTTGGCAGCTGTGTAAGCTGCTATTACTCCCTGAATTTGAGTAGCCCCGCTTGCTCTGCAGTAACAGTGGCAGATGTTTAGTGCTGTGCATCCTAAGTCTGAAGATACATTTCCATTGTAAACACAGACTATGAAACCCAGTATTTGAGTGTCATTCCCACAGCTTGACTAACACTGTCACTGTCATTTCAGCATTCTAATTACATCAACATTGTCCTTTGTGACTCATACTGCAGATGTCCAATCAAAATGTCTCTGATGAGGGAAGCAGCAGTACAGCAATCAAGTAGCAGAACATCTTTAAATAATTCTACCTTGTTCAACATCCCAACTGCACTGTAGAGCAGAGATCAGAACATCTAAACATGGCAGGGAAGTGCACATCACCATGAACTGCTTTGCCTTAGACAGCTACTGAGGAGCAATTAAATATGGATGAGAATTACCAGACTTTAGTGTGCCTCATAGCATTGAATAATGGTAAAGAAACAGCAAAACAACACAGCGTATGCCTTTAGCATCTCCTCTGCGTGCGTTTGGAGTTCACTCCAAAACAGATCCCCACATCACAAACTTATGAAGAATGTTACCAGGTTTTTTTCGATTCTGTTCCATGGCAAGCCTAAACCAAAGAAACCCTAGGTTTCTGGGTACTGCAGCTCTGTGAACGCATAATTTGCATTCCATTTTCTGATGGAAATACATTTATAGGAATCACAGCTGTAGAACAGTGCTTAAACAAGTAACCTGGTGCACCCCAAAAAATAAGATAAAAAAACCAACTCTACTGACTACAAGAAATCCTATGGTGGGACTGTGTGTAAAGCTTGATAGCTCTATTGGGATGCTGCCCAGCTCTGAACCAGAGCTCTGTGTCTGAAGCAAAATTATGAGGATACACTTGGCTGCACTGCTTCACTAAGAACTGGGCAGGGATGGAGTAAAAAATAATTTGGGCAATATTCTCTTTAATTTGGAACTTATCAGAGATGTGGAATGCATATGGTCTGAACTCCTCTAGTTCTGCTGTCACTGTTACCACTGATTAGATGCTCCTGTGCTGTTTTACTGTGCGTAGAACAATGAGGGAAGAGTCCCATCCTCTGTGGAGTACTCCAGGACTAGTAAAACAAAGCTCTTCCCTGACAGTGCTACAGCACTGCTGTCTACACAGGACTACCAGCTGGTACAGAAAGCAAAGCCTGTGGTTTGTCAGCAACTCTAAATTACTGTCCTCACTTTTAAATCATGATGAAAGATGAAGAACAGGTTTATTTTGTGACAGTGCAAAACATACTTAGAAGTTTTATTCTGCTAGGTGAAAAATATTATGAAAGATGTTTCAGAGCTACTTACACTATAAATAGCTAAAAATGTCTCTCTTTTTATTTTGTGCAGGACACATACAGAGGCCCCAGGTCTGGGATCTGTTCTTGAACAAGAACCTCATCCTCAACCACTTGAACTGTTCTGAGTAGGATGCTGATCCCCAGCAGGTCTTCCCAAATGATATGTAGTCTCCATTCACATTCTAATCTTTTCCACAGATTTTTCTCCGATTCCAAATCTCAATACTTAATCAAGAGATGAGGTTATAACATTGTTCCCAAAGAAACACTGACTGTTCCAGCACAGGTTTGCAAATGCCAATAGTTCTACGGCACAGTTAGGCAGAGCCGTTGTCTGTAAACAAGTTGCTTTTTCAGAGTAACCGTGGAAAGCATCATGCCTAGGCTAGTCACAAATCTTGGTATGAATGAGAGGTTTATCTTACATAAATAAAATCTCCCTCCAAGCCAACTTAGAGAGTTTTATTTTGGTATAAAGTTATTTACACATTTAAAATATCATGTAATCCCTTAAGAGAGACAAACACTCTTTAGACTACCATAAAGGAGAAGAAGATATGATGGTAGTTTTTGCAGAGGTTGGAAATGAGAGTAAGCGAATAGGAGCATACCCAGAGTTTCAGGATGGACGACTGTACCTAGTTTGCTTGAGTGGTGGGATAGGTGATGATCAACAATGGAAAATCAGATCTTAAGCCCAATTTACCTACCTCAAACATACAATGGAGTTAAAGAGGCTCACTGCCTTTCATAGAATTATAGGATCATTTAAGTTGGAAAACACCTTTAAGATCATCAAGTCCAACCATATAATCTACTCTACTAAGTCCACTGTTAGACCCACCACTAAGCCATGTTTTCTAACACCACATCTATGTGGCTTTTAAACATGTCCAGGGATGATGATTCAATCATCTCCCTGGGCATCCTGTTCCACGACTGGACAACCCTTTCCTAATATCCAACAGAAACATCCCCTGGCACAACTTGAGGCTGTTTCCTCTTGTTCTGTCATCAGCTACTTTTGAGAAGAGACCAGTGTCTGCCTCTCTACAACATCCTTTTTATAACTTGAATGCCTGGAAGAAGCAGTAGCAAGATGAAAGGAAAGAAGGAATCGATGGATCTGATGGCTACAGAGGAAGAGCAGAGTATGTGAAGACACTCTGAGTTGATTATTTTCATATTTCTTCTCCATTTGTATATTGTATGTTTCAAGGCTTAGTGAAAAGACAATGCCTGTAAAAAAGGAAATGTTAAATAAAGATATATTTGTCTCAGGGAAAGACCCAAGCGTTCATTGTGGTTTCTGAGATACAGGAGTAGATACCATCAGCAGTCTCTGTTTATCTGTTCCTTACTTCCAAAGGTGTTTCAAGTGCTTTAGAGATGGTGTGGATCTAAAAAAAAAGAAAAAAATCAACAACAACAACAAAAAGGAATACATTGGTAAAAAGAAAAAGATGTCTTATGGAGATCAGTCCCATGTTATGTCCTTACTGTGTGCTATCGTTGCATTATGCCACTGCGGTATATTAAAACACAGTAACAAAGACATATTTTGCAAAGGATGATAATGTTTTTGCCTCTGATGGACTCTGTCTCTGAGGCTCTCCAAGTCCTTCCTTAGTTCTCTCAGCTGCTTCAGATATTTCTCCAAATCATGACTCTGAGCTATTCTGAATGATGCGAATTACAGCAGAGATCACAGGTAACCTTTTTTGCTCAATGGTAACTTTAAAATTGTCCATTGCAAATGTGTAAGAATATGCTTTTTGTAAACTCATAATACTGTACTATTAACTCACTAATGATGACAGTAAGAATGAGTGAAGCACCTTATTTCTATTTCCTTCCTACAACCCTTTCTATGTCAGAGCTAGAAAAGGAAGAGCTAAGTTAAAAAAAAAAGACATTGTGACAGCCAGAGGATTAAATATTAAGGGTCAGCAAGTGTTTCTATTCCTCTCTATAGAGATTTATACTTGAAATTAGCATTTGAAAGCTATTTCCATAAAATACTGTTTTGCATAGTAGTTTATAACTGGTTTGTACAGAGTATAAGCAAATAGCTCAATTTTAAACTAGAAATTAAACAAATGTAGTGCATTTTAATGGAATTCCTCTACATTGAAAAAAATTGCTAACTTTGACAATTTCCATCCCATGACAAAGGCCACATTAACATTCCTCATAATAATGCTAATGGTTTTGAAAGCAGGTATAATTTAAGATAGTGCTCCATGTCACACAGTTCTGCAAATCCTGTTTCTCTCTGGCCTGACCCATTTCAGGAGATTTTGAGTCTTCAGGCTCTATATGAAAAATATTTCTGGAAGAGTCTATAGGTCAAATATTTTCCTTTTATGTTGGTTCAACCAGTGCCTTAATTTTCACAATGAAAATGTTTGCTTAAAATGTCATTGAGAAGAAATAAGGAAGGAGAATGTAAATGCTAGTCTTTTAGGGCTTTGATATGTTTGAAGATGGAATCCAATTACGCCCCTATATTTGCTAATCTTTGTCTTAATAAAGTTGCAGTGGGTGTTATTGGCTGTTTATATCACAAAAACATGGAGAAACTGCATGATTACTTTCAGATTTGTGTTTAGATTTCTTTTCCATCATAATCACATGAGAAAACTGCTTGACTGTACTTCGTACTAAAATCAGCAAATAGTTTTCAAAGAAGGGCAAATCATTAACTTCACTTCTTAATGATGCTGCTAATTTAGACTATGCAAGAAAAGTATCACGAGTGAAAGAGATGCTGCAGCAAAGTGTGTTCTTTGGCTATAGAGCCAAACTGGGAATCAGCAGAGTTTCATTCTACTTTCACATCTTCAGCAGACTTAGTGTGTGGCCTTAACCAAAGTATTTCATTATTCTGCTCCATAATTTCTTTCTAAACTGGAAATGATGGCAGTTAACTTGCTGAGAGGTTGTGGGGATTAATTATTTAGTGTTTACATCTTCAGACCAAATGCAGAGTATGATGAATGATTAACATTATTTTGTTATTACCAAGCTCTGATACAGTTTGGTTATTTTATTGCCCCCAAAAAATCTTCACTTTTTATCATCCTGTATTCAGCAACAATCCTGACTGAATTGTACTAAGTGCTGTTCTCTTGGCTGCTAAATCTAATGGATGCCTGGTCTACTTTCTTTGCTCACACTTGCCAGTTCCACAGGAGGATGAGCAAAAAGTATCTTCCTGATAACATGTATTTCACACAATCTAATGGTTTAAAGAAAACCCCAAACCAACAAAAGAGCCTGTGATTGCAGGCTTAGCATGGAGACTGAAAAAACCCCTGGACTTTCTGCTGCTGGTCAAAACTGAAGGATACTTTTGTGCACAAGATGTAAGATTTGTTTGGAAGTTGATTGACTACTGAAACACAGACCTGTCCCACAAAACAGCTGAATCTGGTTCCTTCAGGTATCATATTAATGAAACCTCTCAAACAGTAGAAGTTTCAAGCATAGAACCTTCTCAAACATAGAAGTCCCAAAGGTACACCAAATGCACTCTAATTCCTGCTGATGAGCTGTTGGAGACATTACAGCATTAAATTCATTATGTACAAGTATTGCCACTTGGAATCATAGAATCATTAGGGATTGGAAGGGACCTTGAAAGATCATTCAGTCCAACCCCCCTGCCATAGCAGGATCACCTAGACCAAGTGGCACAGGAACACATCCAGGCGGGTCTTGAATGTTTCCAGAGAAGGAGACTCCGCTGGGCAGCCTGTTCCAATGCTCCATTACCCTCACTGTGAAGAAGTTTCTTGTGATATTTATATGGAACCCCAACAAATGTCTTTAAAAATGTCCTACAGTTTTATTTAATATACAGAGGTGAATATTCTTTTTAATCAAACACTTCCTTGCTGTTATTAGCTATTACTTCATGAATTATGACTTTAAATTGTGCTCTGCTGACAAATCATTGAATCATAGAATGGCTCTGGTTGGAAGGGACCTTCCGGAAAGCAGGGACATCCTCAACTAGATCAGACTGCCAAGAGCCATGTCAAGCTTTACCCATATCTCCAGGTATGGGGTTTCAATTACCTCCATGGACAACCTGTTCCAGTGTTCAACTCCAGTGTCCTGCTAAAAAACTTCTCCCTAATATCTAACTTCAGTCTGACCTTCTCTAATGTGAAACCATTGCCTCTCATCCTATCACTACAGGTCTTCACAGACACTGCCTCTCCAGACTTCTTGTAAGCCCCCTTCATGTGCTGGAAGGTATTCAATTTCCTTAGATACCTGATGCAGCTGAGTAAGTTGACATCTCCTCCTGAATTATTTGTCAACACAAACTAGAAGAAGGTGTCATGTATCTGCTCTGATATTAAAAGGAATGAGGCATGAAACGCATGACTGCTGTCCCTGTAACCATGTATACTGAGTCCCGGTTAGCTCACAGCTCAGCTGCCATGTGCTCCTATATATGTGCAAAGAAAAGTGATTTTCACTGTGGAGATGACGCACAGTTTGAACAAAGTGCTCATGCAACTACTTTGGAGAAAAAAGAAAAGGCAAAATGCCATTTCTTCCTAGCAAGGCACCCAACAGGTTCAGAATAGACAAGAGAGAAATGCAGTTATTTTTATGCACGCTATTCTTACGTCTGGGATTATAGTACTAAAAAGGGAGTATATCAACCTCACAGCTTACTATGAAATTCTTGCAAGTGCCTTTGATTCAGGACTTGATGAACAAAGAGGTGCCCTGTGAAAGAAAGATTAATTACCTGAGTCTTAGGAGGCCATCTGCGGTGGCATTTAACCCAGGGCTAACAGACAGGATTAGCTTATGATCTTGCAATGATGCTACAACCAAAGATTACACCGTGTGGAAGAAGCCATCCATAAGTGTTCTCAAAGCTTGAATTAACTGTCTCAATGGCTTTATTTTACCACCTTCTGTGAACTACTTTTCTGAGCATGGCAGTATAAACAGAGGTAATTTCTAATACCCCACTCTATATAAGTGATATATAGGAAACGTTTTCACTTGTGGCTTCAATGTCTCCTGACACTTTAGGTCCCTGTATTGTCTCTGGAGTTGGAAAGTTTGGTCCTGAGTAACCCTAATCTGGTGGGGTGGAGGCCCTGCAAGAACTTTGTGAAAGTTCCCCATGGTTCATGTTCAGACCTGCTTCTGGCTCAGCTGAGTCAGTCAGGGCCTCTGCAATCACCTATTTAAGAGGGGAAACCTGCTGAGCAAGTGTTTTCTGTTTCTCCTGCTGTCTCTTGGGTTTGGGAACTTCCCTTTTATTTGGGGAACAAAAGAAATGTCATGTGGTACCTCAAGTTCAGTGATGGTGGAAGACATGCCAGAGAAACCACTGATCTTTGGTTTGAGAAGAGGACCTGATTGCCTTTCGAGAACTCCAAGATCAGCAAACTGTGCTAGAGGTATTGTGGAGGAGAGCATGTGCAAACAATCCTGGGTCATAAAATCACAGAATGGTTTAGGCTTGAAGATCATCTAGTTCCAACTTCCCCTGCTGTGGGTACAGACACCTCTTTCCCACCAGACCACCTTGCTCAAAGCCCCATGCAAGCTGGCCTTGAACACTTGACTCTTAAATGGACTACAAGTCTGAGGAAGGGACCTGAACTGAAACAGTTGGATGCTGGGATGACCCAGAGCCCAAGGCAGACAACTCCCCATGCTAGCCAGAAAAAACTCATGGAGAATTTACCTACTGTGGGGCAGAGCACCACATTGACAGATGACTACAAGGGGACTTTTCGCCCCATGAGGGGAAGGAGGTAGCAGAGCTGGGCTTATGAAGATGTAAAAACTGCGGGAATCTTTTGTTTCTATGTTTTGCTTTTCCATGATTTAAACCTGACCTTTTTTGCCTGTGGCAAAAAAGCCCTCCTTGTCACACAGCATCACAGCAGACCAGGTTGGAAGGGACCCCAAGGATCATCAAGTCCAACCCAGTAAATTAAAGAAATACAGCTTTAAAGAGTTAGCCTAGCAGCCTGTCATGCTGAGCCTTAAAACTGTCTGAAGTTGTGGAATCCACCACTTCCCTGAGAAGGACGTTTCAGTATCTAATTGCTCTCACAGTGAAAAATTTTCCTCTGGAGCCCAGCTGGAATCTCCCCAGGAGCAACTTGTATCTATCACCCTTTGTCTTTTCTATGAGACTCCTTGTGAAAAGGGAGTCTCCATCTTCTTGGCAGCCACCCTTCACATACTGGTACATGGTAGTAAGGTGTGTGTCGCCCAAGTGCTCTCTTCTCATGGCTGAACAAACCTATCTCTCTCAGCCTTTCCTCATACGACAGGTCATCTAGTCCTTCGCTCATCCTGTTTGCCTTTGTTTTGGCTTGTTAGCATTTTGCTAATTAGGGAGAATTCTAGAGCTGAACAGTGTGGCCTGAGAAACCCTGTTTCTGAGATCCTGTCCTGTGGTAAATAAGGGCATCCTCAGCTACCTGAGGAATTTGGTATTTCTTGGTCTTACTGAGTAAGTGAAGGTCCTGTTAGCTCTACAACACAAAAAAATAGCCAAACCAGGATAGCTTTGAAGCAGCTGAGATCTCATATGACTGCTGGTCACAGACAGGATCGTACAAACTAACACCAAATCTGTAACAAGAAGTTGTTGCTTACTTGGTTAAGATGATAATATAATCTTTGCCATGTAAAATGGTATTTGTAGCATGCAAATATCAAGTTAGTTGACTGCAATGAAGAAAAGCAGTGTCTCTGCAGGATAGAATCATAATCTCTTCTATCAAGCTCCAAGAGAATTAATCATTTGTCAGTGTGAACTTTTTTAAACTCACAAAATAATACACAGGGAAGTAAAAAGTACAATTTGATATTGCTGAATGACAACTATGGGCATCACAGCCACTGGCTATGACAAGTGAAAATGACAGATTGCAGTAAGTCCAAATATGTTGAGTAAACTAAGAATGCCCTCCCCCCACTGCAAATCCTATTTCTCTCTTGCAGGTCAAAAACCTAGGAATGCTCTTTGGAGGACAAGATGCTGATACTTGAGACCAATATGATTATGTGTTTAACATGTGTCAATTACATTTACAGCCCTGGATACACATTTGCTATCAGATTAATCTCAGTTAGTTAAGTGTCAGATGTGATTTGAAGCAACAGAAGGAAGGAATGCAATTAGAATACCAAAAGGGTCCAACATGGTAAAGCCCTTCTTTTGTATGCCACTCTGTCCAATTTCCTCATGTTTGTCACATCTCTCCAGTCTGAACTCTGGGAAAACCAGTAAGAAGTGCAAAGCTTGAGATGTTTGTTTTGATGGCTTTTGTTCCATTTTCCAGCCATTTCCAACTCATTGAATAGTTCAGTTGCAGTTTAGATCTTTTAAAAGTTAAGTAGAAGAGTTTCTTACTCTGTAAAGTTCACAAATTTGAGAAAAAGTTGATTTTTATATGCCTTCTGTACACTAAAAGATTTCACTGTCACGGATTTTCACTGTCCTCATGTCTGTAAATGCCTTAGTGTTGCTTTGGGTGTCTCTGGATTATGCCAGCTTCTCTTCAACACTGGGTTCCAAGCCTTTTGAATTTTCCCTGGTTGCTGCTATATAGGGTAACAATTAAGTGCTGTCAGTTGCTTTAAAACTGTGCTGGGTTCTGTTAAGAATAGAGCTACATACACAGTAGGTTTTGGACCACTACTCAAGAGATGATGATTGTATAATCATTAAGATCGGAAGAGACCTCCAAGATCATCAAGTGCACCCATCAACCAAACGCCACCATGCCCACTAAACCATCTTCTCAAGTGCCAGATCTACATGGTTTTTGAAAACTACCAGGGATGGTGCCTTCACCACCTGGGCAGCCTGTTCCAATACCTGTTCACTCTTTCCATAAAGAAATTTTTCCTGATATCCAGTCTAAATCTCCCCTGGCACAACTTGAGATCATTTCCTCCCATCCTACCACTAGTGGCTTGGGAGAAGAGATTGACACCTACCCATGTACTTAAATGGCCAAGTTTATACTGCAAGAACACATGCTAACTTAAAATTGAGTAACAACTATTTGCTACAGGCAGGGATCTTGGTGAGGGACTCTCCCGGATACCTGAGTAGTTTCTTACAGAAAGTACTGAAAATAGAAAAAAGCACTAAACCTCTTGACTATTTCCACTTACTGGCTGCATTTTTTTCCATCCTCTGACCTCCAGCAGACTTTTCTCTCAGTGTCTCTGTTTACCCCCTCAGAGAAATCAGAAGTGAGTGCGTGTCTTTGTTCTGTGTTGCTCTGTCTCCTATCAACTCTCATGGGTTCCTATTCTGATCTCGTCTAGGAATCACACTCATTAACTCAGCTCAAACAACCATTCACAAAGACACTACCACTATAATGCCTGTAGTACAGAGACAAGGTCAAGCTGCTTAACACATGTATTTGTTCAGGTGGGTTTTTTCCTTCTTCCTGCAAACTTGAGCTCAGGGACTGGGTTAGCAAGCTGGATCCTCAGGCATTCTAAATGGAATAATGAAAGGTAAGTTCCTTCGAGTGCTTCTACAAAACTGGGGTTTCATATTGGGCTTTTAAGGTATTTTTGTTGCTGTTTCACAGACTTATGTTTTTTAATCTTAGTTAATATATATAGAAAAGGGAGTGTTAGAAGGCATGAGTAAAGATGAGTATCTTCCAAGGTGATGTTCAATGGCAAAAATGCAAAGACTGAGTCTGAAGTGGTAGGAAAGAATAGAGAGCTTCAGAACAGAGGTAAGCCTGCTATACTAACTAACACGAGTCCTTCGGTAGCTGTATTTCGTATGAGCAGAAGAGTCAGTGAAGAGACTGGTTAATAAACATAAGAGACCAGATGAGGGGTTTAGAAGCAATAGCAAGAAAACACAAAGTCAGCTCCTTTGGAGGAACAAGTGGCCATAGATGGCCTTATCATGGCAAGACGGCAACGGAAAAGTAGGTAATGAAAATTGTCTCTTGCAAGTTAATGGGTCATTGGTTTTTATAGTGTTTGGATTGTCCTCAACAATCATGTTTGGGAAATGTTTGCTAAATAGAACATAATTTCCTCATGGCAATCTAGTCTGATGTTGAGAAGGGGGGGCCATCTGGGACAGAGAAACACATGGTGTCCCTACTGCCAGACACTAAGTTCATGCTTTCACTACTGTTCCTCCATTTATTTCCTTTCCTTCCAGTGTACTTTACAATTGTTCTATTTAGCAAACATTTCCCAGCATGGTATTAAGTCTCCCCAGGCTGATTTCCATTTGCTCAGTGCTTGCTGAATCCCCTGAATGATTCAAATACTTTCAATTACACTGCATTATTTATTAGCTCAGTGCTTTATGACTAGACAACTAACTTTGCACAGGGCCTCCAAGGTGCTAGAATTGGTCAGGATAAAGTCTTGGCTACAGTGTGGCTACCACAAAGATGGTGCTCTTGCTGTGATGCTTTTAATGAAGGGATTTCCTCTACGGGATGTCCTAGAATCATAGAATCATTAGGGATCAGAAGGGACCTTGAAAGATCATCTAGTCCAATCCTCCTGGCACAGCAGGATCACCTAGACCAAGTCGCTCAGGAACAGATCCAGGCAGGTCTTGAATGTCTCCAGAGAAGGAGATTCCACAACCCCCCTGGGCAGCCTGTTCCAATGCTCCATTACCCTCACTGGGAAGAAGCTCCTTCTGATATTTATATGGAATCTCCTGTGTCCCAGCTTGCACCTAGTGCCCCTTGTCCTATCACCAGATGACCTTGAGAAGAGCCTGTCAACCAACCCTCACATATTTATAGACATTAATGAGGTGTCCTCTTTGAGCACTGGTAAGGACAGAACATTATAAAACACATTTACACTCAACAAACCCAAGTTAAAGGCATGTATTGCCAGCCTCAAGAATGCTTCTTTTATGAATTATGTCTCAATAATTGCATTGCCCAAGAGTTATATAATTTGCTTTTCCTTTTTTTTTCCATCAGTTTTCTTCATCAAACCGCAGGTACATTATCTAAATGCAAAAGAGCACTAAAATTACTCCAGCACACTACAATCCATCCCAAACTGAAAGGTTCCATTCCAGGTTATGTTACACGAATCAGCTTTCCATCCTGCAACCAGTCATTTCTCTTAATTTCAGACATTAATCTCTGAGGTCAAATAATCTTTAACACTTTAACTCCTGAGCTAGATTTATTTTAAAATGCAATTTCCTCTGCTCCAAACTTTCAAACACTGTCTATGCATTTCTGTAAGCAGTGCCCACCTTTTTTCTGGCTTTTCTCAAAGGAATTTTGCATTTTCTCTCTGTAGTACGTTTATTATAATCACAGAATCACAAAATAGTCATGGCTGGAAAGGACCTCCTAGATATTCTAACTCTCATGTCAAATTTTGTCCTTTTTTTTTTCCTAGCAAAAGGAAAAAGCTGGACAATAGAATACTACTGTGCTCAGTGTTACTTAAGAACTAGAAGGTAGGTTCAGACAATTCCTGTTTAGTACTGCAGTGCCTAAAACTTACACTTTCAGAGCCAAGTATGAAAACTGAAAACTGCACTCTGCTACTAAGAAGTGGAGAACATGAGGTTTGCAGTAGAAAATCAGGTGTTCCCCTGTCCTGGAATGAATGGGACATCTAGAAGTCTACAAGAGGGATTTGCACCTGACAGCAGGTGAAACACGTTGACAATTTTGACAGTCCTGAGCAGGGTAAATCTACAGCTTGCTTTTACAAGTAGGTATCTGATGGTGGTAGGCTGTCGCATCTCTTCAACTACAAACAGATCACACGGCCAGCTCCTCAATTTAGCTGCCAACTTGGGTATAGAGATCTTTGCTTTCTATGACATGGGCAGATGACTGCATACAGCACTCTGTGGGAATGAGTAGCTTCTGAAAGCCCTTCCAGATTAAAGTGCTAGTTATTGATCCTTGCTGTCTTTGTTCACAAAGGCAGAAATATACAAATAAGCATTGCTATAAATTCCAGTAAGGATCTAAATATCATTCAAAAACTGATTAAGACTCACTAGTGTTCTATTACAAAAAGCTACACAAGACTACGTAAGTATCTTTATTAAAAACTAAAATGCTTCACAACTATATTTTATCTTCTTTTTCTGTCTGTAACTTCAATTGGCATACAAAGGCAAGCAATTCATTTAAGAAAGAAGCTTTTATTGCTAAAGTGGATGTCTCATCTTTTTATAAAACATATCTTCTGCTTCTGCCTCAGCAAGCTCCTCCATTAGCCTCATTAAGTGATGGGAGATGAACCTCTCTTCTTCTAGAACGTTCAATGTTGCTCGTTTTCTTAGTCTGTAATGTATTTTTTCTTATGATATATCAGATGTTTTATTGAACTAGTTACGATAACAATTCACTCAGCCCACAAAAAAGCCAGTTTAACAATAATATCTAATTTACTTGCTACAAGACACAGACCAGATTTTAATACAGGTTGCAATGTAAGGTAATAATTTTGTATAAATCATTGTCTCTTCACAATTCAAAATGAGTATTCCTTGCTGTAGGAAGTTTCTAAAGGAACTGTAATGATCATTTACATGAGGGTCTGTTGGTTATTTCTTGAGCTTTTCACGTGAATAATTCTAAGACAATAATGATCTTTGTGTTTCTATTTAAAGAATATTGTTCTGGAACACTTGGTATTCCAATGCCAGATTTTTGTCTTGCAAAAGACAAAACGAAAATGCATGGACATCGCCACACCTGCACATGAGCACTAGAATTTTTGGCACCTTCATCTAAAGACAATGAGCATCAACTCAGATAGCTGTAATGTGGACAATAACAGTGTAGCTTGTCTATATAGTATATCTGTAAATTATATGATATTAAATTATATTGAATGATGTTAAATTAAATGATATTGAATTATATTTAAAAATGTTAATTCCTTCAGGGAATTCTTCTGAAGAGTTCATGATCAGTTCCCAAATCAAGACTTATAAAAATATTGGCCCTAGCTAACATGTTTCTATGGTGTGTACTTTGAAGATAATGAAGCTATATGTAGACAAATATGACAGCAGAACCGGTTTAATAAAAATCAACAGCAGATTTGTTTGAATAAGGATTGCATGGTCAGGTTATTTACTAGCAGGCTGGCGACTATCCAAGGCTACAAGAACTTGGAGCAAAAAAATACACAAACGGTGAAGACAGGCTGGGATTTATGGAAAGTATTATTTTAGAAATTGAGAACTGTTGTCGTGGGGATGTATAGCAACATTCTATTTCTGCTGTATTTCGGCAGTGCTGCACACTACAAGCTTGACCTGTGTTGGCTCTAGAATTTTCATCTGTATGTATTAGGGCAAACTATACACCTCACAGCTATTCCCTGCTCGCTATTTCCTTTTATTATTCCTCTAAACAGGGACATGTGACACACATGAGCTGGCACTAGCAGAACTAGCACAAGATATGTGACTTTCTGCTGCCTTTCTCTCCCATCCACCTAAGAAGATTAGGTGATGTAGCACAGATTTATATGCAGAAGACTTTTCTTGTAGAAAATGATAGAATGTGAACTCCACTTCTATGAAACTTTTCTCAGAAGTGAAATGCTCTTAAAGTTGTAAACAGGTGGTTCTAGTCAGTTCACCTTAGTCCTTTGGTTAGTGTGTCCTTCCCAAAGAAGTGATTTATGCCACCAAAAGAATGGTATCGTTAGTGCAGTCTTCAACACTCACCCAACCTGAATAGTTACATTGCAAAAACATGTGTATTTGTGCATATGCACAGAAATTAAGAGTATCCCACCACTATGACATCTGATAAAACCTTGTCCTGTCTGACATTATGGAACTACTGAGAAAAACACTACTGCCTTATAGAAGAATGCAGATTAAAATATGTGAATGGAATGGGAAATTTATCCGTATGTGAAAAAAAAAACCCAAACTGCACCTTAGTTTTTTTGGGGAAAAATGCATTGGTATTTCACTATAATCTGACAGCAAGAGGATGGAAGAAGAAGTAGTAAAGGAGAATAAATACATAAAATGCTTCACATTTAAGTGCAAAATATATTGTTTTAAAAATTGACAATTAACTTTTAAAGCTAGAAAATACTGCAGACATCAGTTACAAAAACTAATAGTAAAGATCTCTGTAACTCAGCTTTGCAATTCCACCTATAAAACAGTATTTCATGTATCTGTCAGCTCTTTCAAAGAGGGGAAGCTTAGTTTTAAATAATAAAAAAAAATATTTTAAAAAACAAATTCTCTTAGTTTATAGTTTATGTCTTGATAGGTTTAAACTCAATACTATTCATGATACATTGAGAAGCTGAAAATTAATAATCTAATGTGTTCAGTGGTTGCCTGAAATGCTGGTTTGTGCCTCTCTGTATTCATAGCCTGCAAGTCTCGTTACCTACATGAACCAAGATCACCATTTTACACTTCTGCCAGAAGTTCTGAAAAAGTCAAAAAATGTAACAAACTTCAAATTCCAATTTCACTAGCACTAGGGTGCATTTCCCCACAGACCTGAGAGACAAAAGCATTTGGCATGGCCTTCCTATCTGCTGCCTTTAAGCTACTGAGAACTGATCTGATGGAAGCAGATAATTACAGAGATAAGCAGGGTCAGAATCAATGCTGACAACCATTGCCTTATTTTTGCCAAAGTCTTTTACAGTAAAAGAAGACCCTTTTCTTGAAAGCAGAGCTCTTATTTTTTTCCCCAAAAAATGCAAGGTAACTGCCTTGACTGACGCTAATTAATTTTGCATTCATTTCTATGGAATGAAAATTAATGATTCAAAACAAGAAAAGGCCATGATGTGGTGAACAATTACATGTGAAAGTACATCATGAAGTGTGATGATCTCTTAAAATACCATATTCCTCTTATTTTTAATTTCCTTCATTCTTGGCACTTTTTAATCTTCATCAAATGAAGTAAACTGAGTTCAGATTAGCATGTAATTTCCATTGCTTCCTCCAATAGCTCTTAAACAGTGACACCATGGCCTTTCACATGAAGTCTTGCTCATAGTCACACTTAGTATACAAAATTAGAGAGGGATGCACCTGCTTGCCACTCTGGATTGCTAAGAGTCCCACTGATTTTTGAGCTAAGCCTCTGAGCATTCCTCTGCAGGATTGAAGCTTAACCGCTTCAAATTTCAAACAATAATAACATGACAGGCCTAGGTCGAACTTCTGTTTCAACAATCTGTTTATGTAGTTGGCTTTGTTAAATACTCTATTCTTTACTCTACTTTGCATAATTAAAGCTGTAGTTCAAACACATTCATTGATTTATTAAAGTAAAACTCATGATAGCTCTGCTGGGTAAATGCTTTTGACAGAAGAGTGCAGAAGGATAAGCAGGTCACAGCTTTTGCAGGCAAAATGAAAGTGAGCCAACAGGTCAGGTAGCAATAAGAGAAAACTTGAAACTTAGTTAAAGGCATGCACATAAAATCTTAGAATGAAACTGGAAAGACAAATTATTTACCCCAGATTGCACAACACAAAGCTGTGTCAATGCAGAGCATTACCTCCATATTTTCCAAAGCCTTAAGTATCTTCGTAACTTGACACTAAATACCTGAAGCGCTAATGCACAGTGAAAAAGCTTCCTTGTTTCCCTTACAGTCGGAAAGTGTCTCCACCCAGCAAGGCCTTACTTTTTAAATATTTCACAGGAACCTTCCCACATGGAAGTCTCACCTCTGAAGATTTTTCTTCCTTTCATATAGACCTGCTTTATGGATTCACACCATACTGTTTCACTAGGTAGAAAAGTCAACTTGCTTTAAAACTGACTTTCTGATTTGAGAGCTTTGTTTTGTAGTCAAAAGGGAGAGTAATAAGATGTCCTGTCAGCTGCTTGTGAATCAATTTGCCCTGGTCTGTCTGTGGTGGAAGTGAAACCCATTAGTTGCAGATAGCAGTGAACTTCTTTGGCTGGCATACATCTAATGGCTTAGAAAGGTCCAAGAAATCTCCAGGGTATGAAATGGCTGTAAGAATCTAAGGTGGATTAACCTTGTCTCCTTTTTTATTCTGATCAGTCTTCAACTGAGCTGGGGAAAGATTATGCACAAGAGAGCCAGTCTTTGTTCTTTTTGTTCCTCGTATCAGAGGACCAGTAGGTTGAGGGAGGGGATCCTCCCCCTCTATTCTGCTCTTGTGAGACCCCATCTGGAGTACTGCGCCCAGTTCTGGAGCCCCCAACACAAGAAAGATATTGAACTGTTGGAACATGTCCAGAGGAGGGTGACGGGGATGATTGGAGGGCTGGAGCACCTCTCCTATGAGGCCAGACTGAAAGAGTTGGAGCTGTTCAGCTTGGAGAAGAGGAGACTTTGTAGCAGCCTTCCAGTAGATGAAGGGAGCTACAGGAAAGCTGGGGAGGGGCTGTTTCCAAGGGCTTGGAGTGGAAGGACCAGGGGTAATGGTTTTAAGCTGGAACAGGGGAGGTTTAGACTGGAAGTCAGAAGGAAGTTCTTCCCAATGAGGGTGCTGAGACACTGGAACAGGTTGTCCAAGGAGATGGTGGGTGCCCCCTCCCTGGAAGTGTTCAAGGCCAGACTTAATGGGGCCTTGAGCAACCTAGTCTAGTGAGGGGTGTCCTTGCTCCTGGCAGGAGGTTGGAACTAAATGATCTCTAAGGTCCTTTCCAATCCAACCCAGTCTGTGACTCTATGAGGTTAAGAAAGGAATAGTCTGCACAAGATTCATATATTGCACCACTTCCCAAAGAAAGTGATTTCATTGTGCATCATTTATACAAAACAACTGTCCCTGCTTTACTCTCCAAATGCATAGACTCGACATTGCCATGTTATTCTGTATCACTTTTGTGCTGCTGAGGCTACTCCTGTGTTCTTCACCATAGCATCTAATTATTTATTTGTCTATGGCTATCTACATAGTCAGCTTGCAGGCTACAGAAGTGACTTCATTAATTTCCAGGTTAGTAAACAGTACATCATTATATGAACTTTGTAGTTTAAAGACAATGCAAAAACAACTTCAGATGGGTTCTCACTGTTGCTTGTCTGAGCCTGTTCAGTGCAACTGGGTACAGTCTGTAGTAAAAAAATACACTCTTCAAAATATCCACGGAAGCCAGTTCCTAAGAATAACATCCCATTTCCTTTTCAGTTCCACTGTTGGATCAATTCCTGTCTTAAGACAACAGAGACCTCTTCTGATAAGGAAACCTTGTTCAGTAGTTTGAATGATGTTTACTGGATACGAGTTCATTAGCTGTGAACAGGTACCAACAGGATAGGAGTTTTTGACTGCTGCTGTTCTGAGATGACATTTGAGTCTGCAATAGTCTTACTACAATTAAGGGGGAAAATAAAACCACACAGGTAATTGCACATATCAACCCAAGCTACTGGGTCATGAAAGGAGGACATGTTTACCATAATTATAACATAGTCTGAACTAAGCAGCAAATATTAGTCTCAGTGAACAAAGTTCCATCCTTTTCTCAGCATCTGGACCTGTGGATTCTGGAGTAACAATGCCATAATAAATACAAATGTGCCTGCCATCTGTTCTGTTTTATGAAGATTATTTGTTACCCTTGTAATCTGGTTACCAGCAAATGTTCCAGCAAATTTGAGCATAGAAATAATCAGGTATGAGGCATATGACCATTTTTGTGTCTGATGTGCTATAAAACATGAAGCAGGAAGGAACCACAAAGGAGATTATTAATACAGAGCACCAAGTGGCAGAAAACAAATGCTAATCAAGGTATTTTCTCTCTTATTTCTGTTTAAAGTGAAAATTAGTAATTCGATGCATAGAAAAGACACTGTTAGCTTGTGACTTCAACACTTAAAATTTAGAAAGGTAGTAAACTGCTGATCAACACAGAGGTCCCCACTGTTTTCAGGAGGACCTGCACTGCCTGAGAGCAGCTCAGGAGACCATGAATTTTGGAGTCTGGGGTAGAGATGACAAAGTACTGACATGTAAAAATGATTGCAGCAAACACTCTACAAAAGCAGATGGAGCAAATACATGGGAGACACTTTAGGAAGAAATCGTGAATTCATTAGGTTTGGAAGAAGAATTTGCAACAGGGTAATGCATACCTTTTCTATCTTATCTTGTGAGACACTGAATAAAATTTATCTTCCTATATTTACTGAAGTGTCTTAGGTTATACAGCCCTCACTAAAAACTAATGAGGTGCTCTTGCTGTCCCCTGCTCAATGATGCAGCAGGAACAATTTCAGGCTTTCAAAAAGCATGTCTTCCAGAAAGAATGATAATAAGAAAAAAGAACCAGGTGCACATAGACTTAGAAAAACATTGTTCTGGCCAGTAGATTCAGATTAAGAGGAATGGTGTTTTGAACAAAATGAAGAACTGACTGTTCCGATTTCTGTTCAGAATGCTGAAGCTGTCTTTGTCTTTGATCATGGAGAAGACTTATATGAGCCTAGACAGTCTGCTCTAAGTGGACCATCTAAAGGCAACAGTTTCCTTTGCAATATTTTCTGTTGGATGTTTTTGTTTGTTTTTCAGTTTGATTTCCTAAAAATAATCTGTAGGCTGACTCCTGTAGTTTTCATTTGGGTGAAATTTCCAGTCCAGTTGGGTCATCTTTCATAGTCTAGGCAACTGGAACTTATGCAAGGACTTAAATATGAGTACTACATTGAACTGAAACCAGAGAGGTTTGTAGGTGACAATTTCAAAGAATTAGATGTAATACCCAAATCTGCTGATGCATATCACAGATTTCTTAAATAATGTGAGCAGGATTTCAGTTCCACTTTACCTAAAAAGAGAAAAAAAGGTAATTTCTGCTCACAGTTACACAGACTTAAATTCTTGCTTTTCCACACTTTTGCATATGTGAAGAGGAGCCCTTCATACGCCGTAGCAGTAGCAACCAAAATGAAATGATTCAGTTTGCAATCAAGGGAAAAAAGAGCTATACATAGAATTGATATTACTCTTCTCTGGTTTACCTGTATGAGTGATAAGATCTCTAAAAAACTTGGTGAGTCTTAGCAAAAAGAAAAAAAAAGTACACTTTTTAATGGTTTGCACCCCAGAACAAGATTTATCTCATTAATTCTATGTAATAGTTATTCACGCAACACACCCCCCTTGTTATGTTACCAAGACATTTCAAAAAACAAGTTAATTATGCTCAAGTGACTGACAATACAGCAGCACTTTCCCTAACTATCATTGCTATTGTATTTCCTTTTTCGTGTTGCTGGTTTCAGAGACAGAAAATCTCTAGTATTATTTTCTGCATATTTGGATACAGAACTGATCTCTTCCAAGCACTGTTTTGGTTACTGAGTGCATGCTTTCACCAAAGGTGGCACAGCTGTGAGACAATTGATAGTATCCTAAAAAAGTTAGTAACATGAAAATTAGATTGTCTATGTAAGATATTAAAAATCTCTAAATATGGGATTCATGCCCTAGGAATAAGAAAACATAAAAGTAAACAAGTGAGAGCATTGCTTAAATTTCATTCTAAGAACAAGAGTGTAACTGTGTATGTTATACACAAAACCCACATAAAACTATTTGTCACAGCTATGCTTCTGAATTTGTATTCAAATACAAGGGTGTATGCTTTTTACAGGGTGAGATATGATACTTCAGTCTTCTGATGAAATGGTTTGTATATGTAATCACCTGCATTATTAAATGACAAAAAATATCGCTTTATGCCTTAGGATTATATAAAAATATCCTAGAACAGCTTGGGTGGAAAGGAACCTTAAAGATTATGTAGTTCCAGCCTCCCTGCAATCAGGCAGTTAGGTATTACAAGAGTTATTATCACAAATAATGAGGATATTTTGACTGCAAAAATTTACTACAATGTATTTAGGGCTGAAAAACATTATCATATTTTACTGAAAAAAAGGGTACTTTTATGAGGTGTTGAAGTGCTGTACACCATACATCATTTATTACAGAAATACCACATCTTTCCAACAAAAATACTGACATAAAACTTAGGGGAAAAGAGATTCTATTGGTCTGCACAAATCATTGTGTGTGACTTCTGTTTCAAACCGATGGTTTTCAATGTAGTAATGTGCAGTAATTTAAAAACACGGAGTGTTTTGTTCCAAGTTTGATATCTAGGCACAAAGATTTGAACCCTCATTTTTGCCAGATGAACAGAATGAGTGATTGTACCTTACTGCCACCAATATAACAAACCCCAGTTCTGATGAGTTATATTAGACTGATGTACTAAAAGAATCTGGGATTGTGCTTAAAACAATCAGAGTAAGTTGGCGCATACCCGAAAGAAAGAAATACTGCCCAATGCAGGACACATGGTACTGAAATTTCACACCAGGAATGTAATTTGTTTTAAAACTGAATAAAACGAGGGAGTGCAGGATAACATATCATGAACAGAAAGCTTTTTAAGCATGAAATGTTCAGAATAATGAGGAAACTACAGTCAGAATGAAGAAACACAGCATAACTACACAAAAAGCTTTGCAAACAACTGCACAACTGCCCTGTGTAGCAGACCGTAATCAAATATGCTGTTTGACTCTTGTTTTTAAGATCTCCAATAGATACCTGTTTACATTCATTAATATTCTATGAACATCTTTCTGGTTGAGGAAGACATCAGCGTGTACCATCATATACAAATTATCCCTGACTCTGAATAGCTTCTGTGCTTCCAGAGCCTGCACATAGGGTCTTGATACTCTGCCAAGAGCTACTGGTTATGTGATGCCTCAAGTATCTGTTTCCATGTGTTTCTTCCCTCACAATCACAAGGGATAACGTAGGCTTTTGACAGTGCAGGGACTGAAGGGGCCTATCCTGTTGTGAACACTATGGGAGATTCCTCCTGGTAGATCACACTATCAAATGGGCACAAAGGAATGGAAGACACATTTGTGTGTGACTCAACACACAATTTACTAAAAGGAAAATTACCTCTTAAAATTGTATTCCTGACACATTTTGGAGCATATATAGATACAGACATGATAATTAGGATTTTGTGATCCCAAGCAGGAAAGACCTCCAAGAGATGAAGCACTTGTACATTTTGAATTGCGTTCTTGGAGTTGCTAATATTTTCACTGTGTTCCCTCAAGTACCATGATAGATGTCTGAATTGGTAAGGTCCCATGCCATTTCCCAAGTAAAATGCTCTTATATCTTCAACCCTGCACAGATGATCTTGTAATGACATAGTTTATTTTTCTTAGTTCCTTCCCCCCCCCATTTTTTACAATTGATAGTGATCATGCTTTTACGTGATCTTTACTCTGATGCATATCTTTTAGTAATTATCACTTTGCACATTTATTACACCATTAGCAGAAAATCTTTCTCTTTTTCAGGTATATGCTTATCTGACCTGTAATCTATTTCATAACATTTTTGTGTAGATAAAACTCCAATCATAACTGTTTTGTGCTTCTCTGCTGTCTACTCGCTAGATTGAAAGCTGGTAGCTGCTACT
This sequence comes from Upupa epops, assembly GCA_013397515.1. Classification (NCBI taxonomy): domain Eukaryota; kingdom Metazoa; phylum Chordata; class Aves; order Bucerotiformes; family Upupidae; genus Upupa; species Upupa epops. Next base: position 280,756 of record VZRI01005204.1, on the reverse strand, counting down.
TCCTCAAAGCACTATGTCTTCAAAATAGTATTAGCCTATATAATGAATGGCAAATACTTAAAATATATGTCCTTGGTACTGTATTTATAATTAGAGGAACACAAACCCAGTGAAAAAGACACTTTTTTTGTCTTTGGAAGTTGTTGCCTGTTTCAGAAAACTAATGAATGTTATAATGTAGTGATGCTTAATAATGATCAAATATTTGTGCCGAAAGACAAGAATCCTTACCCAAAGAAAAGACACCAAATTATTCTGGATTTAACATACTTACTTAAAATGAGATTCAGTGAGTAGGAAGCCTTCCTCTTCTCCCTAGTGCAAGGTGTAGGACAAGAGTTGCACTACAGTATGTTTAGGCAGGTTATTAAGGACAATCTTGAAGATCTTTTCCAACCTTGATGATTCTATTAATTTCTTCAATGAAAGGGTTGTTGGATGTTGGAATAGGCTGCCCAGAGCAGTGATAGTCACCATCCTGGAGGTAGTTAAAGAACATGTGGACATAGTGCTTAGACACATGGTTTAGTGATGACCTGGCAGTGCTGGCTAACAGTTGGGTTTAATGGTCTTGAAAGTCTCTTCCAACCAGAGATTCTGACCAGACCACTTGGCTGGTGTTTGTCAGGACAGCTCCAAATCAGGTTTACTATGCTATTTAGATAAGTGGATAAAACACATCTCAGTTGATAAATGATTGATTAAATTCTTGTGAGCAGCACAGAAGAAGAGGCTGTTCAGAAGGGATTTAAAGGGTATATTTGTAACTATTTCTAGAATGATGTATAGGCATAACATGGTGGAAATAAAGGGTCATGGAGAAAACACAAGCAAGAAGGTGAGGTTGAGGTACCCACATGGAATAAGCCAAGGTACCCACAGATTGTGCAGACAGAGTTACCACAGAATTCTGCATTGGAAGGACTGGCTAGTAAAACAGAGGAAATATGCATGTCTGTATAACCCTGATGGCAGTGAAAAAGAGCACAAGCCTTGCGGATTGCAAAGAGGAATCAAAACAGTGACACAGAAATAAACTGTGTAATGACAAAACAGGGTTTCATTTTCAGGTTTTAGAAAGTAATATCAAGGAAAACAGCTCCTGGAGAAGATACCATTACAATTTGTGTCTAAATGCATTGCTCTCTAGTTAAAATGCGCTGTGTTACGGGTCTGTACGGTGCCTGTGAGCTATGTTTCACTTACAGGCTGATTATTGAGGTTTTCACAGGAATGGTTTACTGAGCACAAAATAGAATAGTCTTTCAAGAATGTGCACAACAACTTCCTATAGGACAAAGAGGGACCAGTTCCGGAGAGCATGTTTGATTTGAGCAATGTTACTCAAATGTAAACCAATACAAGAATACATGAACCCTGCAGTACAGTAATTCTGTCCTGTATGAGTAGCTTCAACCTATGGAATACATACAAGTATAATATTTAATTACAAAAATTTAGTGTCATTTTCTATGCTAATTTACTGGAGAACTGTAACCTAATGAGTATCCAAAGAAGGGAATTTATCCAGGGCTGTGCTACTAACTAAAAAATTAAGAGCAAAAGGACACAATCCTTTGTACATTTAGGTATAGGGCTCGAGCTCATGAATGCAAACTGACCTTCATACCTGTCTGGATGCTGCAATCATCTTTACTTTGATTTTCTGCTGATGTGGATGAAATTACCTGCCTGCTCAATGAAACCCAGCTGTGTGGTTCCTGGACTGGCCCTTCTGACTCACGAGTATGCAGGTTTGAAGGGTAGGTGTAGTTTTTGCACCTACCTTAAAGTCTTGGTTTCATCAAGTAAGGTTCTATTAACTGAAACAGCATAGTTAAAAAATTCAAGAACACATTTTCATTTTTTCAACAGTTCTACAGACCTATTTTCTTTTTAACTTTGGTTCTGGGCAATAACACGCAGTCGCAGGGACTGAGCAATTTACTGAGCACTTAGTTATCGAGTGCAAATTTTCTTAAGTGCCTGGCTAATGAGTCTAGGAAAAAACAAGCAAAGGAATAACCAGAGAGAGATTCAACACAGGCTGAGTTTTATGAAATTAATGTCAGAGCTATAGCCAATTTGCATATGTTTAATACCTGTCTATACTTCTTTTGCAATTCTACCTCGAAAAGACATGCTTCCACTTTCTCCCTCAAACTTCTCTGTTGCTGTGAGCTGTTCATCTGATGTTGCACTTTATCGCCAAGCTGATTTTTTGTGGCTTCAGTTAACTCAGTGTTCATTTAATAATGGTGCTTATCATCTTCAGCTCTCATCTGGACTCTTCATTTGATTCATATCTATACTGTTTTCTTATCTGGGCTATCCAGTCATTAAGATTAGAAGTTTGCAAATATGACCTCTAAAACTCTAGAGCACTTCTGGATGAAAGAAAAATGAGTGTTCTATAGCAGATTTCTAGGCTCTTGACTGCAATCTGTTGCATCTTTTTGTAACCAAAGCTGTATTACTGAAAGAAATACTTCAGAATTGCTCCTTTTTTCTAAGTATCTGCTTTCCTCAGTTAGGTCTTTTCTCCATACCTTGCAGATAGAGACCTGTCTAAGTCTTCAAACATGAAGCCTCAAGACTTCTCATGTTTTCACATAATAATGGTAATAATTATGGCAGGTCTCGTTTTTCATTGAATGGTGCAAAATATAATGCAAACACAGTCATCTCAGGATTCTTCACAAGTCTGGTGAGGAGAGGCTGAAGGAGCTGAGGCTGTTGAGCCTGGAGAAGAGGAGACTGAGGGGAGACCTCATTGCTCACTGCAACTACATGAAAGGAGGTTGTAGGGCAGTGGTTGGCCTCTTCTCCCTAGTGACTAGCAATAGGACAGGGCAATTGTGCCAGGAAAGGATCAGATTGGATCTTAGGGAAAACTTCTTCCCAGAAAGAGTGTGGAGGCTTTGGCACAGGCTGCCAGGGAAGTGGTGAGAGGACTGTCTCTGGAGGGGTTCAAAAAACAGGCAGACATGGTGTTTCAGGAGATGGGTCAGTGATATAAATATCAGAAGAAACTTCTTCACAGTGAGGGTAACAGAACATTGGAACAGGCTGCCCAGGGGGCTTGTGGAGTCTCCTTCTTTGGAGATGTTCAAGACCTGCCTGCATCTGTTCCTGTGCGACTTGGTCTAGGTGATCCTGCTGTGGCAGGGGGATTGGACTAGATGATCTTTCAAGGTCCCTTCTTATCCCTAATGATTCTATGACTTGGGGTTGTAGGGGGGATATCTGGACTTGATGATCTTAAAAGCCTTTTTGAAGACATCTTGTGTGACCACTCACAACTCTGTTAAGCTGTTAAAACCTGCATCAGCACTGTGCTGGTGTATGTCCATTATGGAATCAATTTGCACCAGTCAACAGATGCACTGATAAATGTGAGAGGGAAGGGAAGGCAGAGAATCAGACCCCTGAGTTTAGAAAGAGCTTAATATTGGATTGTAAGTGAATTTCTGTAGATTATGGTTCAAATAAACTATATGCCTAAATTTTGTATACCTAGTATATGATGTTTCTTGGATGAAATAGCAAGAAGTGTTTCCATGTTGGATGCAACACAAAATCTGTTTCTAACTTGATATAAATAAAATTCATTTATAATGTGGATTATTAGAAATTATTTTTACTTGTCAAACGGACTAACTTGACTATTAAAAATGTCTCGCAATTTCCATTCTGCATCAGTAGAAAAAGTCTGGAGCAGTGAAAGGGGCAGGCAGAGGGAAGCACATTAGTTGAACATGCCTAAGGGTAACCTACAGAGAAAGAAATCACTCATCCTTTAAAATTAAATCTCCCTGTGTATGCTGTGCATTCTGTATATCCAGGGCTGTTCTTTTTGCTGTTCTTGAGGGTTCTTTTCCAGTCCAGAGCTAACACTTACTAACATAGCTAATCTGGATCATTTACACCACACTTCATAGCATACATTTTGATAAATAAGGCTTTTATTCAGAGAATCCATATCAAAATATAATTATCAATCACAGCTTTCTCCTGGACTGTACCAGCAAATTTCAAATAAATTGACTGCCTGTGAAATAAATATAATCTAAGCTCTAAATAAATATAAGCTCTATTTCTGTAAAATATTGAGATTAATACTTGAAAGGTTGTAGAATACTCTAGTTGTGTGAGTATGATGTGAATTAAGTTACTGCTGTGACTGATGTGCTGAAATGCATTATTTATTATTTCATCCCAGTCTCATTGAAATCTCTGGTCTGTTCTGATATACAACTCTTCTCTAGTCTCACTTTCCCCCTATTACTGACTACACAGCCTACCAAGTTGCTTTCTGGTGAGTCTAAGGCAAAATTTCATCTGCTTCAGTAGTACAGACTAAATTCAGCAGTATTAAAATAATAAATTTGTTTAAGAACACAAGTTTCTGATCAGATCTCTTCTATGCTTAAGATCTATTCTCAGGAAACATGTGCTGATAAAAGATATGCATACAAAAACAGGGTCTGTGCACTGGTAATTTTATGATTTTATTATGAAGGCAGAGTTGGCATGAAAAAGTGAGATATTGGGATTTGCCTGCAGTTCTCTACTTATGGCTATTTTCTGAAGGCTCGAGCCCTGTGTGAATATGTATTGCATGTTCTTTGGATTGAGAATACCAGAACTAAACCTGATGATGATGTGAAAAATTCTCTATTTATACCAGCTGTGTTATGCTACTCCTGACTAACTACACCCATTTACCAGGACACCTAAATGCATTAATATCTACCAAAAGATTTCAATGGGACAAAGATTTTAGCTTGGATAGAAGGACACAAGATTCTGGAGAAGGAAGGAAGAACTGCATCAAGGTAATAGTACCATTTACTTCATGGAGAAGATTCATAGAAAAAAAACCCATGTACAAATACAACCAACCACAAGGTCTGTTTTTTTTTTAAAACGTCATGAAAATATGGGGATGGATTGAAAAGACTCTTCTGAAGCAGACGAACAGAGGTATTTCTTAAGAACCAACATTATAATGAATGTTCACATGCAACCTCGGGATTTTAAGTTCAGTTCTGGGGTGTCTAGACTGGAACTAGATGTAGACTGTAGGTCTTGTAGATCCGCTGCAGATCTTATTTAGAGATAAACTGTAAAGTGACCTCACTACAAAGGGCAAAACTTGATTTTAGAAACAACCTAGCAGAGCTTTACTCTTTTCCAAACTACTTTTAACAAGACTTGCCATAAATAGCAGAGTTTATCAAGTCTTGCAAGGCAAGAAAATACTAGTAGACAAAAGAGCTGGAAGGGCAGCGACAAGAACTGTTGGAGGAGATATGAAATACTGGGTCATCTGAATGAAACAGACTCTAGAACAGAATGCATGTGTCTCTACTTTTGACTGGCCTCTGTTGCTAATGTCAGCAGATAGACATGCTGTCCTTACATGTTCACTCAGCAATGGGAGTGTGTAAAGGAATGAGCTCTGACTTAAATATTGTAGATTAATGGAAGCAGTTGATGAGCTGGACTTGTACTTTCCACATTTCTTACACTGGATCACATGTGGCCATGCACATGTAAACATACACCTATTGCTTCACCAACCCAGGTCTTAAATTAGGGTACAGTAGCATTGCAACAGCCTTGAAAGCCAGCTTGTGACTGTTGGATATGTTTAAATGCTCAGTCATAAAATAGCCTGAGTGGAGACATTATGTATTTTCTTTTTCAAAATTATGAGCTGTGGATAAGCAATACTACTTTGAAATAAGTGTGAAGTGGATTATTCAATAGATAGATAGTATAACATACATTTTTAATACCTGCACACAATAACACTGGGAGTACCTATGAACAGAGAGAAGGAAGAACCAGTAATTCAAAGTTGTGCTCTTGGAAGAGAACAGGAAGTTATTTTGGAGCAAATTTGCAGTTGTCAGAACTTGTCAAAACTGTTTGGTGAAACAAAACATTCTATGAAATGTGGGGGTATTTTCCAGGGAAGCAGTCTATAATCTGGAATAAAACTTGCGCTCAAAACCATGACTGGATTAGTCTTGTCTAAATGGTCTTTAATCAAGGACAGGAGGATTAAGGGCAGATCCTGAAGACCCAATTCATGTACTTGATTCAAGAAAGACAGTTGATGGCAACAGATCTAAGGTCACAATCACTGAACAAAATCCAAGCCAGAGCCTGAGCTGCCCACGTGGCTGTGCACAAACCTTTTCCTCCTGAAATGGGACAGATTTATCCATTTGACCAGCTGAACTGACTGTGTATTTTGCCAGACTTTAAACCGTGTTTTGGCATTTTGTAGCTCTAGAGAATACAAAAGCTGGGCAGTGCTAGATGATGCTGGTGACCTGCGTTGGAATCATAGCATGGCCTAGTTCCAACCCCCTGTCATGGGCAGCAACACCTCTCACTAGCCCAGTTTGTCCAGAGCCCCATCCAATCTGGCCTTGAACACTTCCAGGGATGGAGCAGCTACAACCTCCCTGGCAATCTGTTCCAGTATCTCACCACCCTCATTGCAAAGCATTTTCTCCTAATATTTGAAAATCTACCCTCTTCTAGCTTAAAGCCCTTTCTTCTCATCCTATTACTACGAACTCTTGTAAAAAGACCTTCCCCAGCTTTCTTATAGGCCCCCTTCAGGTTCTGGAAGGCTGCTGTAAGGTCTCTGCAGACGCTCCTGTTTTTATTCAAACATTGTAGAAGAGATCTTTGTTCTGAAGTGGCACTAAGATTTAACTGAAACAAACACAACTTATTAGGAGACGGAATAATTTCTCAGTTACTAAAAAAATAATCACTGACTTCCTTTAAAAGTGATGTTTGCTAATTATACCCAAAGGCTAATAGTGTGGACAATGATTAAATTATAGCAGCATGTGGCTGCTGGATTCAAGGAAACACAGGACAAAAAGTCTAACTAGATACGTTAGGGCACATAAACATTCTTGTATGGAAAATTATTACTAGATACTTCAGAATTTAAAGGCGATGCAGTGAGCTGTGCCACAGGGCCTGTTACAGTAGTCATTTTCAGAGTTATTATTTTTAGAAATTCAACAAAATGTAAATATATCCTCTCAACAGAAAAGGGCATGAGACGATCAGCTCAACGCTTCAGTAGTCACTTCTGAATCCCTGAGTACAAAGGCACTGGCAACAAAGCAAATGAAGCAGGAGAGAAGAATAATGGTGGTGTTCGGTTTGACCAAAGGAAGTTCAGTTCTGAGAAAGGCCTCAACCTAGTTTTGGACAGCTGTTAGAGAGAATACACGACATTCAGGCTCTGTCCTTCGTTGAGAGGTCTTTAGTTTGATGCTTTTAATAGCAGAGAATATCTCTGTGTGTTTTTCCTCTGCTGATCTTCACTGCCAGCTACCTAGGCCCCTAGCTAAACTGCTGCTGCTGCTGCTCTGAGGCCTATTGTTCTGGAGCTTGCTTGTTGGAGCAGGGAACCTCTATATGACAGAGCAGTGAGCTGCAGGCATACAGTTCCTAGTGTTGTTTGAAATAGCACTGTGACACAGATCCTCCTACAGCACTACATGTTGTATCATGGAATAGCCTGGTCAAAGGTCATCTGGTCCAATCTCCCTGCAGTGAGCAGGGACATCCTCAACCGGATCAGGTTGCTCAGAGCCTTGTCCAGCCTCACCCTGAAGATCTCCAAGGATGGGGCCTCAACTACCGCCCTTGGCAACCTGTTCCAGTGTTCAACTACCCTCCTGCTAAAGAACGTCTTCCTAACATCCAGTTAAAACCTACCCCTCTCTAACTTGAAACCACTGCCCCTTGTCCTATCACTAGAGGCCTTTTGCTGGTCCCTCTGCAGCCTTCTTGTAGCCCCCTTCAGGTCCCACTGAATCTTCTCTTCTCCAGGCTGAACCACCCCAGCTCCCTCAGCCTGTCCCTATAGCAGAGGTGCTCCAGCCCTCTGATCATTTTTGTGGCTCATGTCACTTTCTCCTTTGAGTATCAGCGTCTTCAAAACCAAACACAGGACTGAAAGCAGTATAGTAAGGTTTAAGCTGCTGCTACCACTGGTAGTGAGACAATGTGTTCTAATCAGTGTTTCAGGTACTACTTCAAAATACAGGGCTACAACTGAAGCTGCTTTCTGAAAATGGGTATCAAAACATATTCAAATCATTGACCACATGTGTATGTGAATGCACAACTCCCAAAATATTTCCTTTCCACTAAGTAATCCCATCTATGATGACATTTTGTCCAGAATTTAATATATATGGTCTCGTAATCTACCAGGACAGAGACAAATTTTTATACAGCTTTTTCATGCCTTTTTTAAAAGTAATTTTTAACACATATTGTGGAAACTAATAAAATTTTAAGATTAAATTAAGGCAAAACAGTTCTGCCCAACTTTTCACAGAGTTCAGTGAGACCAGGAAGATAAACTACATCTTACTGCAACAGTTCATCCGCATGTCATTTTATGTAGAGAGTAACAGCACAGATTCATACAATACTACATAATCCTAGTAAGAAGATATGTCATCTTGTACTATAGCAAAGCACATTATTAAAGATTCATTTAATCTATACATCGTTGTTACAATGCCACAGAGTAAGATCGTGGCATTTTACCTGCGACTCCATAAATCATGTCTGAATTATCAGCTCTTTCAAGACTGTCAGGATTTTGGTCTGATTGTTATAACTATGCTTCATGATAAGAATGCACGTGTCACGCATGGAAAAGATCCTTTGATACAGCTGCTTTACAATTTTTTGTGACATACAAAACATGAAGATATCAATTCAGAGGGGTAGCACATGTACTTCATATTTGAAATAGTTTTGGAATAAGACTGGGGCAGGAAGAGTCAACCACATGTTGTCATAGAGAGATATTCCTTCCATCCTCCTGCCTCCTTTCCCCTCAATAACATGGAATATTTAATATATATATATATATATATATATAAGCACACACATATGAATACACAGGCATATGCACACATGCATATATGTAAAAAAATAGAATCCATTTTCCACCACCATCTTGTCACAGTGCTCCGCACTCAATAGGAAAAAGTTATATTCACCATGAAAACAAAGTGAAGGTTCCTCACAAGTAGCATCCAGAACTTACTTATAACACATGCACTTTCCTTAAATTGCATATAATACAATAATTGTTTGGGAGTAAACATCTCAAAGGAAGATCAGTCACTTCTCACTATCCAGACAAGAAAAGCTAAAGACAAAAGAATGTATTAGTATTCCAGTGACCTTTTAGACAGACTGCATGGAAACACTGAAGGCTAATTTACAGCTAAATTAATTAAGACAGCACATAATATAAAATGTCAGACTGTGGTCTTTCCAGAATTATTTTGTCTGAACAAGACACTAATTCTTAATTTCATTCTTTCAAAAAAAAAAATTGGTTCTTCTCTGTATCCCAAGACATGCACAAGATTTAGAACAGCAAAGAATAATGATTCTCAAGAGCTCTTTAATTCCAACCTCAAAATACAACAATAAAAAATTCTTTCACTCATTTTTTGGAGAAGCTACTGATAGTGTGCAGAGTGTAATCATACTGAACTCCAGACCATGATGGATGCTGAGTTCCTTCTCTTTTTTTATTTTTTCAGCCATCTTCTCCTTACGTTGCAAATAAATGCAAAGTTGTTAACAAATGCACTTGTTCAAAGGTTGGAGGAGAGATAAGAAAAAGTGTTAGATGGTATTCAAAGGGAAAGGGAGCTATCAGTAAATTACTAGTAGAATAGAGTACAAAGTACAGGCAGGAAATCCACCCATTGTTTATATATGCCCATCCTACTTTGGTACTGGTTTCTATTTCCATGAGATGAAATGACAACTGAACTGAACCCACTACATCTGTGCTGAACAGTGAAAAAGTTAAAATACTGAATTTGAATCTAAGAGTAGAAGTCATGAGCTAGATGGCTATGGTGACTTTTTGCCTTATGAGTATTGGGAATCTCCCCACTCTGGTATTGACTGAACATGCTTATCAGATAGCATGGTTTCTCCTTTTCCTTTCAACCATAAGTAATCATTACTTTTTTCCATGGCTGCGGTCCTGTAGCAGTCATTGATCACTTCATGGATTTTAAGTCCAGAGGAGAACACTGCAGCCATTTAGTCTGACCTGCAATGTGACACAGGTGATAAGACCTCACCCAATAACATCTACATGGAGTCAAATAATTTATGGTCCAATAGAGTACATGTTTTAGAAAAAAAACCCAATATCGATTTTAAAATGTTATATGATAGACAGAAAATCTACTACTTTCCTTCATAAATTGATTCAATGGTTATTTTCTCTCACTGATAGAAATGTCTTTCATATTCCCACTTCGAAAGTACCTATCTACAAACTGTAGGTAGTGGGGTTTGTTGTAGTAATTTATAAAATGGTGCCCATTAGCTCCCTTCTGTGGCATACTCCTATTTTATTATTGTGTTATAAGTCAATCTCTTTACTTTCCTCCTGACAGATCAATTACTCGCTCAGATATTTCCTTCTGTGGGAGACTTTGTGCCCCTTGATTCATTCTTTTGAGTAACCGAGCCAGAATTTGGCTTTTCAGCCTACTCCCTAGAACTAGAGATCATCGGTCTATAGAGATAGTGTGAGATTTTGAGTCTCCTTTGGTACTTAGGTACATAGTATTATAGACATGTACTTTGGTACATAGTATTTATGTGCTAGGTACGTGTACATGTATATAGACAAATATGTGATCTAATGATTAAGCCAATGCCTGATGTAATGATCTTATAAAGATGAGTGTGGATCTTGCAAATATTTGCCATAATAAGGAAATAACACCTGTAGACTTGCAAATGGAGTAGAACTGAAAGACAGCAGAGTATGAGGAAAAGAAATTGTATTGAAGTTATAAAACTGTCCAAAGACATTTCCTCACCAGTGTGAACTCAAAAACAGTCTGTGTTTTGGAGACACACATTTCCAGGATAGAACTGGTTAGAGAGTACCAAAATATGTAATATTTTCTGGACAGTAACAGTCACTGTGTTTGCGCTAGCAGCTGATTGCCACTTATCTTCACCTCTAGATGCACTGTAACAAGTGCAAAAAAGATAGTTTTTTATTTAATGCATACTTTATAATTTGGGGGGTTCTTTTGTATTATTAGGTGCTACATATTACAGCTAACCTTGAAGTGTACTAGCAACTGGCTAATTTTCTGTTCTTACACTCTCTTCAAATGTATTGTAAACACCCCATTTAACAAGGACTAGTAAATTCTCTATTCTGGATTTGAAATTAGTTCCTAGATTTTTAAGAGTCTTTTCTGTGTAATGCATTCTCCCTTTTTTCAGAATGACTCAATTTCCACTGTTCTCAAGGACTTCCAAGCCAAATGAGACACTGGATTTCTTACTGTTCTAATGGCATAACCTAGTTCCCACAAAAGGCAATGGGAGCTTTATCAATTGTTCAAGTGGAACACAAAATGGCAAGCTTGAAGAAAACTGTAACCAGAACTAACCAGCTTTGGTGTCTTTGCTAGCTCTGCCAAGTTTAGTTGTATGGAGGAGACAACTCAGAACTGGCAGGATCCTCGATCTTGCAATTACCATCCAGTCTATTATAAGACCTTTATTTCTGAAAGCAATGCCATGTCTACTCTTTGAAACCTCTTTATTTCATTTGCTGTAAGAACTGATAGACACTTTTCAAACACTGGTTGTGGGAGACAGTCCTAGTCCTGTGTTTACAAAGGATGGTGTAAATAAAAAATGTCTACAACTAGGAAACACCAACTTTAGGATTTATCTTGTTTGAGCAGTATAAAGGCATCTAATCTAAGTAGTTATCCACTGATAGAGTGAGATGGTAAATCATACATGACTAAGCCGATTGCTTTCTACAGTAAAGTGAACAAATCTGTGGACAGTGGGAGAACAGTTTTAAGCAAGGCTTCTGACTGTCTCTCACATCGTTACTACGTCTCCTTAGGAAGTTATGGTCTATCTGAGTGGAAACCTGCATAGAAAGAAGAAGGATAGATTATCCTCTGTTTGAAGGCCAGTAGCAAAGTGAGCATCACAGGTGTGTAAGTAGGGATCTCTGTGGCACCTGTGTTAGATTGCACCTAACAGAGGCAACAAGTCAGTTCACTTGAAAAAAGTACTGCCACCCAGAAGGACAGAATCACAGAATCAAAGAATCTACAAGCTTTAAAGGGACCTCTGGAGATCTTCTAGTCTAATGCCCCTGCTAAAGGAGGTTCACCTAGAGCAGGCTATACAAGACTCTGCTCGGGTGGGTTTTGAGTATTCCCAGAGAAAGAAAGTCCACAACATTGCTGGACAGCTTGTTCCAGGTCTGTTGTTTTCTCTTATGGTCAGATGGAACTTCCCGTATTCTAGTTTGTGCCCGTTCCTGCTTGTCTTGTCATTGGGTACCACTGAAAAGGGTTTGTCCCAATCTTCTTGACACCTTCCATTTACTGGGAAGAGCTCCTCTCAGACTTCTCTTCTACAGGCTAAATAGACCCAGTTCTCTCAGCCTTTCTTCATCAGAGAGGTGATCTTAAATGACAAGCCATGTCTCCAATCTCAACCTTAAAACAGTGACCAAAAAATGGTTTTGCTTGGAGAAGCCATTTTCAGTAAATTCCTACCATATGTATTTCTATAGCTTTCTCCTCCACCCACACATTCACACATGCACCAACAATGCAGCAGCAGTACAGGCACTTCCCCCTGGGTTTTGAATAGTGCCAATGCCATTTTTTCTTACCTCAGACACAGGATTATCCTTCATCTGTATCAGATGCTCTTCCTTGGCAATTAACATCCTACCTAACAGTCTAACCAGATGAAAGTGTGAAGGACCAAGGTGTAGGTATATCATGCTTTACCCAAACAGTGTCGATTTCTCCCATATCTTATGCACTAGCTTCCAAAGCAGTATTCAGTTTCAGGTCCAATGCTCTTAAGGATGTCTCTGACTAGCATTCGGCTTTTAGTCCTTTACAACTATGAGCTATTAATCCACTAATAGAAGAGCAGAGAAACTACAAATGCAGTGTCCTTTATTTTCAAGGAATATAAATAAAGTTATTGTCTGGAGTACAGCTGGGAGATGGCGAGATGAACACAGCAAGATGAACTTACAGTCTGAATGGAAATCTGATAGATAAACAAGGATAAATTATGCATGTTTCATTCTTAGATGAGTGTTTTCCTGTCTCTATTAAAAAGTAGGATAAATAGATAGACAATAGAAATAGCCTTGAAGATATCTGTAAAAAGGCTCACAAGAAGTGGCAGGAGCAGACATGCCTGCCTGTTCTTCTTTACTCTGAAAAGAGTAGGTGGAGCATGGAGATCTGGAGATGTCTATGATGACTATGAAAAGTTTGAAGGAAAAACAGGGAATTTTGGATCATATGAATAGAAGAAAAAGTGTGACTTAAGCCTCTTATTTCCATTTGTTTATTCAGCAATGATGAAATTAGTCAATTTAATTCGTAAATAATCAGTTAAGTGATTCTACTATACATGCATCCACAAATTAACACAACTTTGAAGATCTTTGTCCTTTCTTGTCTTTAACCTCCCAGTCATGCCATCTGGACCTATGCAATGGCTGCTTAAATAATTAATTTCCTTCTTAAGCTGACCTTGGTTTGACTTCTTCACAATCCACACAACTGATTAAATTCAGTGGCAACTATTTTCAGACACTCTAACAAACTCTAATCCCTTCTCATGCACTTGGTAGAAACATAATTTTAAAATACATGTGCTCATGTAACATTTTTGGTGTTGGCTTTGTATGTAGAATTTTATTTGCATCACTGTGTGGACACACTCAGTATGTTTGAAATGTGTGTGGCGATCTGCCTCTAAATCCATTCACAAAGGTAATTTTGGCATAATCTTTCAAATGTGCTTGTAATGATGAAACAAGCACAAACACTCTTTAAATCAGGTCTGTAGTAATGCATGTGTTTTAATACCTTAATGTCTCAAGTAGTGTAAGGCATAAAGCACCATGGCAGTAATCTTTCCCATGTTGGAAATTCCTTGGATCTTTGCCATATGCAGCTTGTTGAATTACTGAACAAAATTGAAATGGCATGCAGGCATTTTGTCTCGATAACTTGATTTTGTATTGTCATTTATACTCAGAGGTTATTATAAATTAATTAAAAGACCATCTGAAACCCCTCAGGTATTTTTGAAACACAAGAAGAACCTCCCTTGTAGTGATTCTGCTGTCCCTGTCATTTTGATCAGACATATTAATTTTACTCCATTAAAAAGAAAAGGGGAAATATATGATTACGGTCTGTGCCTCCTGTCAGTACTGCATAAATCTACTGGCATAAGTAAGTTGCACAGGGTGTAAGTCAGTGGCACAAACCCAGTATATTATTATTTCACTTGAAGAACAGCAACCTGTAACAAAATAAAAACACATTCTGTGTAGGCTGTCATGTGTGAGAAAGCCAAGATGCAGAAGGATTTGTGTGACACCTTTGGCAACTAATATACGTATGTGCTATGATAGCTCATGGAAGTGGTTGGCAATGGTGCCCTCTAAAATCTCACTTTAGCTGAGGGTTTCAGGAGACCCACTGGTGACAAAAGATAAGTGAAACCTGTTTCTTCACACCTTTCTCCAAGTCCTATCCCTTGAGATTCCTGACATTTAACATAGTTCATGAGCTATGATACTCCTGGATGATGATTATCCTCCTCGTATTTCATCTTTCTTTAGTTTTGCCGATCCAAGACACTTCTTCTCTGGGCAATTTTGCTCTCAGATGACAAATATATTTTGTTTAATTAAAATATCATTCATTGTGTGGGTCTTGCACTGCTTTCCTTCTGATGCTGACTTCTCTATATTAGTAATTAGCCACTGCAAGAAGTCCTTGAGCTTTATTTCCGTTTTGTTGCATCACTACAGAGTTAAGGCTCTAATTGTGTAACAGTGATTTTTTAAGATGTTATTGTCCTCCTATATGCATTGACCTTAAAACTAGCTATTACTGCTACCCAAAGGGAAAGCGTGCTGTCTTCTGAGTTGTCACATTTCACAACATATCAACTTTTCAGCTCAGGATGATTCGTTGAGGCACAAGGTGTATGGACAAAGAGGACAATATGTATTCACTTCTGCTCTGCTGTGAAAGCAGAAAAAATGTGGAGCAAATAAATTTGGATGTTAATTTCTTAAAATATGTCATCAAGAATCAGCAGACTTCATTACTCACAGCTATGTGATTTTTTCCTTCTGAAACTATTCAATTTTCCACAGGTTTGGTCAGATGAATTAATTTTTTAGGAGTGGTTCATCTAGAATGGAGCCTGGCAAGGAAACACTAGCAGCTTGCAAACTAAATTGGAAAGAAGTAACTTAGGCTTTCATTTGAGCTATCTTCTATAGTTGGGTGGAAACTTTTCCTATCTCTGCAGGAAGTCATGTTCCTTTAGATATACCTAATAAATTATAATTCTTATCCTTGAATCATGATCCTCTGCCAGAGGTGTTTGAATCTATAATCTAGGTCAGTGAGATAAAAGTGAAGTAAAAAAAGGACAGAAAATCTCAGTTCGCTCATGTGCTTTGCAGTTTTGTATTCTTAATTTGATAATGTTTCTTTAAGGCAAAAATCCCCATGTTACCCACATGAAAATGAGTGTCAGGTCAAAGAGCAGCACATAGCAAGTTGCTTTAAGGCTGCTTCTGAGGCTGAGTTCTACACTCACTTGTAAGAGAAAATACTGTATACTACGCATGCGAAGTTTTTCTTAAGTTAACCTTTCACAGCTGGTTTTTACAATTAAAATTATCATTATTCAACACAGGACTATGACCATTGCCTTGTAATGTAGATGTTTAAAATTCAGCTCAAGCACAGTGTGTTAGAGAGTCAAAAACACAGTAAAATAAAATAAAGCAAATACGTACCTAGATATCTTCAAATGAAGACATCTACAAACGTATTGCTTTGGATTTTTTTCCTGTTTACTTACAAAGAAAAGTTCTTTTGAAGTTTTGCATGGTATCTTGGTTTGTGTATCAGATCAAATATAAATCAGGTCAACTAAAAAAGCAAAGCCCATTTATGAAGAATGTTAATGATAAAACCTGTCTCAATATTCACTAAAAATCTTCTCAAGCAAGTTCTATAAGCAGATTTAGGATTGCAGGAATTTTCGTAGTGATAGTTTGTTACTGGTCAAACAAGGCTGTACCTGTGTAATATACAGTTAGAATCATAGAATCATGGAATCATCAGGGATTGGAAGGCATGTTGAAAGATCAAGTCCAATCCCCCTGCCACAGCAGGATCACCTAGACCAAGTCACAGAGCAGAACATTATGGATTGGAAGTGACCTGGAAAGATCATCCAGTCCAATCCCTCTGCCACAGCAGGATCACCCAGACCATGTCCTGGTGGGTTTTGTCCTGTTTTGTCCTGTAGGATAAAGAAAAGGAGAGACTCCACAATGTGCAACAATGCACCATAAGTGGAAGACAGGACAGAAATGTATCTGCTAACTACCACACATTACACATAAGAGTGCTTTAAATTTTGGTCTGGACTGTGAGAATCCCAAACTTCTATTTAGGTCTCATTTTGTTTGTTTCAAACAAACAGGAGATCAATACTTCAAAACCAACAGAAAAGTATGATTGTTTCTGTGATCACCCATGTGTGCAGTTTCATGTGTGTCTGGCAACCTCACAACACAATTAGCTGGGTAGGTCCAAATAATACTGTTAATAAATTTTTGTACAAGATACCCTGGAGGGAGACAAAGAAAATGAACAAAGGCAAAGGATAGAGGAAACATATATAGAGAGAAGAACAAAAGAGATCACATAAAGAACACAAAGTAATAAAGGGGTAGAACTGGAGAGACAAAGAAAGAAAGGAAGGAGAATGAATAAGTGTTAGAAACAGGGAAGCTTTGAATAGCACCGTTTCCTAAGTTTGAATCTGTTTTCTTTCTCATAAAGTATGATCTCTGATGGAGAAGAATTGTTGTCTTTGCTTTTAAGGAAATTTTATTACTTTTATCATAACGTGCACAACTCAATAGGTATTTATAGCACTGTGTGAAACAAATTTGTGTCAGACAAGAATTAAGAGCAGCTTAGCATGTCTAAGCTCACACACACTTACTGTCTTCCATGGAGTGACTTTCTTTCAGGGGGGCTGAAATAATGGGCTGTGAGCCTTTTATTTCCCAGAGCAAAGTCATATAGTTCCATGTAAATGTCACCAACAGAATGTACAGCACAACTAATCATACATGGTGCTGCTTTGGATGCACTCTAGTAGCTCTGGAAGCAGCATCAATGCAAGAATCACAGATCTTCAGAGGGATACCAACCTACTGACAGTATTTAATTTGAAGAAATAAAACTACTCAGACTGCCCAACAGGGAATTCAGTTAATTACATCTTGTGGAAGTCAAACAGTTGAGAACACTTTTCTTTTTAAAAACTCAGATACTTTTTCACTATTTACTCACAAAACACAGCAGTGGCAGAAGGCAATACTTCCAGACTGAGTAAATTCAAGTATAGTTTATTCTTTCAGGGACCAGTGATGCTCCCATTATCAGTGAGAGAGAGAAATTAATTTTTAAGAGGTTGTTTAACAGCCTCAATTACTCAGAGGAACCGAGAGTATAATCAGGTGCTGGTAGAACACCATGGCTGCTAAAGGAAAGTTACTTTGAAAGGTTAACGACATACCATTTACAATAAATTTCCTTTCCTGACTGCAACAAATTGTGCTGAACTCTCCCACTGCTCTGACTAAAAAGCATACTGATTCCAAATTTTTTTCCTCATATCTTGAAATTCGTTCATCTCTTTACTCTCCTAGAACTTCTGCCCTAATGTGACATGCTGAGCCAGCTACATTAGTGAATCATATTAGCTATAGCAGTACTTACAATACAGACTGAATTTGTAGTCCTAAGTAAGCAAGTACTGGGTCATTTTAAAAACACATTCTGTTACTTTGCCACTTTTATAACCATGTATTTTTAAAAAAAATGGGGAAAAGTTATGCCTTTTCTTTCCTAAAATGCACTTTCTGAAAGAATTCTGACTGCAAAATAATTTCTTTTAATCTTGGAGCTAATTTAAGTGTCTGCACTTAAATGCAGTGAGTAGGTTAATGTCCCTCCAATTGAATCTCAATTACATGCACTTCAGTTCTCGAATTTAGATCATTGTTCTCCTTAACAAATCAATAAATAATTCAGCTCACTGAGGAATAAACTATTAAACCAAAATCCAGTGGACTTTAAGAGAGGCACATTTAAAATGTCTAAATCATACTGGAAGTCTTTCATCTCTTATTGTGCAAAGTTGTGCAAAATCACAATCCTAACAAGAGCACCTTGTAGTTACATTGACATCACTCATTTTGCCATTTCTCAGCTATTTGTTTTGCATAACAAAAATGAAAGTGCATTGCTCAATTTCTCTCAGCTTGAGTGGTCTTGTATGCTGCCCAAGCCATTATCATCAGTTATTTACAACACACTACAAAGTAGACTGAGGACCAAAAAGAGGCATCCAGGGCTGACAGCATTGGTGCACCTGACTGTCCTCCATTGCACCTCCATGACAACACCACAACCGCAGCCCACAACCCCAATTTAGCAGTCTTCACAGATGCTGCAGATTCTCTAGCCCTGTTTTGCAATTCAGAGAACAGTCCTTTGGAGTTCCTGTTTGCCCTTGACCCTAGAATGTTACCTTGGTTCTGGTTGATATTCATTAGCCAATCAGTACTGTCTGTGGCAATCACCACCCTGGCATGGCTCAGCTGCCTTTGGTGCTGTGGGGCTCCACCCCACCAGTATGGACATTGTGCCTTTGCACCATGGCTGCCCTAGGCCCCCAGTGCCCCAGCCCTGAGGAAGACACTAGCCTGAACAGCACCTTGGCAGAGAGCTCAGACCTTCTTTTGCTGGGTGTCATGGAGACTGTCCCCCTGGTGGTCCCACTACCCCTGTTTGAACTCTGCAGCCAGAGCTGCCCTTGCCTCCCACTGCCCCCAACTGTTTCGGACTGACTGAGCAAGGGGATTCAGGTTTCTCCATCAGACTCTGTTAATGTGCCCTACTTTACCCAGGAGAAAACAGGAATCACCCCCTCCCAGCACCACTCACTCTTGGCTTTCAGGAAAGTCACTAAACTGCATCAGCTCCTTAGGCAGCCAACAGTAAAGGAAGTTGAACTTGAGAGGTAGACTGAGTGTTCTCAAGAGGTCTCTTCCCATTGAAACGATGCAGTGACTCTTTGCAAGGGGCAGTGCAAAGGTGTAATGCAAAGCCAAAGAGTAATAAAAGCAGAATTGTCAAAGGACCAAGAAAACTCATCTCTTTCCTTTGGCCTACAGTTTTCTACAAAAGTTGACAGGATTTGCACTTTCAGTATGAATTATGTATACAAAGCGAATTGAAAGGGAAGCTTAAGCCTAAAACCTGTGACTCACTTCATGCATTACAAGTGAGCAGTCACATTTTACTTAGAGCTCGAATTACTGCTTTTCAAAGAGAAACATTAGATCTGTGGTGCTTGAGATGACTTGGTTAAATATTGGAACTACTCACATCTGTTGAAAGTTTTCCACTGACAGAGTTTTTCATAATTTGCTCTCTAGTTAGTCATTAAACATATATGCTGAAAATCCTATAGTGCACCTTAAATATTTTAATAAACTGATTCCTGTCATTCCCCTCCATTTTTAAGTGGTCTTACTAGTGTGTATTTTGTGTGCATTTTGGACTTGATGATTCTACAGGAAAGGGCACTCAAGTTGTGCCAGCAGAGTTTATTAGGAAGAATTCCTTCACCAAAATGGTAATCGGATATTGGAAGAGGCTGCTCATGGAGCTAGTAGTGCCTTAGCCCTGGAAGTATTTAGAAGACATATAGATGAGGTGCTGTGGGACACAATTTAGTAGTGACCTGGCAGTGCTGGGGCAATGGTTGGACTTGATGATGTTAATGGTCTCTTCCAACCCAAACAATTCTGTGATTCTGCAATCTTCCTGATACAGACTCTGCTTGCTGATCTACTCTGTCTTTTCCACAGGCTCAGAAAAGCTCTGTCCTCATCTGAACAAATTCCCATGTCATCATGATTAGCTCCATTAGAACCACATTACTTGACACAGTGTCTATAGCATACAGCACTACATGAAGCTCTGCAGCTGCATTATAAACCTGGATTCTTCCTCATACTATGGCAACAACACTGCCAACACTCATCAACCACTCAACAAAGTCAAATGGGCAGTGGAGATCACACACACAATTCTGCAGTTCTGATCTATGGAACACAGGCAGGCCCCTAGCTGTGCAGAACAACTTCCCTTAGCTGCACTGGAACCCACACCAGAGGTTAAATACTACTGAATGAACAAATACTAAGTAAAGTAGAAAACCGACAGATTGGACTGCCTTTTGGCACGATGTGACATTTCACCTTTCAGCTCTGAAGGAATCGTGATAGAGCTTCTGTTTCATGCAGTTTGGAAATTCCATACCATGGGGTAGGGGATGGTGAGAAACATAAATATTCCATGTAAGCAAGATAAAGTAAACAAATGCCCCAAAACCCACACAATATCAAAATTTAGGAGAAGTATCTCTATTATGAAACTACTTCCTGCAAACCAGCTGTTTCCAGCACAAACTTGACCATTATGTCAGATAATCTAAACCTGACAGCAAAGCAGGCTTATAGACCAGTGTTTGTCTGTAACCACTGACAGGTTTTCAATGCTCTCATCTTGACTACTGACACCATCGGTTTGCCTTGGTGTGGTACAGGAACTCAGAATAGCAAAGGGCTTATTTACCCTCTCCCATTTGTACAGCTGAAGAACTAATCTGTGTTTCAGGACTGATGCTCACCATATCCTATTGCACTGTCCCAATAACACAAGGTATGAAACACATGTAATAGAGTGGCATCCCCTGTGTACATGGCTGGAAGGATAGTTCCCA
The DNA here is from genome assembly GCA_013397515.1 of Upupa epops. Classification (NCBI taxonomy): domain Eukaryota; kingdom Metazoa; phylum Chordata; class Aves; order Bucerotiformes; family Upupidae; genus Upupa; species Upupa epops. The sequence goes on along the minus strand of VZRI01005204.1, from coordinate 259,714 downwards.
GGCCAATTGGAGAAAGTACAGTCTACATTAGTGGATATATCTAAAGAGTAATTACCACAAGCAAGTGTTCCTCAGGGTTCGATTTTATGTCCAGTCCTGCTCAATGTATTTACATCTGTTCACTACATTTATCTGGGTGTGGGAGCTGAATGCACTGTTACCAAGTTTGCTGATGATAGCAAAGTGGGGGATGTTGTTGCCTGTCCTGATGGACAAGAGGCATTGCAGAGGGAACTAGATAGATTGAAGCACTGAGTAATGATTGATGGGATGAAATTTAACAAGCTGAAATATCACATTTTGCATCTAGAATGGAGCAACACCAGGCACTAGTACAAACTGGGAGGAGTGGCTGGAGATCAGGCCTGCAGAAAGAGAACTTGGGGTACTAGTCAACAGCAACTCAGTATGAGTCACCCGTGTGCCCTGGCAGCCAAGAGGGCAAACTGCATACTGGGGTCCCTCAAACAGTCTAACCAGCCAGTCAGAAGAGGTGGTTATGCCACTGTATTCAGTGCTGGTGTAAAGTCCCCTGAATGCTGTGTGCAGTTCCGGGCCCCACAACTTAAGGATGTTAAGATCTTTCAATGTATCCACAGGAGGGCAACAAAGCTGGTGCAAGGGCTTCAATGTATGTCCTATGAGGAGCAGCTGAGGTCTTTGGACTTGTCTGGTTTGGAGAAAAGGAGGCTGAGGCAAGATTCTTGAGGAGGGCAAATGGAGAGGGAGGTGCTGTTTTAGAGACAAGATATTAGGAAGCATTTCTTTACTGACAGGGTGGTCAAATATAGGAACAGGCTGCCTAGAAGGGTTGTTGATGCCCCAAGGCGGTCGGTCAGTGAGGCATTTGAACAATGCCCTTAGTAACATGCTTTAATTTCATCAGCCCTGAATTGCTCAGGCAATGGGACGTAATGAGGACGTTGTAGGTCTCCTGCAACTCAAATAGTTCATTCTAGTCTAACAAAGTAGTGCTTGTAAACGGCAGACTGTGAGTGACTGACTGCAGATAGGAACATTCAACCAGAGATGGAACAGCAAGTATTTCCAAGAACTTTCTGCTGAGCACAAAATTAACTTCTGATTTCTTTCAGTTCAGCTTCCACTGGCTGCTCTCTGCTCCCAGGCAGATTGTGTCTATGTGCTGCAGTTGTTAACTGCTCCTGCCTCAGTCCCTATGGAAATGGAAATAAAACTGAGACGATACTAAAAGGTTGCTAGGAAACAGCCAGCTGATGATGATCATGATGAGGACAGTATACTGGCCTCTCTTTTTCAGGAAAATTCTCTATGGTTTCTCAACCAAGATTGTCCTTGATGACTTGCCAATTTCAGGTGCTGCTCAGGAATTCAATTAGAAAAAGATCAGGAATGTTTTTTGGTGTTTAGGAACACAAATGCAAAGCTGTCTCTCTGACAAGATTTTGTTGCCTTCCTGAGCTGTACATGTCCCTACTCTTAAAACTCCTTCTAACCTGGGCTGATTCAGAATGCAGCTGATGGTCTGACAAGCTATACAGAGCATTTATTATACTTTATCTATTTCTTTATACATACTTGCAATGAATATTTGAGTGTCTTCCAGTAGTGCATTAAGCAATGTGACTAATGCTTGTTATGTGTTTATTCTGTTATTCCTCTCCCCAGGGGAAGATACGTCTACAGTGCAATGTTTTGTTTTACAGCTTATAGTGCTCGCCTGACTGTTTGTCTCAATGTTTATGTTACAGAAGGAAAGGTTACAGAAATCCAATTTGCACTTGGAAGGGAAGGTGGCACTCAAAACTTGTGCTGGTCCTTGCCTCCCAGAGAAGTTGATTTCTCAGTCTTAGATTTGCCTCAACAAAAACACTGTTTCCTATTTAATAAGATTTACTGTCCTTGGAAAGGTTTCTGCTTTACCAGTAGAACAAAATCGTCAATCACTCTGCTCATTCTGGGACATAATTTTAGATACCCTGGGTCCTGGCCACGAGAAGACAGAGAAAAACAAGCAAAACTTTGAATCCCGTTCATGGGCTGATGAGACTGTAAATAACACTCTGTAAACTACAGAGTTCAAAATGCCTCACAGCTCACCATTCTCTTACCAGAAAGGTTTCTCCTCTTGCCAGTGTTGCTATGATCTGCAACCAGAGAAATTATTTGCATCAGAAGGGGGCTTCTGATAGTGTTTTCTTTGGGAGCACTGCTCATTTGTGCACAAAGCTTCTAAATATGGGAAATATAAGGACCGGCAGCATCTAGATTCCCAGAGGAAAATCAGATTCCTGGAGAAGATAATAGCAGGATATGAAAAAGAAAGGATGTGTTGTCTTGTTTGTTTTGATATATTATTAAAATTGAACATTTTTAAAGACATATCTTCTCTAAATGAGCTTTTAAACTGATTTTTTAGCAAATGTAGAATTATTTAATAATCAATTAATGTCATGAACCACTGGATTCTGATTTTAAGTCTTTGCTCTGCTATGTTTGTAGTGAGCTGCAGGCAATTTTGGAAAAGGAAAGTATAAAAGAGCTATTGATTTCAGTTTTATTTTATTTAAGATGTGGTGTATAAACTGTAGAATTTTCCCATAAAACACTTCATGTTTTTATACATTAGTTATATTACTGCCATTACTGTATGCTTTAAATTTCAGAGGATATATCCCTCAGAGCAATAACAGCATCTTTCCCAGTTACAGGCTGCATCACCAAGGCCCTGAAGGTATGGCATAACTTCTGGAGATCAGCTCTGCAGCAATCAAGCCCATGTGCCCATTCTGAAACATCTGTAATGGCCATGAGGCTCAGGATTTGCATTTTGGTGAAGCAGAAAATAAAGGTTTTAAGCAGATGCTAGGAAATTCTGAAAAAAAGAAAAGGAAAAGGCTACATGCTTGCAGCAATGAGTGGATGAGCATTTATTCACACCCATCTTTCTTATCTGTCTCTCATTTTGCATGGCAAACAGCTTCTCAGGTCTGTTCTGTGTACCTTCCACCTTCCAATGTTCTTTAAAATGAAAAAGAGACTCATCAACCAAATTGACTTTTACAGGTATTTTTCAGGAAAAAATGACAACTACTCTAAGAGACTAACACCTTCTTCTTCTCTGTTCTTCCTTTATAATTTAATAGATATTAATTATAGTTTGTCAAAACTGTATCTGAAATGCCTGATCCGTGGCACTGGAACAGGTTGCCCAAGGAGGTTGTGGGTGCCCTCTACCAAGGCCAGGCTGGATGGAGCTCTGGGCACCATGGTCTGGTGAGAGATGTCCCCCCCATGGCATGAGGTTGGAACTGGATCTTCCAAGTCCCTTCCAACCTAAACCATTCCATAATTCTATGATTCTATGAATATAAAATTAATTGTCTCTTATAGTGTACTACGGAAGAAAAAGCTCTCTTTTTTAATGTGCACTGTTTGAAAACATCACATCAGATGGATATATGTAGTCAGGTTAAAGGCCCTTTTTGCATCTTCTTATACATAAGTAGATGTTATTTGATGTTTGTGATCTGATCAGTTAGCTACAAGTAAATCAAACGAGGAGAAGAGACCTGTCTCTGATCCTGTTGGTCCTCTGATCTATTGTGTATCCCAGGAGAGCAGGTGGGTCCCATGGTTCAACTAAAGAACCACAGAACCACAGAATGTTAAGGGCTGAAAGGGACTTTTGAAGATCATCAAGTCCAACCCTGCTGCCAGAGCAGGACCAAAACTAGGTGGATCACTCAGAAATGCATCCACATGGGTCTTAAAAGTCTCCAGAAAAGGAGACTCTGGAGAGCCTGTTGCAGAGCTTTTCACCTTTACAGTAAAGTTCTTCCTCACGCTGAGGTGGAATATCATGTGCTTGAGCTTGAATCAATTGCCCCTCATCTTATCACAGGGCAAAAGTAAAAAGAGGTTGTTCCTTGTTACTATGGATCATAGGATTGTACAGAAGTGTTGAAAAGAGGTTACTGCAATTTCACTGCCAAAATGCAAAGAACAAAATCGGGTACTCAGGAAAAAAAGTAGCAGGAAACCCAAAAACTATTCTGTACTCTGCCTACAAAAAAGACATCTACTGGGAATGTGGAAATCTACCGCTGCTCTTGTCCTCAGCTGACACCTCTTCTACATCTTCTCCAATACCCTTTTATACTTAACTGCGTCTTTAGCTGGATGAATGAAAAATAAGTTTATTTCAGTTTTCTCCTGTTTCTGAGCTGATTCGTATCAGTCCTAGCAACATCAGTCTCAGAGGACTAATTCCAGAAAAACATCTATCAGTACTGGAATCTCTTTTATAACATGCACCTTCAAAAGCCTTCTAGTAAAAGCAGCACTGGTAACATCTATATAACATTTGACACCACGTCATTTTATGTTTCCAGGCACATGAAAAACATGAACCAATGATCATCTAAACCTCCTATGTTTATTTGTCCATCATCTGTGGGTTGGTCCTTTCCAGGGAAAACTTGTCATCATGTTTTGACCTGTTTGAAAAGCAATTAATGATTTCTTTTTTTTCTATTCTGATCTCAGGAAATAAAATCCTCTCTGTAAAGTTTTTCACAGATGTGGATTGTGAAAGCTGGGAGAAATTTCAATCCCTCCCATTTTGATGAAATTTATTCAGTTAGGAAAGCGATGTACAAAACCTTACTATAATGATCTGAAGAAGGTTAGTTGTTCTTTAGGAAAAGTCAAGAGGCCTAATAAAGATGAGAGGGAGAGGGCTTGCATATGAGTAAAAATGGGAAATAAAAGAAATACTTTAATGCAGAATGATAGACAAAATAATAATTGAGTTAATGAATTCCACTAAGTATCATATTTTAATTCTTGCAAGAAAACTTGTACTTTGCTCTTAATTGAAGTTTCAAGCTTTTTTTGCAGTTCAGCTGGGAACTGGGCTGTAACTTTGGACCTGAGTCATAACCTCTTCCTGTAAAAAAGGTCTAGCAAGAACTCAGTCAAATGCTATTAATTATATTCAGTGTTTTCTTATTACATTTATGAATTTAAAAAACCATTCAATTATTATTCCAGCATATTTGTCTTTACCCTTCCTCTTACACATGTCTCAGTATTAAAACAAGATTCTATCTTTCTGAAACAGGCTATGGGTTTCTGATACTGACTTAGAAAATTAAAGTATATGCCATGATCAAGTACCATCAACATATTTTTCAAATAAAATGGGAGCCATGTAGAATGGCACAGCCACAATATGCTACAAGCAGCAAACCCCTACAAATCCTTCCTAAATGAAGTAAACCAACAGGCATTCTCTTATTTTTCTGAAGTTACCCAGTTTTCCCACATTTAATGGCAATGCAACCCTTCATGCATGCAATCATACTTGTGATTACATGTGGTGAAAATTGGTGCAATTGAGATGTCAGTGGAACATTTATTCATCAGTTGGTAATGTCGCAGTTTAAAACCTACACACAACCTAAACGGGATGATTACTGTTGAGAGTTACAATGATGGGGCCTAAATCTGTAACTGCTGCTAACTGTAAAATATAGTAATAACAGGCGGTCATCAGCACTGCCACTGTAGATGCTGACTGCATCCTAATTTAGTATTTGCTCTGCAAATCTCCTACAGTGTGTATGGGCCTCAGTTTGAATAAGAAAGGGTGTGAATACAATTTTAGGTTGTTCACAACAGCCAGTCAAGTCTTTTTTGGGTTCAGCTTCACCAAAGCTTTGCTCTTTCTTGCATGCTCTTCTAGTGCTACAGAAACTCTTGCAAGTCAGAAATGGAGTCAGACTTGCAGTCCCTGCCTCAGAAATCATGATAACATCATCAACCCTTGTGAGGATGTGACCGGTCACCAGTGGATTAGGATTCGCTATCATTTCTCTATTGGGATTTACTAGAATTCATTTGCCTTGATAATATGGGACCAGTAATAACAGAAATAGATAAGACAATATTATAATGATCTGAGGAATTAGAAGAAAAATGAAAGAGCATAGAAGTTATATGACATGAAGCAGAGAGAAGAACTGACCAATAGGAAGGACAAAGCAGAATTAACTGATTAATTTAATGGTTATATGGGATGAAAGGAGAAGGAGAGTTCTGGAAAGTTAGAACTCAGTAAATTTAGCATTAGAATAAAAATGAGCTGTAGCTGGAAAAAGTTGATGAGTTCAGCAGGGACCAATGGAATATACTTAATTGATGAAAATAGAATCATGAGGAAAACTTGAAATCGGAGCATAGGAAGTGACTTTAAACTTGAGTTTTGAAGAAGAATAGCAATCTATTCTATATGAGCAGTGAACTCCAGTCTACCTTCCAAAGTAATGCAAAACAAAGCTTGATCTGTGGTACTCAAGCCTAAATTTGAAACAACAGAGGAGCAGTGTGAATTATCTACAAACTATCATTCCATACTCTCCTGCTTTATTACTATTATTTGTGCACAAAGGCAGTTGGATGATACAACATGTTTCATTTATAACACCCACAATTTGGTATAGGACTTTGTATAAGCTATGCAAATGTATCTAAGGATCCCTCTGAGTCTGGAAAATTGGGAAGCAGAGCAAGTACTGAGGTTCTAAATATCACCATTAAGCACGAAATACACATGCAACTAGTTTACCCATATTTATGTACCAATTACAAGTGGTGTTTGCATGCTTAGCTGGCCTTCCCCACTTACCCATATTTTTTTATGCTCCAAATTACACAGACAATTGTTATTATTAGGCAAGTAGTACAGATATATCCATCAGAAACTGCATCTTGCAAAACTCAGGTTGCTTCTTACATTCAGTCTCAGACAATAGGCTGTGCCAGTTTTGAAGAGTACATACCCTCACATATCTGACATGGAATGGGTGATTCTATAAAATTAAATCTTACCCCATGGAAATCCATGGGAGATACATCACCTGCTGCCTCTATCTCCAGCAGGACCTTCAGTAACACTGCTCTGCTGGAGAAGATACTGAAAATTCAGTAATAAGGGTGCTATTTTCTGTGTGAGCTGTTTTGAACTTTATGCTGTAATGAATGACAACTATCTTTCAAAAACTTAAAAATACATGCCAATCATAACATTTTGGCAATATATTACTGAAATATTTGTGAATGGGAACATCTCCTGTAATATTTTGTATGAGATGTGACTGTTTCTATTTACAGTGATTTGGGGATGATTCCTGCAAAGCGCAGCAAAGGAGAAAGGGTGTTTTTGAGAGGATGGCAATTTGTTAAAGAAAACAGTTTATGTCATGTCTTTGCAATTATATTGGTTTTATTTGAAGAGCTTCTCTCCACAAAAAGATACACAATAGTGTTTTCCATCTGTTCAGAGAATCAAAGCAATTGTAATTTGGGTCAAAAATGCTGTATTCAGCTGATATTGCATTGCTAGGAAGGGGAGGGTGATGCAATCCTATCATGGAAGGGTAAAGCAAAAATCTACTAGAAAAAACAGGTACAACATACTATGAGCACTTGAAAAGCCATAATAAAGTCTAAAAAGTGGAAATAATTTACTGTATGTTCTTGGGAAAAGAACAATCAAAGTGAGACTCCTCTGAGGGTTTGTGTTTGTTTCCTGGCCACTTCCAAGGAAACAATGTATGTATTCAGTAGTAGTACACAAGGCTGGCTGGATCGCTTTCCATGCCTATTCTCTTCCCAGTGCTAGCTTCTCCTGTTGTCTTCCTCACCTCAAACAGCTCCTCAAGCACTTTAACTCATTACAACTCTTCTGGGCTACATTTCCTGGTGTATCGTGAACTTTGCAGTTAAAATACATTACAATGCAAGAGAAGGAGGAAGCAGCCTGAGGAAGCAGCCTCAGCAATAACAGAAGAAACCAAGGTAAAAACAGTTGTTCTGTTTGAATTCCTATTGTGAAAAGCCATGGAGGAATAAGCAACTAGGAGGCCTAGCTGGAAATTATGAGTTTGGTGTGTTGGTTTGTGTGTCTTTCTGTTTTGTCTCATATCCTTCTCCTTATCACCCCCTGCTTAAATAACTCTTCAACATCGCAGACCTATTCTTGCTTCAAAAAGCACTGCAGAGAAATGTCTGCCCCCCTGGTGATGCAGACCCTAATGTCTACTTTGGTGTGGACCATCCCTTGAAATATGTTTTGATCTTGCCCTCACACAATAGGCAATAGGTTTTCAATATCTGGGAGCACACAGCTGTGCCAGGGAAAATGCATGTCTTAGAACGAAGTAACAACTGCCAATCACTCAATAGTTCTGCCTGTCCTAATACAAACCTCTATCTCCAGAAGACATCAATTACATTAATCATCTCATCTTATGGTGCCATTGGTTATAAATTATGGAAGCTGTGCCCTTTGCGAGGCTGTTATTGACAAGTCTCACTGTGCCTCAGTGATGAACAGCACTCATTTTTGCCTCCCACACCTGTTTCCAGGCACACAAAACAGTATTTCACCTTCAGGGTGTGTCAACTATGGATTTGATTACGCTTGTCTGATAATTGGAAACTCTTAGTATTTGTAGGAGATCCCTGTGTTACAGAGTTTGAGTATCTTTGCTTATGCAAGTCTAGCTGCCAATTACTGAATTTCAGTTCTCTGCAAACTAGTCCTAATTCACATAAAATACTATCAGCGGCTTCTTGAGGTAACCAGAAAAAGGTGTGAAGTGTATCATTAGAAGGGATATTAAAAAAATGAGAAGTTTCTGTAGAGTAACCCGTTTTGATTATGCCTGCTTTTCCCACACATTTTTCAATCTATTTTCAGCTCTTCTCTCATAGGCACAAGGGATTCTGCACTATAATAGCTCCTTCTTTATTCTCAAGGGAAATAAAACTGATAACACCCTTTTCTATTAAGTGAGCAGTGAACTCAATGTGCTGACAAGATGTTAATTTTTCTAAAGTTTTCTCATTTCCTTTTTCTAATGCTACTTCATTGTAGATAATTGCCCTTGTGTGCATCTGTTTGTATTTTTAAACCTAGAGAGCAATTGGGCTCTGCTTGTTTTCCCAATTTAAAATATTTGTAAGTTTATTCACAAATACTTCAAACATTAATTTATATATTTTTCACATGGGACTGTTATACATGCAGGTTTTATTAATTCATTAAAAGAAACAACATAATGCAGTGTTAATTCTTCAAAGTAATGCAAAATCATTCATTCAATTATGTTCTTAAACTGTGATTTTGGAGGAACGCCAGATTCCCAACCTTTGCTCTCTTCCTCACTGTCCCTATCCACTAATTCCAGTGGTCATGAAAAGAGTTTTTCTTTCATGATTGCTTCAACATTGACTGCTCGTCTCTTGTTAAAAAAGTCAAGCATTTCCGACTAAAAATTAAACTGACATGTTTATTATCCTGCTGATTCTGCTGTGTGAGGAGACCTCAGACAAAGGCAGCTTGTACAAGGGAACTATTCACAGGAGGCACTTCATTTCTTGGGAATGGGAAAGGCTTTACCTAGTGACAACTAAGGGCAGCAAAACAGAACAAAACTGAATGCAGGAACAGCGCTTCAAATTTCTCAAGCTGAAAGCAAAAGTGATCGGTTACAGACTCTAGCATTGACCCTTTAAAGGTAGAAGCTAATGAAGCTGAATATCAGACAATAAAAGAAGGGGGGTCAGGCTAGGTGATATTTTCTCTTCTTAGCTTTTAATGCCATGATCATTAAAAAAGCTACTGAAAAAGGAAAACTGAAAATGTCATAACTGCAGAAGACACATTAAACAGATGTTCTTTGATAGTAAGAACATCAGCAAGACTCAAATGGAGATGGAAAAAATGTATGTGTCTTTGCTAGTAAAACTTAGAAATTACTTGTTTTGCCTAATTAGGAATCCAAACGCAATCCCCGTCTTGAACTAATTTGGCTGCTCATTTTGGGTTAAGAATAAACAATTCTCCACCTGCTGTATTCAGCCTTAAATAGAACTAGTGGAAATTCTTTTCATTATTCATCAATTTATTCACCCAGTTTTCATTCTGTAAAGTGAGACTACACTGCAAGGAGCTAAAGGATAAAATCTGAGAGGTTGGAGATTTTCCTCCATGTCACTTTCTTCAACCAATCTAACATTTTGTAGGTGCTTATGACGAGGATGCAAGAATTGTAACTCTTGGTATACCCCTAAATGACAACCTCTAAATCAAACCATAACAACCTCTTAACAGATCCAGTGAGTTCTTAGAGGTCTGTCTCTTCTTACTTAACTTTATCTGTGCAATTTAAGTTCCAGTTGATATTATTGTAATCCAAACAAAACAATCAAGCAAAAAAGAATAGTTTTTAATGGAATGGAATACTTTGGTGACAGTTTAACACAGATGCTAAAACTCTGTTTAATTCCTTTAGTAAAGTGAAGCCTTTGACTACTCTCAGAAGCTTACCAAATTGATTTTAAATTTACTATGAATTGTTTTCTTAAAGTATATTGAAATAGACAAGATTTCTTATATTTTCTGGAGTGGACAAATATACTGAGTCTTGTGATTAGATCTCAGGATTTGGAAGGTCTTTGTAGCCCCAAGACCAAGCAGGTCCTTACAGAAGTTTGGTGTGGATTTTGTAGCTCACCAAACTGTATGAGCAGAGTGTGCAGCCTTCACTTTAAGCTGGCACTGATCAATCCTATAGGCATGGAAGATGTATACCTAACTGGAAATTATAATTGGTCCCACTTCTTTTTTTCCCTAAAAAGCAAGCACCTACTTTTACCATGCCATATGTTCTCACTGAAAAAGAGAAAAAAAATGCATATTCAATAACTAGTACCCATTCACTGTCCAAAAGTTGAAATAGGGATAATGTCATTCACATCTTGGGGGAGCAAATGAGACTATCCTTTGTCAGCAGTGTGAAGGGCAAAGGGAGAGGGAATTTTCCTCTCAGAATAAGGTAGCCTGGGTTGCTCCACAATAAATGACATGGACATGGCCAATGTTGATGCTACTCACACATAATTTACATACCAGAGTGCACGAGCTAGGTATGTTTCATCTATCTATTCAGAAATAATTTTCCCTTAGAACTGATGATAACAGATTTTTAAAACAGATCTCCTTTCTTACTAATTTTCAATAAAATTTCTCTTTTTCTAACTGTAAATCCATTTAGAAATTATTTTGGTCGTTCAGCCTTCCAGTTTTCAACAATTTATCTGCACTAGCCATTGCAATCTTCAATTATTTCTTTCTTACTCTTTATTGCCAAGAACAAACTGGTTTTATTTAATCTTTTCTGTCTTTGTTTTCTTTAAGTCCCTTCTCCATTACATGCTGCCATTATTTCTAGTCACTCAAAAGAATATTTTTATCCCTGCATCTTAGCACAACATTGAAAGATCACTCACTGTGAATGAGAAGTTCCCTGTAATTTCTTACTGATAAAAATCTCCAATCAAAAAGGGACAAATGCTCTTGGGCATGGAGTTGTGATTAGCTAAACAAGTTTCTTTCAGACTTCTTAAAAAGCAGACAAACCAAAACTTCCTCAGGCTGAGCTCACAGGGAAATGCTGCTTCACTGAGAAAATGGCAGTGCAGGCGTGCTCAGCATCATTCTGCCACAGGAAAATTTTAGGAGTTCAGGCTAAACTACAGACATCCAAACCAATGAAAAGTCACATATTAAACTTACTGCTATTTGCTACAAATTCTCTTCCTTGGAGGGAAAAAAAAACAAGCAAAATGCCCAAACAAAACCTATTCAGGGCAGATGAAGAGCAAGAAAACTTCTGTTCTTTTAATCACTGAAGCTGTATTTGCTTTTCCTCTATATTGCTCAGTGGGGTTTAAGGGTCTTGGAAAACAGCCTGTGTGAATAGCAGCATAAGCTGTCTCCATTCAAAAGGATCTCAGTAAGAAACTGGGTTTTTAACGATGCTATTTGTATAAATAAGAAAGCTCTAAAGTTAGAGTTAAAAAGCGGATTCTTAATCATTAGTGCAATTATTTCATCCAGAAAACAGATATCTTACATACAGTATCACAGCAAGAGCTTTTTATACCACCTCCAAAAATATGTGCTGAAATGAGTCCATTTCTTAAATCAACTAAAATTAGTTTTGTTGTAAAGAGATAGTAAGAATTGCAGCAAGAATGAATTTGAAGTGCTGATAAAAAATAGATTATGCTGACCATACCCAAGCAATTTTCTACAACTAGCGTTAAAGAACTAAATATATGCATGTGATGCTGCATGTTATTTAAAGCGAATATAAGTATATTCATACAGTCATAAATCATTCTGTTTTATTTAGAACTCACTATGTATCTACATAAGGAGAGACAACTTTCTGACCGATGAACACATCTTAACATAATCATTAAAAAAAAATCTTAATTTTAAGGACTGAGACTTATTATTTTTATCAAGATTTGCTAAGTTTGGGAGAATGGACTTAAAGTCTTCTATGGCTGGAATGGACAGAAATCAAATGGCACTGAATGCAGCACTTACGTCCCCTTAAGCAATGCATAATCAAGACAACAAAGGCCAATTGTGGAATATTATGGCTAGGAATTTGGGGATGGGGTTTCTTTGGGTTTTGGGGGAAAAAGTAATTCCTTAATTAGAAAATATTTTAGAAAGCATTTTGCTTAATAGTTGTGAACAGCAACAGGATTTCTTGGAGGACAGGTGTCAGAGGGTATTTTTCACTCCCTTTGAAAATAAGCATATACACCAGGGTTGTTCTGCAGTCCTTGTGAAGAAGACTATTTTGGGAGCCTGGCATGCTGTTAGAGAAGGACTGTGAGTTCAAACCTTCTCCCATATCTCTATGTTGAGTTCCACTTGACAGCTCCCTAGTTGATGGGTGTCTACAGAGAAGCCCTGGGGGAACCTATGGGAGCTGTGCTGACTACTGCTGGCTGCTGGAACCCAACAGCACTAGTGTCAAAGCTGTAGGGAGTAGCAAATCTTCAGGACGTCACGGATTGTTTATTTCTCTGCTCCAACACATTTGTGATGCTTTGACCTCCCACAAGGCAACAAGGTCATACAGAGCTATGGGAATGATGCTGTGAAGGTGTTTCCTTGAGGTCTGGCACTTATTCTCTGCATTTGCAAGGCTCCCTAAAGGAAAGAATACTAAATCAAAGAAGATGCTGAAGAGTATGAAGCAAGAGACACTCTAATATTTGTCAGTGTCTGCATTAAAATTATGTTAACTGCAACACACAAGTAACATTCAAGAAGATAAAAACTTTCAAAATACATATCTAAACCGAATATTCTCTAGGTTATTCTGCAACTCGGTCTCTAGTGTTAATCTTCTGAAACTCATCCAGTGGAGTCTTCTAAGAATTGGATCATAAGATGGTAACTCGGTACTGAAATGCTTTAGGGACTTTTATCAGTCTTGTATCAGAAATAGAAGGGTGAAATCTACCTAAAAATCCATATTTTCCTGCTTATTTAGTTGATGAACCTTCCACAGACATAATAGAATGAGAGCACAGTGGTCCTTCAGTTGTGTAGAGGATGCACTGTTGGACTACAAACTAGTTCATTATCACATTAAATGAATTCAGATTTTCTATTTTCAAAATCCATTTGCCAAAAGAAAAACCAGGCCCCATTTTAATGAGACTGTAACAAAACCATTAAAAAATCAGTGTGACCTGAAATTCAATGATCTGAACAAGACCGACCAAACTCCAAGTTTTTTGAATATATTACAAAGAAACAAATTGCTGTATTTAATATAGCCACTGATTTTGTACGTCTTGAGAATAGCATGGTGTAGAATGTAGTACGGGAATATCATTCATAATGGAAGTTGTTACTGCTTGTGGATATTGTTACCAGGGAAAGTAGGAAAATGTCACTGATTTCTAAAGCAAGAGTACTCTTACTTTAGTAGTAGAGTGTTGATATAAATTAAGGATATACAGATACATATGGAGTGTCAAGTTCCTAAAAGAGTAAAACCACATAAAACTAGAACTAAGAAACCAATTGTGATCAATGATAAAGGAAATTACTTAGTGAACATGAAGTGTGACAGAAATACTACTATACTTTTTTCTTAGTTGAAACTCAAACACAAACCTCCCATGTGGAAGTGGGAAATCGTCAGATACACGAGATACTAAACAATACCTTCTCTGTCTGTATGGAGGACTCTGAATTAAAGTTGGCAGTACACTGCCGAGGACTTGAGTATTTTCCAAGTGAAAGTGATAGTCAGAGGAACAATTCCCAGTAAGTGGTATGTGCTGATGTGCAGACCTTTAGCTCTTCATAACACTGATTTAGCTCTCATAACTGCAGTAGAAAACTGTATGTCTCTAGTATTCTGCCCCTCCCAGTGGAGCACACAGTGATTCTGAGCCCTTTCTCCCATTATTTTCTTAAGTTATAATTTCAACCTGCATCCACTCAAGCTTATCAAAACTTTCAGCAACCTCTGCAAAAGCAAAATAGAATAATCACAGATGAAAATACTTGACCATCTGGGAACATCCAGTAGAATAAGTACAATGAATGAAGCAGTAATATACAAAAGCAAGATCTAATGAGCAAGTAAAATACATAGGAAATCAAAGGCATAGTGAAGAGCATTATGTTTGTCAGAAAAAACAGCTGCTCTGGGAAAGCTTCAGCTCATAGCATCAAATCATAATGAGTCAGCATGACCAGTTCTCCACACCCTATCTCATCACAAAATGTTACACACTAACCACAGATTCAAATCTAAGGCTTAACTTTACGTATGAAGCAAAATGAGAAGTCAAGTAGTACTTTGCAAAGAATTATAATGATAGTGCTGGACATTTCCATGCTGATTTCTCACCCTGATTTATATTCCTGCTGGTGAATAGTCACACTGATGTCAACACTACTACCTGCCTAAGTATATGACCATGAAAGTATAGGAGGTAAACAGGGATTAAAATTCACCAAGATTAAGATAGTTCATGTTTTATCTCAAAAGGGTAAATTCTTAACATCTTGCCCAGGAAAACTATGAAGTGTGAAAGCAGAGTGGTTGTATTCCTACTGGTCTGGCTTCTTTTTTACCACAAGAAATAAAACTTCTCACCTTTATTTCTGTACAACTTCATAGTTCTCAAAATGATGCAAAAAACCCCAACTTGGAAATCTGTCAATGATATAAAGAGTACACACAAAGTAGAGAACCCTCCTATTCTATTTTAGAAGCACAAATTCACTCAGAATCATGGTCACTTTTCAAGCTTCATTGCCTCAGTGGTTCATATTGATTTGAAGAGCTCGAAGATGGTAACTTAGTCCACATGAGACTACAAGATGTGCTCAAAAAGTACAGGATTAATAAAGACACAGATTCTGAC
This sequence comes from Upupa epops, assembly GCA_013397515.1. Classification (NCBI taxonomy): domain Eukaryota; kingdom Metazoa; phylum Chordata; class Aves; order Bucerotiformes; family Upupidae; genus Upupa; species Upupa epops. The sequence goes on along the minus strand of VZRI01005204.1, from coordinate 244,405 downwards.
TTTTTGTTTCCTTTTTGGTTTTGGGTTTGGGTATGTCTTTTGAACTATCAACTACACTCATGATCTAGGATGTGTTATCACATCACCCTGTATCACCTTCTGCTTACAGCTATGATAAACTTGATTAATTTCTACCTACCCTCATTACTCCATCAGCTGAAATGTCTCACTTCGGTGATCAAGCACTTCAGCTGCTGGATTCAGCTGCTAGGATATGCTCATATAACTCGCTCATCATTTGTTGCAGTATAAAGCATCTAGTCTAACCTAAATACTTTAAATAGTATCTGTTAGCTTTCAGAACTGAGAAGACAATGATATTTAGTAGGCTTAGAAGCTGTAAAGCATTTTCTCAGAAAGTGTACTGTGTATGTTCCTAGCTTTCTTTTTCTGTCTAATGGCATTTGAGATTTTCATGCAGTGCTCCCGTTTTTTTTTTTTAATTGGAGCATTAAGAGAAAGAATATCATAGCACAGATCATAAAATAATGAGATTATGTATCACCAGTCCTTTCATGTTACCATAAGCAGTAGGGTAATTAAGCACTGAATTTCTAAATGTAAAGTGAACATAAAGACGCTGTTGCTCTAAAACTCATTTTAGTTCCATTTTCTATGTGTCTTATTACATTTAACCCAGAAGTCTGGTAAGGCACTCGTGCCTGTATGAAGGAATTTAAGGTGACTTTCTGCTCCAGGAAGACAGAGCTGGATCTCAAACCTGCTATCTTGTGCTCTTCTCCTGGAGCAAAGCCAAGGAAGTAGAAAAAGCTCAAACACTCATGCCCTGACAGCTTATGTGAAGGGGCATTTGTGATTCCTTCCTCACAGATCAGCTCCCGGCTCACCTCTCCTGAAAATAGCTGATAAAACTAGTTACATCGAGTTGGTTTAGGATTTTCTTAAACATCGACCGTAATTTCCCAGATTAGGTCTTTTAGATCAATCCTTGTAAAAAACAGTAAAACAAACTGGGGAGCAGCCTCCATACTAATGTAAAAGACATTTCCTTTGGCAAAGACAATTTTTATTCTACCCAGTCAAAATACTTCCTCCTACACAACTGTATGTAGCACAAATATTACAGGGTCTATTTTAAATTGCATCCATTCAGCTGGCAAAATGATAATTGCATAGAAAGTCAGACTTGCTTTGCAGGCTTTCAGAGATGATTGCAGTTTTATCCTCCATAGCCTTGCAGTTCTAAAAAGAAGCATTGACTTGTCACGAACAGGTTCAGAAAATCTTTGGAATGGTGCTGTGAGCATTTATTGCCAAATGTAGGTTGTGTATCCTTTCGTTTCAGCAGTAATTAATAGTGTGCACTTGGCTATTAGCATTCAGTTTGTATTCATTCACAGAAATTAATGAAAGGACTTGTGTGTAATTAAATTAAGTTGCATTACTACTCCAGAACTGATTCTCAGGATGTCCTCACTTTTTTCACCGATTGGCACAATCCTTAATATAGATGTACAGAAATGACAGGACACATGGAACAATCACACTGCTGCTCAGGTGAGCACTGCTTCTGTGATAGGAAATGGCTCACACAACATCTATAAATTGCTGAATTTTTGTGATTATTTGCTCAAAATCAAGTAAGAAAATGGAAGGAAGTGGTAAACTGGTAGTACCTTGCTAAATATATAGATTATTCCACTGGTCTCTTTGCTATAAACAAACTTCATATAAATTCAAGTACTTTCTCAGTGAATTAAGCTCTTTGCGCAAGTGTTTCTGAATTCAGTGTGCAGTGTAGCATGAACACAGCCATGCTGCTGTTGGCCTCATGATGGCTCCTGCACTAATAGCTCAATGTCCCTTTCTCTTTACCATACTGGCACACAACATTTTCCATATGAACATAAGGAAAAATGTCTTTATTGTGAGAGTGGTGGAAGACTCAAACGGGCTGCTCATAGAGGTTGTAAAGTCTCCTTCTCTGGAGATACTCAAAACCCACCCAGCTGTGATGCCATCCAACTTGCTCTAGGTGAACCTGCTTTATTAGGGAGGTTGGAGTAAATGATCTGCTGACCTCTCTTCCAGCCCTCCTATTCTGAGAGTCTGCAATTCAGTGATACTCCTCAGCTTTCCGAGCCGAGAGGGGTAGAACAGCAAGCTCACCTGGTTCCTTTCCTTCTCTTTAAACACTGCCCAAGTCAATTATAGGTGATAACATCAGAAACATAGTGTCTTATATAATTGGTAGTCTTAAATAATATCATCATATTTTTAATACAGATTAGACATACTCTTCATGGCAGTCAGTGAAACTCCATTATAGCCCTATGTAGATTCATATACAGAAGCAGGGACTCTACAAGAGAGGTCAAGAAAGTGCAATGAATTACCCTCTGGTGATGTCTTTCTCTCTCCTAGCTACAAAGGAAGCCTTGAAAGTCAGCTCAGGTTTTGGTGGTTGCAGTTCACTCAGGAGAACATGTTTAACTTCTCCAGGCTCACAGCTTTGTGTCTATTATAGTACTGCAAGTAAGATCATGACCCTGAGTGATAAAATACTGTTAAAGAAGATGGAAAAATACAGAAGATGAAAGGCAAGGATGAAGATTATTAACAAATTATAAACACAGAAATATAATTCACTGCTATATCTGTGCTTAAAACTTTAGGTGGCTTCACATAGAAGGTTAGGCTGCTGTTTAAATCCATTAAATGCTGCCTGGTGAGAGGCACTTCTCTAGTTTTACTCACTGCCCTTAAAGACAAATCAGGGATTTCAAAATGCAAATATTGAAAGTTAGCTTTCCCAGGCACATTAATGTGCAACTGATCAGCAGCTGAGGATTTGACTATAACAGGAAACAATGACCGTTCTGGCATATTTACACTTCAGAAACAAAAGCTAGTCTTTCCAGAGCTCAGGAAGAGACATAAACCCAAGAACAATCTGTAGTATTACAGTATTATTAAATATTCTAGGCACTGGGCTGTAAGTCTAGGAAGAATCCAATTGAAAAAAGAATCATATATGCAATTATAAAACTATGCATTAGAAATGGAAAGATAATCTTTTCCAACTCATTACAATTTAGATAATCTATTTGTATGATAACACATTAGGTTGAAGCTGTTGCAAAATTGTTAATAGGAGATGGTAGGTAATACATGCCTCCTACCAACAGATTTGCTGCTGACAAAATAATTGTCAGGGAAATTCTAATGCTATTGTCAACTTGCTCCTGCTTCAAGCAGGATTCAGTCTAAACAGGGGGTAATGAATTCCAAAGGTTTGATCTCTTCCATTATCCATATCAGACAAGGCTTACCACAAACATTAAGGCTTTCACTGCAATCGTATCTCCAATCAAGGAGCATTAGGAACTAATTCACTGTGAATAGATCACATTTTTAAGGACTTCAGCGAAGCTTTTTTAGTGCTACAGAAACCTATGTAAGGGTTAGCATCATAAAAACTAAATTGAATTGAGTTATCACGTTACTACAGGGGTACTTTCCATGACACAGGAGCAAATATGGCAAGTATCTGTCATGAAAACTTAAAAATCTTATACAAGAAGACAGTCAAAAGACCAATAAAGATATTTTTAAATAAATACTCTTGTCAGTGCTATTAGTATCTATGGGAAAGAAATGGTTATTTACTTTTATTTGAAGACTAATTCCCTGAATTAACACATTCTTCTACTCCCTTGGGCACCTGCATGAGAACAGCACGGACTGAGAACAGCTCCAAGGAGAAGGACTTGGGAGTGTTGGTAGACAAGATGCTCAGCACTAGCCAGCAATGTGTGAGGACAGCTCTAAAGGCCAACTGTATCCTGGGCTGCATCAAAAGATGTGTCACCAGCAGGTCAGGGGAGGTGAATCTCCCCCTTTACTCCACTCTTGTGAGACCTCGAGTCCTGCATCCAGTTCTGGAATTGCTAATACAAAAAGGATGTGGAACTGTTGGGGTGTGTCCAAGGGAGGCTACGAGGAAGATGAGAGGGCTGGAGCACCTCTGCTATGGGGACAGACTGGGGCAGTTTGGGCTGTTTCGCCTGGAGAATACAAGTTCCACAGCAGGCTTTCATGCAGTCTTCCAGTACCTGAAGGGGCTCGAGGAAAGCTGGAGAGGGAATTTATACAAGGACATCTAGTGGCAGGACAAGGGGGATGGTTCGAGCTACAATTAGAGAGGAGCTTTACATTAGATTTTAGGAATAATTTTCTCCCTGTGAGTGTGCCAAGGCAATGGAACAGGTTGGCCAGAGAAGTTGTGACATCTTCTCCCTGGATGTGTTCAAGGCCAGGGTGGATGAAGCTCTGGGCAACTTGGTCTGGTGAGAGGTATCCCTGCCCATGGTAAGGGATTGGAACTGGGTGAACTCTGGTCCCTTCCAACCCAAACCATTTTGTGATTCTATGTCTTTATGTTTTTGCCAGAGACTTAAATACCTGCTAATAACAAATGGAGAAAAAGAGATGAAGTAGTGCGGGAAAGCTATTCAATCATTCGAGTTTAAAAGTTGTGTACACACGGTGATAAAAGATGTGATTTAGCAGTCAGCTTGGCACAGCTTGTTTAAGGGCTGCACTGGATGATCTAACCAAAGTCTATGATTCTGTTATGTAAAATGAGAGAGAGAGATCTTCAGTTTCTGAAACTGGATACTAAGCCCTTTCTAAAGAAAATACTAAATTGCTGCAGGTTGCCATTATTAACTCTGTATTGCTAAAGGCAGTGCTAAGTGCTGCTTTACAACACCCTAAAATATAGTCATGTTCAACCTTGTGGGGCCTATGAGCTAGGTCCCTCCTTGACCCTGCCAAGGTTTTCAGAGTGCAAACTTGCTCTCAAGAGTGGAAATCTCACTCCACAGAGAACACTAACACCAATTCATTTTCTGAGAACATGCTGGCCAGAGCAGACATCATGTGTAAGGGCAAAAAAAAGCAGGAAGCAAGACTTTCTGAAACCTCAGCACATGAAATTGTCTCCTGGGAGACTAACAACTCCACTTCACCTGATCTATAGAGAGTATTAAATTTGAGACTGGCCGCCTCCCAGGAGGTTCCTGTTAACCAGAAAGCACTTGTTGTTTGCCAAGATGACTTTGTCATTTTCCCCTCTTGGAAATGTGAAGTTTGCTTTTAAATATTTATTCAGCCAGACAGCAAGCAATTGACTCTACAGACCAATGTTAGTCCACTCTTCTCTGAAGAAAGGGGGTCAGGTTTAAGTTCCTCCTCCATTAGCTATTTAATCAATTATCCAAACTGGCAAAGTTTCAAGAGGAGAAAGTCACTAACTTCATCCCAAAATAACCATTCAGTCAGCAGTTAGGGCATATTTCTGACCTCAAAGTGCCTGTAAGTGAAATTTTTTTTCCAACTCAGAAGTGTGGGTATATTTTTGAAAGGTCACCCACCTAAACGGTAAGTGCTCTAATTACTGGATAGTTGGGCATCAATTAGCAGTATGTTCTAATTATTCTGGAGAAAAGGCAGCTCTAGCAAATATGGTTATCTGTCTGGGCACAAGAGACACTTCCCCAGTGCTGAAAGCAGCGGCTTTAATGGTGTGGGTTATATGTCTATTAAAGTTAAGCATCCTGCTTAGGATTTGAAGATTTGCATTTCTCTGTCCAGGCTACACATTTTGTTAGCAAATTAGATTTTTTTTCCCCTGTCTCAAAACTGAAGCAGAGACAAAAAGAAATGGAGTGAGGATTTTATTTTAAAAGGAAAACATATGCGCTGGTGCTCCTCTAATATCACTGTGATTAGATTTGCTGTCCAAAACACTGGCAGTCTGGGTTAAATTCTACTGAATACCTGCTCTGCCTGTGGCACTGCAACCTGCTGTGCCCAGAGAATGTTCTCAGATACAACACTGGACCCACCTGTGTGAACCACATGGCCAGAATGAGGGAATTATTTATTTGCCCAGAGAGAAGAGGTGAACGACTCTTTAGCCCAGTGCCTCACAAAGCTGCCCAAGCAACAGGTACCTGGTTGCAGTACTTAGTCCCTGAACTGGCATGATAAAAAATTTATGCAGTTCTTCAGCTTGCTTATTCTTCAGAAGACTTAAGGTTCTTCTAGGGACATAAACAAATAAAAATTTTAAGAATAAAACTTAAGTTAGAAATGGCTACTCCAGGGCAGGGTGGTGGTGCCGTTTGCTGCTTGGTGCCTAGGAGACTGCCGTTTGACTAGATGTGCTCTGGGTTTGCAGTGAATCCTAGCTACCATACCTTGGTTTGGCTCGCAAAGCAGTCTTGGTGTACATGGATTAGATTTGTTTTGGAGCAAAATAAATTGCTCTGCTTGCAGTCTGTACCAAATGTACTGTAACCTGCAACAGGAACAAAAGGATCTGAACCAAAATTAGTCCTTTGGACAGTCTTGGTCTGTGTGCCAGGTAATAATATTTGGTCCAAGACATCAAGTTAAATCTAGTCCATGCTAAAACTATCGGTCACATTTTTTAAATGCAGGGACCTCAGCTGCTCACATCTACTGGTCTGCTCCTATTGTGCTGAATTCCTTGCTAAAACAAACAAATATACCCAACTCACACTGCTGCTGTCAAAATCCGTTAATGCATCTAACTGTAAGGTTCTGTGTGAATTCTGCCCTCAAGCATCACAGTTAATTGTTAGTGAAACCTTCAAATTCTCTTTTCTTCCTGGAGCAAATGAAATAACTTCTCAATAATTAACAAAGAAGTCATAATATGGGCAATGATGTAAATTAAGAACTGAAATAAAATTAACCTGAGGAATGAAAGAAACAAAAGCAAGAGAAAAGTGTCACACAAGTTAAAGATCAGCAATGACTAAGAACAGACTAGAAAGGAAAACAGGTGGTAGTGAAAGAGGAGGAAATGTATTTTGAAGCAATGTTTTGTAGAAAGCTTAAAAAATATACATAGCAGTAGGTAGTGCACATTATTATCTAGACTGATCACCACTGCCTGTTCTCTCAAGTCTATACCAGCCTTTTCTCATTGCAGCTGAAATAGCCTGTGATTACCACATATTACCTTCCTTTCATGGCATCAAAAGTGGTCTCTGTATTTGGGGGAAAATCTGTGCTAGAACAATTTTATGCTGTAGGAGGAGCAATGGCTGGAGCTGGCAACTGTGAAACTTGGCTTCTAGATGTAGCTGTGCATCAGTGACCTTCAGAGAAACATAATTCTGACATCTTTTTTTCATACTTACCTGAAAAACTACAGATAATCCATAACCATGAACCATTACACAGCACTGGGCACTTACAAAAATGTAACAAACATCAAAATGACTTATTCTAGAACAAATTTTATCTGCACAGATATGGAAGAAAAAAGAACTACAAATGAGGCCAATCCAACAATCCAGTTAAAGAAAGGAGATAAATGCTTAAATCCACCACAGGAAATTGCTCTACTGGGGAGAGGAGATGGGGAAATGACTTTTAGGGATGTGGATTTTAACTTTTAGGGATTTTAGGGAGAGTGGTGCCTGAGAAGCTCAGTTGTTATTGTGGACCAGGAGGAGTAAGAGCGTATAAGTACGTATCCATGTGTGTGCACGTATATGTATTTGTATGCATATTCCTACATAAGGGTATCTAAATACTTAATAATATGGTTAAGACACAGTGATCCCGTTCACCAGACTGACCTGCTGTTTTTATATAACTTAACCTTGCGGGTTTTCCAGTAATAGTCAATCTTCTAATATCATCTACCACTAGACTGCCCTGCAAGCAGAACTACTGACAGAAGAAAACAACTTCGTCTCTAGAAATCCTCAGCTTATGTTTTGGTTGGTTTTCAGAAGAAAAAACTGTTTAAAATGTAAAATTTCCCATAAACATAATGGTATTTTCCTATGGCTGAGAGCCTCATTACTAACTACGCGACAGACTCAGAACATTTTCCCCCTCATCTATCTCAGGTGTAAGAGAAAACAGAATTTGTTCCTCAGCAATGAACATCATGCATAATACGGTCACAGAATCATTATTTGAGAAACTGAGTAGTCTGCACAGCAAGCCTGGTTTGCCTCATAGCAAGATTGAGAAGAACACGGTAATGTGAAAGTTAATTAAATTTAGGTTTATTTGAAAGTGTCAAGATGATGTGGGATGAAGGAACCCGTTTTAATGGCAGGTAGTCTTCTATTTTCAAGCTGTACTTCTAAGACTGGAATTTGTTTCCACATTTTGTAATTACATCTTATAAATGTGACTGCTGGTATCCTCGTTGGTTACCCACTGATACAGTTCACAGGTTTTGCTCAACTACTTCTTTCCTATGACTGAATTGGGTTGAGTCATTCAAACTGTGGTTGATATGTACACACACATACCAACCCTTTTCCTATTTACTTCATTGACTGCATGAAATTAAATTACTCGCAAGCTCATGCTGGATATTATCAGCAGTGTAAAACCTCCCAGCACTGAGTTTCATAGCAGTGCTGCTTTCAGTTCAACATGTAATCAGTTTGGGATTTCTTCCCATTGACTATTGTCATGCAAGGCTTAAACTTCTCTTGTCTGGAAAGATCTAAAAACCAGACATAATTATTGTTGATCATAATTTTTTCTTTGTGTTTTCTTGAGCAATACAGATGCTCTCAGCTGCGTGGACTTGCCTGCACTAGGGTACCTGTGGAAAGAAGGCCTTTCATTTCCCTGGGGCCCTGAGGAAATGCACTTCATCTAGCTGTGTGCATTCTAACTGCCAAAATATTTTAAACATTATTTTGAAATCTTCTTATTGCTTTCTCCTCAAATATTCTTTAGTTAGGCTCTCAAACACTGTTAGCTTCCTGCAAGTGAGTGGAGGTCAGGAAGGTATATATTGCACCCATGCACTGTAAGGACAAGTAGTGAGGAGTTACGGCTGTGCCCCTCAGGACATCTGCTTGGGAGGCAACTGTTCATTCCTCTGCTCCCCATACTTGCTGTGAGCAGGTGTAAGGGCATTACAGAGACCATTCAGGAGATAAAGTTTGATTCCTTCCCTGAGATCCCCAAGCAACTCCAGTATCAGTGCTAATGCAGGAGGACATCAGCTGTCTCAGAATTGGTGGTTGGGGTGAGTACTGTTTTGGGGATCACTCTCTCTTAAAATTCTTCTGATTGTTACAAGTTATAGAATTAGTAAACTCATTATGCTCAGAAAGAGCATTTGTTGGATATTGCTGCATTTTCTTTCTCCGTTCAGCTAAACAGTGTTGCTTAAACCCTCTTTTTTTTAGGTCTAGTAGTTGTAAGAAACCAATTAACATTTGTGTCAGAGCAACCTTGCTTTGTTAAACTATGGGCGCTTAGAACTGTTGAATAATAGTCTTAAGCAGTTAGTTTGTGAAAATCTTCTATTACCAGATTAAATAAATCCTAACATTGGTACAGCCTAGGACGATACTCTTGGCTGTTTAGCTGATAAATTTTATTCCAAACATAACAATGCAGACAATAATAATAACTTGATTGCTTTTAAGTACACCTGAATGTCCTCTCCTTCCATTTAAATGCAATATTCAACAGTATTGAACATAAAATATTTCCCATTTCAAAACCTTCATTTCAAAAGTTTTGTATGATTTTGCATTTTTCATATTAAATTAAGGATCTTCCGCTGTGGATTACAATATTTCACATCAGTCTATCCAAAACAATTTTGGGAGGAAACAATGTTCCTATCATTTCAAACTGAGAAATCTGCAATTTAAAAAACCTCTAAAATGCCACCCTGGTAAGTAAAGAAAACTGGTGCTGTTGCTTGATGAGGCTGCTTCACCCCATGGTGTCTGGCATGGTCTGCTTGCCACCTGCATCCATCTGTCCTTGGTCACTAATCTGCCCTGGGTACTGCCGTTGGAAAAGGACTTGCTAAGACATGGTGACTCACCTGAAGAAATCCTTTGAACAAGTTAATCCTTTGAAGTAAGTTAATGCTGCTCAGTTTGGAAGCTATTTAAAAATATTTTTAAGTCCTAACCAGTGTGTCCACCTGGGGTAAAAATTGCTTCAGGAGGAACTGTGGGAAAATGTAATATACAAGATGCTCAGTGAATGCTCAGTGTTATTTTGTCATAAGGATGGGCAGTTTTCAGTCAGAGTAGTTTCAATCTCCAGCTTCAATCATGATTCAAATTAGTATGAAAGATACCATGTATTAGGCTATAGTAATGTTTTTTGTTTTTTAAAAGACTATTTGAACTTTACTCACTTCTAAACACTTCAGCAAACTAATCAGCAACCAAACACAAGCATTACAGAAAATTGGATACCATTTTATGCTTATCACGAAGAAGTCTGCATCTGTCATTTGTTCAGATTTTTAATCTGTGCATTTTAAAAGGAATAATTACGGTTAATGTTTTAATGTCAGCTGGATACTTTGGGATGGAAGTCGATATACCAGTCCAGAAAACATTTTCTAAGATTGTTTCAGTTGGTAAATGATAAATAAGGTGGTAGATAAATGCAAAATGTAAAATTACATTCAGTATTTAAAAAAATGTGAAGGAAGAATGTGTTTATACCATTGTGTCCTTTGAAGTTTAAAGCTTACAGATCTCTGTCTCTAACATTCCATTGGGAAAACAGACTTTCCTGCTGTTTCAGTTCTAACACATTTTCTGTTTGAACCTATTGTGGCTGTCCTGGAAGACATCTGCAATAAAAACGAGATCTCTGAACAGGTGGATTATCACTTCTATTTTGAATTTTCAGTCTTCAGTTGGTGGCTTCCATTAGTTCAGTAGCTCTGTTTACATAGTAAGTTTAGACTGTGGTGTAAAACAATTACAACAGTTTTAAGTTGTTTGGGTTTTTTTTCTTAAAAGAGTGGTAGGCTTGATTTATCCAAAACAAGCCACTATGCATAATAACCTTTGTTATTTATTTCATTTGGTTTCTAACATTTTCTACTACTGAGTGGCATGTATTAGAGAGGGGAAAACCCCCAACATGACACCCTCTACGATTTTTTCCTTACAAAGTGTGACAGCTTTTTATTAAACAAATATCTGAGTGTTACTCATTCATTTCTCTGTGCTCCAGTTTGTGAAATACAAACACATATTTCTAGTAAGATATCTTTAAAGGACTGAAAGTCTCAGAGGACTGGTAATCACATTTTTGGAGCCTTTCACCTCTAGTTCACTGATTCAAATACAGCCAACATGCAGCGGTGATGGAAAATCATTTGAGATTTGAAAGCTGGTTTGTGGCCTGTGTGAAATGAACTGGTTATTTCACTCCATTTATTAGGGGATCTTGAAAACGCATTCGACACTTTCAAAAACACCAGCACTGAGCATACTGAACTCCTCACAGGATCTGTCCAGGTCCCCATGGAGCCACAGCCAGGGCTGGCTGAGCACGGTAGAGACCAAAGTTGATGAATAAAATCCCATTGCAGCCTAGTTTTCTCAGGACATTGACCACTTTAAGCAAGAGGTCCTTAGCCACCTGGCAGATCTCAGTGCCCAAACATCTTCCCCATTTCAAGTACCTGGACATGCTGAGCTAAAATGGCAGCTCAATGTGGGGTCATCGCATTGCACTGCTGTTTTCTGCACTCCCCAAGCGCTGGGTGAAAGCAAAGTTTCATTTTCCACTTTTGCCAACTTAATTTTAGGAGGAAAACCAGCAGAAAGATGTTAAACAGCAAAAGGGCATTTACTGCTTTCTTACCATAGAGGCACGTACCTAGTTAGGAACAGTTAATTGTCCCTTGTCACGCTGGTACCTACCACATTCTAGAAAACCAGACAATAGTTTTTCTCAGTAGCTAGAATTCATCTCTGGTCTGCATTTCCCAGTGAAGGCTTTAAATTCACTCCTTTATGATTTTCATTCCCTGTACTTCAGGGACTTCTCTATGAAGAAATATATCTCTTTTTAAGAAACTATGCTCATGATTTTTTCTGAACATTAAGTATGTTGTATTAGGAGCTTCCTGAGAGGAAAGAAAGAAAAGTCCATCTTCATTAACCACTAAATATAAAGTGGGGAAATTAAAACATTTGGATGTCATGTCAGCTATAAAAATCGTCTTCTATGATGTCACATCTGATTTTATTTTTTTCATGACTTTGACAGCATCATATTAGGACTCTGATTGCATGATGACAGTACAGGCTTGGAATAATTCAGCTGGTGAGTGCACTCTCACAGAAGACTGTTTTGTATTACTTGCCATTTCTGAAAAACTGACATTTAAAAAAATGTAAAAGGAAAGTGAAAATGAATGCTAATAACTAATTAATAACTCAAGCTTGGCAAAGGTAACCTCATTTTAATAGAATATCACATAAATTAAAAACAGATTAAATACAACATGCAATATGTTACAAAAGTCACTCAAAGCATAATTCTCAGGGTGACACTTTGGCCCCAGTGGAATCCATGGCAAGACTCCAGTTCGGTTGCAGTGGAGCCAGGATTTCCTTCTAACAGTAGAAAACCTGTATATTTCCAATCTGATTTTGGTAACTATCTGTCAGAATTCTCGTGATACTTAATTAAATCACCTGTGCCCACCCTTTCACTTAGAACATGCTCTAGCTATTAATGCTGAAGTCAATGGGTTTTTTTCTAGTCCTCTCCCATAAGGCAGTCAGACCCTGAGAGCTGGACCTTATGGGTAATTTTTGCCAGTCTTTCAGGATTTTACACTTTGCATTCTCCTGTGATGACAGGGTTCTGACAGCTTTCTTTTCTGTTCCACTTTTCCTGTCTAATGTTGAATAAGTGCAATCTGTTGGTTCATTTGTATTGAATAACTTCAGCTAGAACCTTTTCCAGAGTGACCAAATCTGTCATTTCTTCATTACAATTTAAGGTTATTTTTAAATCACTGAGGATATTTTTATATCACTTAGAATATTTTTAAATTACTAAAGTTGGAAACATCTGTTCTCCAGCTTGATTAAATTCAGCTACTCCTTTCATATCAGAACCGTAAAAGAAATAACACCATTTTAAGAAACATGCTATTTCCACCACCTACAATAAAATTTAAGGAATACTAGACATGATAATATCATTCAAAATTGTTTTCTAGTAAACATGACTACTACTTAACTAGTTGGTCCAAAGAATACCCCCAACTATACAAACATTCTTTCTCACAATAACTATCTCAGCTGAGCTGTCTGGACAGGTAAGAACTATAGGCTTGAGCACAGCTTGGAAGGGTAAAGCATGGAATATTCTTTATGAGCCACAAAATAAATCCTTCCAGCTATGGCAATGGGGAAAAATACAAATGATCTTTTCACATCCTGCTTCATCAAAAAGGTTTATCAGAGATGTCTCAGATTGTGCTCACAGCAGTGCCTGTGGAGAATCTCATACTGATTTAGTTGGGATTTGAATCATGACCACGGGTTATACCAAGATGCGTGCTTGTATTCCCTCTGAAATATCTGAGGTTTGTTCAAGAGTCTAATTTGTCATTACAAAGAAAAGATTTTGCTTTTCTTCCCATCTCTTCCAAGAGCTCTCTATTCCAATTCTGAGGATGACGAGAGTGCCTGCTTTAATGATAAACAATGAAAATCAGTTGTAGATCACTTACACTACATTATTTTAGCTCATCTATTTAACCTGCTTCAACATATGAATCATCCTTCTGGCATTTTTTCATTCTTAAACGAACAGCTACACACTGATATTGCTTTCATGCTGATAAGCCAAACTTATTTCAAAATGTACAACTGGGAAAAACATACCACAATTCAGTAAGGTTTCATCCTGCATTATGAGTAGCAGACTGCAAATACTCAGCTGGAAATAAAAATGCAGGAGCTACCAGGACAAAATCCTTCTGTCCTTATCTGATCAATCTCTAGTTAAGCAAACTGCAGCTGAAGACAACTAATGGGACCTATACAACTGCCAAGTAAAAACTGCAAGATAATACAGCCTTCCACCAATTTTGTGTGGTCTTAGCATCTCTCCTCCTTAATGCCTTCTTGCTTTAAGCACTGTTTCCAGAAACACTACTGCCAAAGCTGAAATCACAATGAGTGCTTCTATACAACTGTTTGTGACTTGACCAAGGGCATGCTGACCATTACAGGTGACAGAGAAACATATTTCCATAGTGACCTTTAAATCTTACTGTTTCAGACTGCTACCAGTCTGATGAGCCCCCGAGTCCTCTCTGAACTGCAAGAAGAAAATTCATCGACCTGTAAATTATACAAAAAAGCTAAATTGACAGAATGACAAACTTTGCTGTCCCACTTATGTTGTGTGTTACTTGTATGTACAACTGCTTGACTCTCCCCATAAACCCAGTGGAATGCAGGACTAAGCAGTCCTCTGTGAGAAAGAATATTAGGTAAAAGTATTAAGTGCAAAACATGAGAAAAACCCAACTATACAAAACCAAGAAAAAATCTCACACAAAATTTAACAAAAACCAGGAAATATTGAAAACAATAAAAATAAGACATTTCCCCCACTCCCCCCATCTTCTTCAGTTCTAAGCGTTACCACAGCACTAGCTTCTGGAGATGGAGAAGGGACTGAAGCTCTAGTGTGAGTCTTACATTTATACTTGTTGGTTATTTGGCAAAGAGGCAAGAGGTTGCCTTTTTTTTTTTTGTTTTAAAGGCAGTTTCCAGGTCTTTAACATTACCCTGAGCCAGAAATGCTAAATAAAAGAAGGGGGAAGCTCTGCTGCCATAACAACCCTTCGACAGGGAACTATTGGGATAAAGACAGTTACTACACTACCTACAACCTAGTGCATCATGACACACAAATACCGTTTACAGCCCCAGCATCCCCGCCTTTGGGCAGGGAAGACAAAACAAGCACAGACTTCCTCCCCATCACCGGCATCCTCCGAGATTTATTTAACTAATTACTTATTTGGGAGGCAGAGCGGAGAGTGCCGGCAAAGTCCACCCGAGCGCTGAGCCCCCCGCGGGCAGGACCGCGCTCCGCTGCACCCGGCCGCCCTGGGAAGGACGGTCCCGCTCCTCTTCCCCCGCCTCCCGGGGGGCGACTCCGGGGAAGCTGCCAACTCCACGGACCGGATCCACACCACCTTCAAATGGTCCCTAGCAAAAGTTAAGGCGCTGCACCTCCTCCCCACCCCGAGCTGCCCCAGGCTCTTCGGGGGGCTGCGCACTGCCTGTTGTTAGGGGGCTCCCGGCCACAGCTGGGTGAAGGGCTGACGGGGTGTCTGTGCAAGCTCCCCGGGGAAAGAGGCAGCAGTCTACGAGAGGGGTGCCTGGGCGGGAGCCCCTTCCCCCGCATTCTCCACTGAGCGACGGGGACCCCCTCTCGCTACCCCGCGAACCTTCCGCCCCCGCGGGGAGGGCAGAAATCCGGGCGATGCCCTCCACCCCCGCGACCCGTCAGAGATGAG
>VZRI01005204.1:190202-221260 GCA_013397515.1 Upupa epops | reverse complement strand
TGGAAAGTCATTCAGTGTTCAATTGAAGACTTAGCCATGCTAAGTTAGCCACTTGGCAAGCTGTACCAATGATCAGTTACCCTACTTGCTGAAATTTGAAATTCTTCCTAATTTCTGCTTACCCAAAAATTGAATCTTGATATCCTGTTGTCTGTCCCAACTCTCAGAAGTCTACTTCTCTGAGTCCTTATGAAAACTATGGTCCAATTGCCTTTGTGCTCACTGTGCTATGGAGGTTGTGAATCAGAATAGCAACCTGATGACGCATGTCTGGAGGTGCTGAAGTCACTGTGTCTCAGATGATGGTTTGACATTTGGAAGAATGTCTAAGGATATCTGTATACTTTGAATAATTTAATTATCACACATTCTTAAAAAAAAAGAAGAAAGGCACAGATCTCATCCCTCAAAATCCCCTTTAAAATCCTGATTCTTTTGACTACTTATAGCTTGAGCTGTATTTTGTCTATATTATCAAATGCTGCACTGGGGGGTAAATCTGCACATCATCACAGAATCACAGGATCATTGAGGTTGGAAAAGATCTCTCAGATCATCAAGTCCAGCTGATGACCTAATGTCATCATATCAGCTAGACCATTCCACTACTGCCACATTAGTCTTTCCTTAAACACCTCCAGGGATGGGGACTCCACCATGTCCCTGGGCAGTCCATTCCAGTGTTTGATTACCTTTTCTGTGAGGAAGTGCTTCCTAGCATCTAACCTCAGATAAGATCAGATAAGATGTTCCAACAGCTTCCTCACCCTTGTTCCTGAATGCTTCAAGTCCTTTAGAGTATCTTTGTGACAGCTCTGTGACACAAGATAGTGTTACAATCCTTTTCAAACAAAAGCAACTGAAGCACAAAGTGACTTGAAAACTAACACAGTCAAAAATATCAATTAATTGAGGCTGCTAACTTTCAGATACTCACTGATAAATTTATTGAAACCTTAAAAGTGCAAAATTAATCCCGGGAGATCACTCGGTCAAGATATTAGTCCCTCCTTCCAGGTGGGGACTTTCCCTTGTGAAAACTCCTGACAGCATGACTTTTTCAAATTGTGGTGCCTAAATACGTTTCAAAATACAGCCTTTGGCAGTCTTATTTTCAGAGTACTTTGTATTTAAGTAGCACTTTTTATATCCAGAAGTGCAAGAAGCTTGAGTATACTTTGTCTGCGCTCAGCAGTTTTATAAATTGGTTCCCATTTGTCTTGGGCTGAATTTCTACAAAAATTCTTCTGTTTCTTTTCTCTCACTCATACCTCCTTTTTTTCTCCAGACATTGTATACCCTTCTTTACTTTTACTTTAGCTTCAATAGTCCAGCTACTTAAGTTCCTTGCCAGAAGGAGAATGATACTGATGGTTCTTACTCCTCAGCTGACAGTAAATTTGGGGCTATTTTGTCTTTATAAAAAAGTCTACATCTATCTCTCTCTTCATTGACTTCCATTCTCAAATTACTTCTGTATTTATTCATTATGGTTTGGTAGTTTGGCCCTGGCTGGGGGTCAGGTGCTCACCAAAGCCTCCCTATTCCCTGCCCCTTCTTGGATGGATAAGGGAGCGAAATTTATCACTGGTGGTAAAGACAACAACAGTTCAATAAAGCAGAAAAGCAAAACACATGTGTGGAAGCAAAGGCAAATAATAAAGTTTATTCTCTACTTCCCATCAGCAGAAGGTGTTTAGCAGCTGTTCTAGGAAGCAGTGCCTGATACGCATAGCTGGAGGAAAAAATGCATCAATGATAGCCCCAAATTCCTCATTTCCCCTGGCTTTTATATCTGAGCTGATGCCATATAGTCTGGAATATCCCTTTGGTCAGTTGGAGTTAGCTGGTCCAGCCCATCCCTCAGTCCTCCTCAGCTGGGGAGAATGTTAAGAAAGAAAAAAAACCCCAGCCTTGATGCTGTTGTGAGCCCTGCTGAGCAGCAGCCAAAACACTGGGGTATGATCAACACCCCTCCAGTTACTACTACACACACCGCACTGGGAGTGATGTCACGACGAGGATCAACCCAATCCCAGATAAACCAAATACAGTGTTACGTACGTCAGATGGCTTGTTTTCTTATTCTTCTGGTGACTCCTGAAATCAGTTTCACTCAGCTCCGAGACCTGCATCCCTTTAGTGCTTAGTAGTTGATGACAGGCAAGTTATTTACAGCCCTGAAGACTCTGGGCTTGGGACCATGCTCATGGGGCCCCTGCTAGTATCCTGCACTTGTATTGCACCATAACACTTTGTAATTCTAGAGTCATAGGTAATGCATTCTACATAGATTAAGCATCATAACAGCTACCTGAATAAGTGTCTATTACAGGGAATATAGCCACATTACAACAGCAGTAGCTCTGTGGCACACCATTATACAAAGCTAAGCAAGGCTAAAATAAAGTGGGTAATTTCCATCTGGTCATTAGGCAATTGCAGTTTCCGTGAAGCCAGCTGAAATAAACCTTGGGACTGACAAAGGCAAGACCAGGCAAGGAGAGTCTGAAAAGCCTCACCCTGAGGCCTTGCAGTTATTTAAAAGCCTGTAGCCTGTTACTAGCAGTGGTGATATTACACTTGACTACAGGGATGTGCTAATTACTCATTTGGACATGTAAAATTAGATGGAGCAAATCTAGACTTTGGAGACCAAGGTAAAACCAGGCTACTACCAATTGTGAGGAGCCTAAAGGTATGTTCCTTAGTTAGCAATGCTAATCATGGTAAAGATGCAGCTTCACAACTCTTTGGGATTGTACCAGTCATTGAAACCAATGTAGTATGAAATTCTAAAAGTATAATGAGCTTTCCAACATTTTCAATTTTAGTGTTGAACAATTTCCTATGAATTTCCAATAATTCAATTCCTACTGCAGAAGTGGCAGGATAGAATTGATAGCTCACCAACTGAAGTGACTTTTTCTTTTTAATCTTAGTCTAAATTTAGTATTCAAAGGAATGACTGCATTGACTGGCTAATAATGGCCCAGTCTCTCCTATACCTTAAAAGATTAACTGCCACACAGAGGGGAGTATAAGCCATGACAGTTCATCTTGGTGATTCATTGTTACTTATGGTCTGGGCAGACTCCATCTCCAAATATGCACGTGGACCATGGTAATAGTGTGAAGAAGTAATAGTAATAGTGACCTCCACCAGCACATCAGGATTTTGGATGATAACCAAGCAACATGTGCAGTACTCTGCGGTGTTGTCTTCACCTTGCAGGTCATGATTTGGTGGATCTTCAGCCTCAGTGTTTCCACTTGTGTAGTCTTGGCCAGGCTACATATGAAATGAAGTAGCTTGCTTTGTTGATGTTCACCTCCAGTGTGCTGAAGGTACTCCAGTACTGGAAAACCTTTGCATTTGTGACACAAGGCTCTGATGACGCCGATAGAGCCTTTTGATAAAGTGGTTTTCCTGCAGCCAAAGAAAGTCAGCTGAAAACATTGTCTGGGTCTTTGGATTTCCAGCCAAACCAGTAAGCAAAAGAGTAAAACCAAACTGCATAGAATTAGATTGTAGGCTCTGGCTCACATCAATACCTCTTTTTAAAGTCACTGGCAGTTACCTGTCTAGAGGCAGATAGTGGTCTTAATAGTAATTAAATGACTCTTGTTTATTACCACCAGTTGATTAGTGTGGTGAATTGATGCAACCTGCGGGAAACCACTCAGCAGGTACCACAAAGCACTCTGTAAAATGTCTATATATTTCAGATCTTGCAAGCCTGTAAAATGTACCGATCACACAATCCGTAGCAAACCATTGAGCTGGGATCAAGCACTTCCCAGCTGATGGAATTGACTGCAAACCATCTGATGTTTTACCAGCGTACAATGCATGTAGCGTGTGCTGCCCTGGCATGACGAACAGATGCTGCAGAAGGCTCACAGGGGGTGTTAAAAATTACTGTATTATTATATTTTAATGCATTATTAATAGGCTGCAAAACAAAGTAAAGATTTGGAAGTCAGAAAACTATTCAGCATGCAGATATTAAATCTGTTAATAGGAAGGGCTTGAGGCACATCTTTTGGATTTCTCAGGGGTTTTTTGATGTTTGAAAATAACTTTTTCTTATTTCTTTTAATATATTTTAACAAAAAATATTCATACCACAAATGAAGTCTTAATAAAAGCTGCCTAAATTCCTGGCTGACTCTAGTGAAAGAAGCTTTCTGATAGTTTAAGAAATGCAAACTGGTGTTTTTGTCAAAAAAAGAAGCCTGTTATCTACATTCATCTAACATTATCTATTCTTTGTGAGCTCTCCCCTGGATCTGCTCATTGTACTGTTTTATGTTACCAATTAAATCCTTTTACTCAACAGAAGACTTTATCACAGAACAATGATGCGCTAAATGAATGATGTACCAGCACCTCAGCCTTCTCCATATCTCAGCTTACTTGGTCACCTGTTTCCTTCCAGAGGAGACGCACATTTTCCTTACTTCCTTTATTCTGCAATATACCTTTCTTATTGCCCTTGATGTCCCTGGACAAATTTAAATCTATCCTGGCTTCCCTAACCCAATCTCTGGTTGCACAGGCAATTCCTTCATATTCTTCCCAGGCTAGATGTCTTCCATGTCCTCGCTTCTTCCACTCGCTGTAAACTAACTTCTTGTGTTTAAGTTTGTTCAGGAGTTCCTTGCTTATCCATGCGTGCTGGCATTTTTACTTTTGAGATTAGAGGTGGTCTTTGAATGTTGACCAGCTTTATTGGGCACCCAGTCCCTCCAGGGCTCCATCCCACTGCACTCTACCAAGGAAATCCCTGAAGAGCCCAAAGTCTTGTCTTCTGATTCTAAGGTAGTGAGGAGAGTACCCTAAGGTGCCAAAGGACCGTGAATGCCACCATGTCATGATCACTGCAGCCAAGGATTACCTTGAGTTTCCCAAGTTTTATGATGAGTTTTATGATCAGTCTTTTATTATCTTAGGATTTTCTTTTCTTACTTCTTTCAGTATAAGTGGCAGTAGAAAAAGGCTTCTTTTTGCACAGTTAGTTGCTGTTGCAAAGATCAAGGTTTCTCCTTTATTTTTTATAGTATAGAAATTGAATTTCAAGATACCACTTAGCTGTAATACCTAGTTATTGGTAAGTGTAAAGTTAGTCATGAAGGGTTCATCTTATAGCCCATTTTGTGGATCAATATTTTAGACCATGTTTAGACATGGAGTAGGCTCCAAAGCATGTCTAAGTAATGAAGGATTTCTGTTAGTTACTGTTGTTTTGGAATATATCCAGAGCCCAAAGCTATATTTACTGGAATCACTAGTAAATCCTTTTCCGTCTCCAGAATTAAACCACTTTAAAACTTTAGAACATACAGAAGAATAAAGGAAATAAGCAAAGACATACGTTGTTGACTGTCACTGGACGCATAGTTTCTTGTGCAAGTCATGATTTTGTATTCAAAAGACTACTGTCCTTACTGTTTCATGACCTTCCCACAAGTAGCAGTGTGGATACTCAGTTTTCTTTGTATTGTTTTTCTTTATATTTGAAAGAGTGTTTTTTCAAGCTTGAGAAGTTTATATCAAAACTGGGTACCTTCTTAAGGATGACATTCTTCCTCAGCTACAAGCTCAGGGATTGAGTAATGCTGACTTTCACTGCAGAGAAGAACATTTCTGCTCATTACAGGAACGATTAGTTGAAATTGCTAGGACTGCACTACACAGGAGGTCAGATTAGATGAGTTTAGTGGTCCTCAGTGGCCCTAAAATATGAGTCTGTAGCTTGCTTCTAGTTGACACTTAAGTCTTTTCACCATTACTTGGAGTAATTTATAATTCTCAGAATTCGTTCCATCAGTTTGCAATTACTGCATGAAATGCTGTTTTAATGAGGATTTTTCTCACACTTAATGATAATCTCAGAGACTTGGACTGATGCTGGGAAATTTGTCTCAGTGCAGCAGTGAGCCAAACTACCTCCTTAGTTCTACTTAGCAGCATCCCCAACCACAAGCTAGGTGAGTCCATTTTCCATGCAATGATTCAAGAAACACTTTAATGACTGACAATGTGCTTCAGAATGGGATTCACAAAACCCAGTGTACAGAACTTCTAAGGCAATTAGGAAGACTTGCTGAAGTGAAGATCTTGGCTTAAAGTCCCCTTCCTTGTGAGACAAAAATGCCTAAGGCCAAAATGGGTAGACACACCTTTGCGTGCTCATCAACTTTCTCTTGGCTTTAGGTACTGCAGTCAGTAACTTTTTGTAAAGGGCTGAAACCACTCATACAGGAGATGCAAGTTTCAGTCCCCTGTCTGCCATCCCATTTTTGCCATCAAGCTATGGGATATGATGTGACATACTAATAATAGTCTCTGGTGGTTGTGTCATCCTTTTTACATAAATACTTTAAATATTTATTCCAATGTTCAAATTTATGGTCTACTAATTTCTGTGTACTATGAGTTAAGGTCAGTGTGAAATGAATGTGTTGACTCCTGAGTGATCAGGAATATCTCCTCTGGGTTTATGCCATGTGATTAGAGCATATGGTACAGAGTAGAGCACCACAGTGGAAGAGAATAAAGGTACTTGTGTGTCACACTGCATTTTAGGCACAAAACAGACACAGAATTATTTGTTGTGGCCAAGAGTTAACTGCCATAAGGGTTTTGCTGACAAAAAGGAGGGTCTTTAAATGACTGCCATGAGGCAATTTTGAAATTAAGTGCCTGAAGAGGCAGCTGTTTGACCAAAAACCCTGTTCTTGATTCCTGAATTATTTTTCCCCAAAAATTCTTTTCTAAGTTCAGCATTTAAAACTTGAGATAAACATTGTACTTGCACCATCTGCGTTATGATGAGAGGCCAGAGCACTGCAGGTACAAAGAGGCATTACACTAGAAACAATTCCAACACACAGCCTTCAAGAAGATGGAAGGCAAAAGGTTCTGGAGTTGTGCACAGAGAAATGGTTCGTGGATCTCATTATTGGAGATACAACATGCTCTCTCTCTCCACTGGCCAGGTGGAAACATTGGCTGCCAGAACAAAAGGCATCCTGCTTGTGTTGCATCCTGCCATGCCTTCTGAATGTGCAATGATGTTAATAGTGGGCCAAGACCCTCTCACTTGAGAATAAATATCATTCTAACTGCTTACCTTCATACACATTTTCCAAATACAAACTTCAGTAACCTCTGATCCTTTGAGATCTCACGTGGGAAACTAGACTCTGACCCATCAAGTAGCAGTTAGTGATTTATTCCCATCTCGCTGGCACAAAGCCTTGGGAACTGGCTGCAGAATTTAGTACAATAGAATAATAGAGAGTAGGAACTGGAGAACTTTTCTATTTGTATTCCATAGCAGAAAATGGAAACCTGTATCTTAGACCAACGCTGTGAGAAATTACAAAGACAAAAAACTAAGTTAAAGTTAATAACTTAGTCTTGTTTTGGGGCAGAATTTTGAGAAACAGTGGCCATACTCTTGGCCAGCCAGTACTGGCACTACCCTGTTGCTGTGACTGACAGCAATGAAAATAGACTGAGTTTAAGCAACAGGGAGTCCTACTCATTTTGTTTCCTTTAAATCAGAATACTGACGGTGGCACATTCAGATGACACGTGTGCTATAAAAAAGAGTGTATGCATATACATATGTGTATGTGTGTGTCTGGTGAATAGAAAACTGAAAATCTCTTAAGGGCCTATTATTTCTAAATGAAGCAGAATATGCTTCTAGCTCTTTTTCTGGCACAGACATCCATCAAACAATAACAGGGCATCTGTTGAATAGATGCATGCAATGCAGTGCAAGCAGGCTTAATTTTTATTTGTTGCTCATAAAAGATGTTGCCACAGTTTTATATATTCAATTTCGCATAAACATTTAAGTGAATAAATGAATGAAGCAAAGAAGAAATGCTAATAAAGATTGTGATTAAATCCAAAGCAACGCAGTAGGAATTTCAATAGATTGAAACTTTAGTCACATCTACTCAAAGGGGTGTTAACAGTTTGCTTCAGACTCCCTGCCGCCGTTTCAAGGCAACGAGTATGCTTGTTGCCCGAAGGCTTCCCAAAGCAAATAAATTCATAGACTAAATTTCATCCTGAGGGAAATTCAAGTATTGATTATTATCGTTAACAGCAACCTCTGCTACGTGTCTTGTTTGAAAGGGTTATTCATTATTGGCATTTTAACAGTCTGTAGGGGAAAAGTTTTGATGCATTAATAAAGAACACGTGTAGAAAAGATAGGAGTATGGCTTTACTAGTATGTTGGGCATTGTCAGGCTGACACTTGTCTGGCTAGTGTCATTGGTTGGTCAGTTGATCAGGTGTGAGATGATATTAACCGATTAATTTAGTTAACGTGCTAATGAGCTGAAACAAAAACAAAACAAGGAGGGTTCAAAAAGCACTTGTAAATTGCAGACAAAACCAAAGACTAGGTTGATTTCAGGAAAAACCCCAAGATATTTAATTTACACAGCATTAAAACTCCAACACAAAGAAAAACACGTTCTTACATAATTGGTTCAAGTGGCTACCTCCATACTCTCAAAAGAGAAAAGATCTCCACTTCCTTTTACATGTAGAAATGTGTAGTCCGTTCAGTCTGTGCCTCTCAACATCAGTAGTTCATTTAAGATCCGGATCCCTCTTCCATGTGCCTTCAAGCCAGTCTTGCATTCCCAACATTCTGACTCTTGTGGACCATGAAGGAAGGAAAGAGTCTCTCTCCATTTCAGCAAACAATGAATTGCAGGGCAAAATCTTTCCACCACTGATCTTTGTAGTTCAACTCTCTCCATTCACCACATTCCCAGGGCAGGATGTCCAGCCCAGTGCCATGTGTCTTTCTCCAGAAAAGGACAAAAATGAAGAAGAAGCAGGAAACAGGAAGTTCCAAACCAGTTGTACTTGTTTGCAGAGTGGCTGAAATTGTGTCTGGTTGCCATAGTGGCTTCCCAATACCTCAGGCAAAAAATCTGCTCCAATTCAAACCACAACAGCGTTACACTGCTTTTGATTACTGAGCATGGGAGACTGGTCCTAATACTAAACTTAGGGAAGACATTGCCACCTGCATTGCTGTTGAAACAGTGTGCTTTTTAGGAAAATATAGCATGATTTTCTAGATAAATATTTACAAATTTAAATGTTTTTATTATATTGTTATTTAATTCCTCCAAGGATTATTCTGTATTTATTTTACTAATTAAAATTGCTTTGATATATTGGTTTTACACTGATTTCAGTGTTTAATATGTAACTAAACATTCACAACTGTGCCGTACTGGGCTGCTATCTGCAGCAAGTGATCTTGCACTCCCAATGCAAGGAAAGGAGCAGGCTGGATCATACTAGAGAAGTATATAGGCCCTCAGAACTCAGAAAAAGATGCATCGAGTCTCTTTGTTGTACTAATACACTCCTGAATTTGGAAACTACATGTTACTTTGACTTTAAGGTGGTGGTCTTCAGTCTTTTTAATCTGCTGCTGCCAGATACTTAAAGAGTCAGATAAGTGTTGGCAAATATGTATAAAATGCTTTACATACTAAAAAGTGTAGCTCAGTCAGTCAGTCCACAAGACTATCTCCTGTGCAGAGTAAACTGAGTGAGTGAAAGACACATGGTTTAGTTTACAGGTTTAAACATTCCCTCAGTAAATTCATTCCATGATCTCATTGCTTCTGCTTACATGCTTCAGTGGTCGATTCTAATTTTTTTTTTGTGTGAAATGTCCTATGAGCCCTTTCCCATCAAACGGGTCAATTACAGGACAACTCATCTGTTCTTTGCATGAATTATGGGATGTTTCTGGAGAAGTAATGACAGCTGATCGATGTTTTCAGTGCCCTCAGTTCATGGGGAATATGCTTCTGCCAGACAGTAACTCAGAGGCCTTACCATCACAGTCTTTCTAGGTAGTCGGAGTTTCAGTTAGTGCAGGTTTAAATCACGTCTAAAAGCAGATTAAAGGCTATTACTTTTTGGTAGGAAATGCAGTAGTACTGACGGGTAGAAGACCCAGTTAACTCTTTAGTGAATAAATCACTAAGTGCAGGCAGACAGTAAATGCCAGGGTGCATTTGCTAAACAGAACATTTATCTCTCCTGGAAGGTGAAACAGAGAGAAGGAAAAGGGTCCCACTGCTGAACTGAAAGGGATCGTCTAGTAAGTTCCAAACCTAAGTGCACTAAAGGCAAAAGTTGCTTCCTTCTCCAAAGCAATTGACAGTTTGAAGAACTGTTTTGCTACCAGGGAAGTCACACAATTCCAGATTTCTTCAACCACCAAATCCTGGGAACACTGGCAAATGCAAATAAAACCACTCTCCTTAAAACCCGTGACTCTAATAGCTTATGTTAATGCTATCATGCTCAAAGGTTTGCACAGCTTGCGGCAGTACTGCATATATCTCCTTTCATTATGACAACATCAGAAGCTAGTGTTGCTCCATGATTCTTAAAATTAACATCTTTTAAAGCCATAGTTGAGGATAAGGACAAAATGTCAATGGAATAACTGCTAATGGAGCACTCCTACGCTTTAGTTTCATCTTGATTTATTTTGATTACTGAAGGAGGACCTGCCCATATGTCATTGTTGCACTACTGCAGAGAGAGTTCTTCGGATTGAGAATCTCTCTTTGTACATCTAATTCAGAACAGCAGGAGACTCTCTGAACAAGAAATTAATGACAGGGACCAAAGTAAATAGAAGTAAAAACCCAGATCCTGACACTTGTGCGTAACAGACCTAACAGGCACCTCTCGGAACAGAGGTTCTCAAGGGACCTCATCATTAGTATGTACAGGACTGCTTACCTCCAGAGAAACTCAATTGCATGGTTATAAGCAGTGACAGTGTGAGCAGGACCTGTACATGGGATGAAAAAGGACCTAGACAGATGCTGAACTAACTGAAGATACAACTTTGTATATGGGTACTCCTTCCCTGAAATCCACGTGTAAAGTTGTTGCATTTACTTTTGCTGTTACTGGAAGTTGACAATCTGTGCACGCCTTCTGGAATTTGTTTTGAAATAAAGCTCTGAAGACACAGTTAAATCAACAAACAATGAAGCTGAAAGGAAAAGATCCCATTAGTCCCAGAGCAGTGACTCCTGTAAAATCTTGTAAATGCAGTTCAGAGATATCTTGATGGCACTGAAAAGTATAAGTGAAAAAGATTTAACACCCCTCACCCCCCTCATACAGACAGCTATCTCGTCTAGTCCTTTTTATCAGAAATGCAAGGATTATTGATTCTCACACTTGAATATCACATGCACAGTATATCAAAAATATTTACAAAATGTGACACTGAAGAAAAAACACTTCATGAAGGCCATGAGAGGTAGGTGAAAGAGAGAAAAACAGTTGAGGATACTAGTAGAGCAGGAGAGCATGTGTAAAACTGTTGCAGGGTGAAAAAGAGAGTTGCCCTACAGGTAGGTGAGATTTTAAGCAGTATTAGAACAGTGGAAACTGTGAGTGGAAATGCCTTTATTCTTCCAGAATGAGATATGAGGGCAGATGAGAGAGAAGCTATATATTATATCTAGGCTACTCACAGAGGAGACATCATCCTGCCTGTTTCCTCTACTTGTTTATTCTGAATTTGAGTGTGAATTGTTCCTAACAGGATTAAAAGCCCAGCAGACCAATTTGCCACAGCTCAATTAGTTCATTGATCAGAGCTATGAAACTACAGCCAATCAAAACAAAAACATATGTGTTACTAATCTCTGCTGGGGGGTTCCATTGGTTTGGGTGAACCAAAGTGTATTTTTCTTGGGTTGAATAATAATTATATCTTTCTTTTATAAAGCAAACCTGCAGAAAAGAATTTGTAATTCTTTTGATCCTTATAAATAAAAAATGATAGTGTTGTCTACAAACACTGTACAGAGTTTACAGTCCCGGTGATATCTTATCTTTTGTACTTTTTATGTTGATCAGTTTGATCATACAAAGCCTTACTACAACTGTTTTGTGCTAGAGCCTGGCAATCATCAGAGTGTAATCAACAATTTACCACCAACAGAAGAGAAATCTTTAGCAATCAATACGTAAAAATAGCTTGGCTAACAAAAGATGCTGTTTTTGTGCAGGTACAGGCTGGGCCTTGTGCTGCAGGACCCACAGGACAGGCAGACGCTGCAGATACTCGTCTTGTAATCTTTGCATTTGTCAGGTGTAGCAGAGGATCATTATGGACAGCTGCTAATGGTTAAAGTTTGCCAGTCATTTCTGGCCTTGAATTTGTTTTAGGTGCTGAAAATATCACCAAGCTTTAGCATTCCTTTTCATGTTATGGACAGGCTGTTTTCCTTATTTACAGCACTCTCAGCTGCAATGGTTTGGAGATTTTCAGAGGGCAAGAATAACGATGTTTTGCATACTTTAAACGTCTTCTTAAAGGTAGCTACTCAGGTCTGTTCTATGGAGTAAGGACTTGACATTTGGC
The DNA here is from genome assembly GCA_013397515.1 of Upupa epops. Classification (NCBI taxonomy): domain Eukaryota; kingdom Metazoa; phylum Chordata; class Aves; order Bucerotiformes; family Upupidae; genus Upupa; species Upupa epops. The sequence goes on along the minus strand of VZRI01005204.1, from coordinate 208,793 downwards.
AGGGTGGCTTCTGAGGTAAAGTGTATTTCTTTTTGCTAATTTTGTGCAAGCGTCTCGGAATTTGACTAAATCATAAAGCTTTTGAAATATTATTGGAATACATTAAGTGTAATTTGATAGATTCATTGCTTCTGTCTTCTGAAGATGCTCTTGCTTCAGTCTGCTTATTAGTTGCCTCCTAAGACATGGTCCTGCCACCCCAAAAGTGTAGGCATTGGGAAGCTTGGGAATTCAGACGTTTAGGGTTCTCCTGTTTACAAGGATAGTTCTGTGTCTGCTGTTTCTGTTGTGACTTCAGTCTCTGTAACTGAGTCCCTGTGTTACAATCAGCTCTGAGTAATGAAGAAAAAATGTAGAAATCTGACCTTGCACAGGGAAGGTGGGAAGAGATTGGAGAGATTAATAAAAAGGAAAAGGATGATGTTAGAAAAGGAGTAGGAAAGGAAGAGATAGAAGAAGCACAGGAGGGGAATAAAGATAAGCTAAAGAGAAGATGGCTCGATAATAGCTCATAAACACTGTTCCCCAACAGTTGAGCAGCTCTTTGGTAGCACCATTGGATATTTCCTCATCACATAACAGTTGCTTCCATGCTGCCAAGTGCATGTTCCCATCACTCTCTGCATAGCCACCCTTACAGAAGAGAACAACTTTCTGCAGGGACTGCCTAGAATTTTAAGTGTCAGGGGCACCAAGTAGCACATCTGAATCCCTGCCGGATCCTATGAAGAGAAGGCTGATGATGCAAGGTCTGTCAGGAAAATCCTTAGAATAATATGTACACAGGCTTCCACAGGAAACCTGATTTCTACCTTTTCCTATCTTTTGGGAAGCCCTGGTTTGCAATTTTACTATTTTTTAGCAGACAATTTTTATCAGAATATATGTGTATCTGTGCAGCTCTCTGCACTCTTGTTGACGTTAGATTTAGCTGTTATGTTCCAAAGAGTTGAAAAGTAGACTCCTTTGTCAATTAAGCTAATTCTGTGTGCTTTTCTAATTTTTTCCCCCCAGAAAAGTATCTTGAAAAAAATACATTTTTTCACTGATTTTATTTGGATTGAAATATTATTTTGGTTACTTTACACAGCCTTCAGTGCTAATAAACACAGACTCCCAAATTAATAATTTCTCTGCTTTTAGCTTCCTGTGTGAATGCACAGGCATCAATCCCACTGTACCAGTTAGGGACACGTTTTCTGGGGATCTGACACCAAAGAGAGATAACCGTGCTTAATTTCATCTTAGGAAAGTCTATTGTAAGAAGTGGAATATAATCAAGTCTCAATTAGAAAAGCAACTGGCTAAATGTCTTTCATTAAAAAAGCAATAATGAATCAACACATGGAAATCCATTACTAATGAACTAATAGAGTACAGAAAAGTCATTTTTCAATTGCTTTCAAGATGTAAACAATTGAATTTGTGGGACTTCCACACAGATCACTTTGTAACAAATGCTTTAAATTTTAAACAAACACACAAACCAAGGTTTCTTTACAATGGAACATGTCAGTTAACAGGAGTTTTCAGTATCCAGTGTATTTTCAGGGATACAGTAAACAAATTTTGAAAACACAGTGATTTTGAGAAAATTATAATAGTCTAGTGCACATCTCTTCTGTATTGTTAAAGAGAGGTGATAACAGACAAGGAAGAAAGAATGGTAGAGTACCAGGAATGCTGAGGACAGAGGATGTCATTTAATTATCCCTTTAAGGCCTATGGGATTGTCTTTTCCCTGTTTTGTTGTTGATGTCTTGTCCTTCCAGCTGTTCCTTTATAACCTTGTCTCACTGTAGCACTTTTAGATATTTTTCTGCATGCCTCTCCTAGGGATCAGGAGTCTCAGAACAATCATAATCCCTGGCATAATGCAGGAGTTTCTGAATGAGGACAGAATCATTGCATACAAATCAGGATGGCTGGTAAGCCTGTGCAGCATCCATCTATCACGCTGTGTTTTCGCAGGACTGCACCATATATCTCACACTGGCCATATTAAGGATGCTCTGACAGCAGCCATGTGAAAAATTTTGAAAATACAAAACCTGAAAAAATTAGTCTGAGTTGCACAATGTTTCAAGAAAGGTAGATTAAATGGACTAAGTATGGAAATACCCCCCCACACACACATTCTTATCAGTTTCAGGTAGCAAAACTCAAGGTATGACTTCCAAAGCAACGATGCTACAGCCAAGTTTTTATAGTGTTACCTGATGTCCTCCCCTGGCGCTTATGAGAAAGGCTCTTCCTTTTGTGCCAGTGGCAGTTGGCAGCATTTTGTGAGACTTGAGATTTTTCCATTCTGTCGTTCCTCAAGATCTTGGTTAGGGATCTTCTAGAAAAAGGAGGAGGAAGCCCTCCAGTATGAATACCTGCCAATCTTCATGAACATGATCTTGAAGGTCTTTTCCAACCTAAATAGTTCTATGACTGCAGAAAGGTGAATTTAAGTCAATGCTGTCTTCTGGGAAACAGTCGTCTTTATTGCCCTGGGTTTGTTGACTAATAACATTAAATAGATAAAAGCATCCAATGCAGTTCTATCCTGATCATGCTGTGACAATTTTTCCTGGTTGGACAGAAAGCTTACTGCTGTCTTTCAGATATGCTTTTTATGCTTTACACCATACATGTTTACCTGTTATTTTGTATTTTCTTTCCTCACAGATTCACTCAGCCTAGCAGTTTTTCTTTTAGACATGTCTGTAAGCATTTTTCTTGCTTTGTTTGATACACGCATTTCTTGTACGATGCTATTAATGAGCAACAGTAAACCATTATCTATATTTTCCCTGCTTAGACAGTGTGGAAAACCTATCCACATTAAATTTAAAACTAAATTTATTTCGTTTACATGTTACACTTAGTTTTCTGTTTCCTCCACTCATTTTTTTTCCTGCTGGTCACAGTTCTTACGGTTTCCCTATATGAAACAGTCTTTTGGCAGACTTTGGAAAGTAAAGCAGGATAGTGGCATATGTCTTCCCTAATAGTCCCTGAATGCTACAACATAATTAATTGCATTGATATTCCACACTATAAGAAGAGATCATTTTTGTGTGGATGGGATCCTGTGAAAGTGATAACTTGCATTATTGTGAAAAAGCATTGACTCCACTGCCAAAGGTCTAAGGGAAAGTTGATGAATGGCACCATGAAACATCAGGAATCTGGGAAAAGCTGCAGTAGTTCATCATAGGGTTCAAAGAATCTGAAATCCCATCTGAGTTGGGAAGCCAAGTAGTTACCAAAAGTACTGTCCCATAATTCCAGTCCCAGTCACTGCATCTCACCTGTAATGGGACACACTGCCAACATGGCACAGCAGAGCTGGGTGAACTGGGCAATTGATCATAAAACAAGCTGCCTCAGAGACTGGACTTGCATGACTGTGCTAGCAGTATGGAAGATTGAGGTCCACTGAGCCCAGGCAGAACACAATCTACCCCAGCTGTATTGCTTTTAGTACCTGTTTTACCCCAAAACATGTTTTAAGGGACAACACAATCAGAAACAGTGAAGTAGAACAACAAAGGGAACATTTTCCAGTTGAATGCATAACCCAATGAGTGTGGCAGAATTTTGACAGCAGACATCTGCTGACAGTCTGCCATCAGCCAGTGATTACTGTGTTTTTCATCCTCAGTGGCAGTGAGTCTACTCATATCTTTAAATGGAATCAATTAAGTCTCAGGTATGATCAGTACAAGCATGCCATCGTCATACCACCCTGCTGCTCCCTTCCTTATTTTAGTACCAGAGAGACTAGCGATTTTACTTATGATCACATCTGAGCCCAGATACTCAAGGTGGAGTGGCTATGCTCAAAGGGGTTATTATTTCCGTTTTCATATTAATGAGCTTCTGTAGCACAGCAAAATTTATGACATATCTGAAAATGAGAAGGGAGTGGTCCTGTGATTTCACTGCATTAATGTCCTTATTCCTATTATACACATGTCACTGTTTGAGTAAAGCCTTTGATACTCTGTCCATCAACCGCAGACTCTCAGACTTGCAAATAAACATTGCTTAACCAGAGGAAATCATGGTGCTTTTCCACTTGGAATGCTCATTGAAATATTTATAGTGTTTGTGGGTTCATACATGAGAATATTTTAGTTACATAAGGCAGTGCAGAATCTGAAGACTATTTTGCAGTGTGCTATCAAAAAACAGAGGTCTAATATTTCCAGCTTGCTCACAGCTTTGGGGACAGCAAGCACAATCTGTCCTACATTCATCTAGGTGACTAGCGTGTGAACTGCATGGATCTGGCAATTTATGCTGGTAGGCTGGCCTGAAGAAAGAGGATTGAAAACAGATACTGCCTGTGAGAATTATTAATGTGAAATGTACTCTTTTCCGAAACCACTTCCACAATTCCTCAGTATCTATAAATTCCCAAGATACAGCATTCTCTTCTTCCCCTTGTACATAAAATGAGGCTGTTCGAGAATTACACAGCTCTCTAGCATTGCACCAATATTAACAAGGGTGGGAATATTTCATACTAAAGGGCACAATTGTTCCTCAGACACGTGGGGCCAGTTACACTGCACAACTGCAGCTCTCTCTGATTTAAGCAGGAATCAAAGTCACTGAACATTTTATGGGATCAAGATCTTCTGATAATTCATTCAGTTCACAAGTGCTGTTTGGCATTTTTTCCTCCACTGCATTTTGGGAGATCTGAGCTGGCTCTGGATTCAGATGAAATAGTTTCAAGAAATGCAAAGAGGATCATTTGCCCTGGATATTTGGAAAGAAAAAGCACTAAAGGTTTCACTTGAATACCTTTAATAGCAGATTCTGCCAGAAATTCATATTTGTCAGAAAACCTAACTTTCAATAACAGACACAAGAACAACCTGAAATTCTCCATGAATGCAAGAGAAACCAGCTAAATATTTTTTCATCCATCATCTTCTGATGGGATTTGGACAGGTAGATACAGGGCTTTTTTGGTATTAGAAATTATGCCACTCACATAAAATGTAATGCAGTTTGTGAAAGCTGCAGCCACAGCTTAGAATATCTTTATCATTTTCTTACTGTTCTCCTGTCAGCTTGTTGTATCTATACCTCAAATAATCCCCTTTTATTATAGGTTGTGCAGTTGCTGGTACACAGGAGTCCTAGTACCTACCCAGCTCAGACCTCTAGAGCAACTGCAGCGCACTTTAGACTAAAAAAAAGTTCAACTTTTGTTGTTTTAAATAATTTCCAGTGACACTGTATGCTGCATGGTCATAATGATCTTTGCTGAATGTCAGTCACTTTTCCATATCTGTTTGCCATTTGCTATGAAAACCAGTTTGATTTAGTGGTACAGACATCAGTGGGCTACCAAAGATCAGGCTCAGGCAGGAATGGTGACACTTGGCAGGTTTTGCATTAACCCATTGGATATGCTTGGTATTCGTCTCAGGCTGCAGTCTCCATACTTCTAATATGTGCTTGGAAACATCAGTTAGGTTTGTGACAGAATGGGTAGCTGTGGCTTCAGGCCGCCTTTTTTTTTTTTTAAGTTGAAAGTCCTTTTTTATTTTGGATTTTGGGAGTGACAAATAGATGTTTTCACAGACAGGGCTTAGACATACTGCTTCCATCTTTTTTTGTGTACTCTTGTTATCTTCATTTTTCCTCACCTGGAGAATTTTAAAAGCTGAAAGTAAAAACAAAAAGTAAAAAAAAAAGCCACCTCTCTTTCTATTTTCACTTGGTCATTAGAGGAAAATCCCTGAGATCATCCCAAGTCAGATGAAACATTTGGTATAGACCAGAAAGAAAAATAGGACATACTTCAGCTTGTCTAATGGTGGACACTGGGCTTGGAGCTGGAGTGCAGTACCTGAGGCCAGTTGAGCAGCTGCTTCTGGCAGCTGTCTACCTGTAACCAAATCATCTAAGTAATTGCACTATCTCGTGTAGTAGCATCGCAGCTCCAGCCCTGATCTATGTGCCCAGAGGAATTTGGGTGGGACAGATGATAGGACTAATGCTTTCCATTCTAGTTCTCCTTGAAAAGCTGTGCTTCACTTTGAGTAACTTTAAGAAGTAGGAGGAATATCTGCCTTTTATCTTTTGTGATGTGCAGCCTATGATTGCAGTGTGAACAGCAGTTGACAGGAGCATAGAATAACCCAGCCTGCACACTCCTTTGGCAGAAACACACCCTGCGCAGCGGCCATAGAATCATAGAATGCTCTGGCTTGGAAGTGACCTTCTAAAATCATCTAGTTCAAGACCCTCAGCAATGAGCAGGGATCTCTCCAACTAGACCAGATTGCTCAGAGCCCCATCCAACCTGACCTTGAATATATCCAGGGATGGGGCGTCTTTCACCTCTATTGACAATGTATGCCAGTGTTTCACCAACCTTGCTGTAAAAAATGTTTTACTTACATTTAGTCTAAATCTAATTTTAAAACAACCACTCCTGGCCGTGTTGCAACAGCCCCAGTTAAAAGTCTGTCCTCAACTTTCTTATCAGCCTCCTTTAAGTACTGGAAGGCAGCGATAAGCTCTACCTGCAGCCTTCTTTTCTCCAAGTTGAACAACCCAAACTCTCTCAGCCTGCCTTTACAGCACAGGTCCTCCAGCCCTCTAATCATTTCTGTGGCCCTTCTCTGAACTTGTTTGAGAAGGTTCATGCTCTTATGCTGGGGACTCTAGAGCTGTATGTACTATTCCCATTGAGCTATCACCAGAGAGAGAGCAGAATCACCTCCCTCGAACTGCTGGCCACACTTGGTTGGCAATATCTGCATCTTTCTAGGAGTGGGGCCCACAAAGCCCTGATATGACTCAGAGTCCTAATTAAACCCCTGCTACCAGCAGCAGTTTCATATATAGTTGCTATGACCTAAAATTACTGTTGAAAGGATTTGATCATCATTTTACCTACAAGAGAGGGTGAGGTCAGATACTTTTCTGACTATTCTTGAAGGAAATGTGGGAGGGGTCTAGTGCTGCCTTTAGCTGACCCAGTCCAGTTCCTATGCCTTTTCTTTGGCTTGTTCATGTTTGCAAACCAAATAAGAGCTTTTAAAAGATGGAGCATGTTGATTTTTTTGTGGGTTTTTTTTTGGTCTGGATAAACTGCTTCCATTTTACAGTGTTTTCCAGTTAGTCTGATTCTACTTATCACCTATCTTATAAATTGGTGTTTAACAGAGATGAAAAATGTTGTCAGACTCACTGAGCACACTAAAGGCTCTGGTTTGGGTGACATGCAAAATAAACCGCTGTGGTTTATAATAATTATTGCTCCAGTTCAGTTCTAGCAGACTATCAGCCTATTTGCAGCACTTCTGATGTCTCTACCTGCTATTTGGTCAAAACTTTATTTGACTGTATTCATGAACTTTTTAAGAGGTATTAGCTACTCTCCTGAGCAGAAGCACAGAAGCCAGTAGGAACCCTGCCTCAAGGCAGACAGAGCAGCTTATAGGCACCTGTGTTTGACTTCTGGGTAGATCCAAAATAGTTTTAGGTGTTCAGGGTGGTAAGGAAAGCTCTCACTGCCGAACCTTGTTGCAAATATTTAACATTACATTGCATATTCATGAAACACTAAATATATTTTAGGTCCTGATGCTTCATTAACAAAACAAGAAAACAGGCTGCATAACTCACATAATATGTAAAATAAACCCATCAAGGTATTTTACACAGGTGGTTCTTTTCCTTGCTCATTATTTGAAAAATAGTATCTTCTCTTGTTTGCATAGAATTTGTTTTACTACTTTGCATATTTTAGCTTGTTTTGAATTTATAAATTAGTTTTTCCTTTCTGTCCAGAAACAGCTTCAAAATAATGGTAACAATTATTGAAAACTCTGTGCTTAAATATCCTCATTTCCCATATCCAAGTTCATGCTTTGTCCCTGACTTGATAGTCATCTGAAAACCCAACTTCTTTTATATTCCTTAAAAAGAAGGGACTTGAATGAAAAAGATTCAAACTGATTTTTTTTCTTTCTCATTTAAAATTCTGGGAGCTCAGATCATTTGAGTTTTTTATCTGTTACCAGAGATCCATCTTCTGCCATCCTTCTCTGTGGCTAACAGGGTGCTCTTCTGTAACCCTCACTCATGCTGAAATCAATGAGCTACCTGTTTCAGCATGACCAACCATATTTGCTCTAAGTGAAGAGATTTAAGACCTTTGGTTTTGAATGATGTAGCTGTAATTATTTATGCATTCCTCTCCTCTGGACTGTATCAAGGTGGTTTGGGTATACTGGGGTACAAGAATTATAGGAGGTATGGAATTCTGCAGACTGTTTGATGTTCTCATAAGATACTCTGAGTAGCTTATAGCTGTTGTGTGAGCTGTATGGTATTTGTTTGATGAACTCTGATAGAGTTTGTTTTTTTGTAAGTTTGTTTTTTTGTAGAGTTTTTATGGTATTTGTTTGATAGAACTCTGTCTATTTTTCAAAAATGCATTGCCAGACTGTTTTTTTGTTGCCAAATACTCAAATAGCCTTCACTGAATGCTAGGGTAAGAACATGGTCAACAAGTGTGCTTCTTCAACACTGCGCTGGGGAGCACCAGGAACACCAGGTTGGAAGGGACCTCAAGGATCATCTAGTCCAACCTATCAAACTAAAAATATTTAAATTAGAGATGCCAGCAGCCTGTCAAGATGGGTCTTAACTGTTCAATGTAGGGCAATCCACCACTTCCCTTGGGAGATAATTTCAATGTTTGTTGTTCTAATAGTGAAGACTTTTCTTCCAGACTCCAACCAAAATCACCCCAGGAGTAACTTATACCCATCACCCCTTGTCTTTTCCATATGATGCCTTGTAAAAAGGGAGTCACCATCTTTTTGGTAGCCACCCTTTAGGTACTGGTTAATGATGATAAGGTCCCTCCAAAACCTTCTCTTCTCAAGGCTGGACATATGTAGCTTTCTCAGCCTTTCTTTATATGGCAAATATGCCTTACATATGTGAAGGACAAAGAAAACTTAGTGGTTGGTCTGAGACTTTGGATTCAGCTGCTCAGAAATGACCAACAATCATCAATGTCATCACAGTTTCATCCAAATGGAAAAATTAAGACAGCAGTTATAAAAGCATGCAGTGGCCATAGAGCAAAGGTTGAAACATCTGCAGCCACATCTGCATCTAACACATCTCTGGACATGTGTCTTCAACTGGGAAAATATTCAGCAAATGAACAAACAACAGAGGCACATGTGTAACCAACACACTGAGAGTGTTAGTAATCACAAGATGACTGTTAGTCATTGATGTGAGGTGCTCATGAAAACACGAGACTGTAGGCCAGAACAGACAGGAAAGACACAAATGAAGACAGCAGTAGGACTTCCTCAAACATAGCAGATACAATCGTGGTCTCCATGTTTAGAAAGATTGTTTTAAACTACAGCAGACACTGCATGGGAGTGACATAATCAGGGCAATTATTTTTTGCAAGAAGAAAAATTATAAAAAACCTGGATGACTTTAGGTGATCAAAATGCTACCAGGTATGATTGTTCTCTGTAAGTAGATAAAAAGGTCAACCACCAACTTGTTCAAGTTAAAGCTTTTTTATTGTGCTATAGCATAAAACAAATGAGTAAAAAAAGGTCAATCAGTCTAGGGTAGAAAGATGAGCAAGGTTCTCAGCTTCAGGGCAAGAACTTTCTGGAACATTTAGGGATGGGAAAAGGAGAAGCAAGAACAATAGCCAGTTTTAAGCAGGATACTCTGCTCTGGTGAGACCCCACCTGAAGTACTGAGTCCATTTCTTATTACAAGAAGGATGTGGACATGCTGGATGAAGCATGGCCAGAGGAGGGCCATGAGGATGATCAGAGGGCTGGAGCACCTCTCCTATGAGGCCAGACTGAGAGAGTCGGGGCTGTTCAGTCTGGAGAAGAGGAGGCTCCAACGTGACCTTATTGTGGCCTTTCAGTATCTGAAGGGCAAATGACAAATTAAAGGCATGCTTTCATAGATCACAAAGATAGTAACTTCACATTAGTTTGTTGCTGTTTTTTTTTCTGTAATTCTTCTGAAGTTATTGTTGGTTTCTTTAGCTACTGGTCATTCAAAACTGCCTATTTTAAGGCACTGTGATCCGCAAATATATCCCTTTTATCACCACTACATGGATTAGTCTGTTACAAAATACTACTTCTCCTTATAAACCTTGCTCTCCCATGCCCGTAGCCTGCTATAAAAACATTACTGTTCAATAGCTGGAGAGCATAATTGAATTTTCAGGAGACCAAACCATTTAGGCTATGTCCATGCTAGTGAGGATTGCTGGGTAGCTCAGAGGGTGGCCAGCACCCACAATACTTCAATGCTTATTTCAGGTTATGTCTGAAGGCTGCTTAGGACTATTACACTTGAGTCAAAACTCTGACAAGGACTATTTCAATAACTTAATCACAGACTAGTTTAGGTTGGAAAAGTCCTGTAAGATCATTGAGTCCACCATCAATCTAACTCTATCAAGCCCACCTAGAGGAATGATTTCTGATGTCCAGACACATTCCCTGAACTTTCATAAATTTGTGCTTTCAAGTTAGTGATGCAGTGTCACTGGAAGCTGATAATTTTACATATCCTCAAAACAATTGCATTTCTTTGCACCTGACATAAACTTTAAGAAATCTTGATAGTCATACAATGAAAGCTATAGTGAATGAAAATTATCATCTTCACAGTATGCTTCTCAGTATTCCAAAAATAAGCCAGAGAGATGCACTTTCACCACTGAAAAATTAAAACACTCCAGCAAGGATAAATCTGGTGTCAGCAAAACCACCATATTGTCCTTTAACAAAAGAAGAGACAAAGTTCTGGAAATGCAGTGTTTATTATAATGGAAAAGAGGATGCCTAAATGCACATTGTAATTTGACTGAAATACAAATGCTTAGGATGAAATACTTTACAAGAGACTTATCTGTAAGGCAGGAATTCTCACACTCACTTATAGGATAACAGTTTGATCGAGTTGTTACAAAGGAATGGAACCAAGCATATCCTAGATTCGTAATTATCCCTACATTTTAATGACAGAATATAAATTCTCTGCTGGGTTCACCTAGAAAAAGCTCATTTTTTCAGCAAAGGACAAGGCATCTCTGCTAAGCCTTTCACTTCACACTCGCTGCTTTTGCAGTTCCTGATTAAGTAAATCTTTTAATAAAATTCAAGTCATTCTTCTGAGTAATGAGGAAACTTTTATTTCACAGAATCACAGAATGTTAGGCATCAGAAGGGACCTGTGGAGATCATCTAATCCAACCCCTTCACCAAAAGCGGGATCACCTAGGGGTGATCATACAGGACCATGTCCAGGTGGGATTTGAAACTCTCCAGAGCAGGAGACTCCACAACCTCTCTGGGCAGCCTGTTCCAGGGCCCTGTCACTCACAGTAAAGAAGTTTTTCCTGATGTTGAGGTGTAACCTTCTGAGCTTCAACATGTACCCATCACCCCTTGTTCTATCACATAGCAGCAAAGAAAAGAGACTGACCCCTTCCTCTTGACACTCACCCCTCAGATATTTATAGATATTAATAAGATCCCTCTCAGCCTTTTCTTCAGACAAAACAGCCCCAGTTCTTTCAGCCTTTCTTTATAGGAGAAATGTTTGAGTCCCTGAATCATCTCTGTAGCTCTCCACTGGACTCTCTCCAGTAGATCTCTGCCTTTCTTGAATGGGGGAGCACAGAACTGGACACAGTACTCCAGGTGAGGTCACACCAGGGCAGAATAGAGGGGGAGGAGAACCTGCCTTGATCTCAGCTGCTTTCCCAAAGCCAAAGCTGGCATCAAGTTTATCATCTTCTATTTCACCAAATGTGCTGATCCATCCACAGATTGGCCACAAAGATTTGCATCATTTGCTTGCCCAGCAGTAGCTAAGTGCAATGGCGATATGCCATGAGATTTCACAACGTTACACCATTATTACAATTCCCTCAGACAGATGCTTTTGATTGTCATCTTTAATAGAAATAGTAATTTTTTAAGGCTTGATTTTTAGGTGTCACAGGCAAGTAGTTGTATGTGAAACACACAAGTGTAATTGAGTGTCTAATTTACACATGAAATTACCACTGTGGCCAGTGAAACCCTCACCTGCAGATGGGTTCTGCAGAATGGCTAACGGCACATGGAAATGGATGATAATAATTTTCCCATTCAGAAACTTGGCACTGGTGAGGCCTCACCAAGAGTACTGTGTGCACTTCTGGGCCTTTCACTTCAAGAAAGATATTGAGGTACTGGAGTGGGTCCAGATGAGAGCAACGAGGCCAGTGAAGCGACTGAAAGTCTGATGAGGTGGTGTGGTTTGGCAGGATGTAGATACTATTATTCCATAAACTCTCCATTACATGAGGAGAGGCTGAGGGACCTGGAGTTGTGTAGCCTGGAGAAGAGGAGACTCGGGGGGGGGACCTTATTCCTCTCTATAACTACCTGAAGGGTAGTTATAGGCAGGTGAGGATTGGGCTTTTCTCCCAGGCAACTAGCACTAGGACAAGACAAGAGGACAGGGCCTGGAGGTGTGCCACGAGAGGGTTAGGTTGGGTGTTAAGAAGCACTTCCTCATGGAAAGGATGATTAGAGGTTGGAACGTACTGCCCAGGGATGTAGTGGAGTCCCCATTCCTGGAGGTGTTTAAGGGCAGCCTGGACATGGCACTTAGTGCCAGCTGATGTGGTGATGTTAGGTCATGGGCTGGGCTTGATTAGCTCAGAAGTCTTTTCTAGACTCAATAATTCTGTGATTCTGTAAGCACCTCAGCAATAATAACTGCATGCTTAACTTGTCTAAAACCAAGGATGTGGTATTTCATATAGACCTGAACTTACTGCACAGGAGTGATGAGGAAAGCCACAACACATTAGCAGATATTAAACTTCCCTTGAACTACTGGCTCAAGCTTTGTGTTTTGAAAATGCTCTGCATGCAGTAGGAGGTTCTGTATTTTTTGCAGTCAATTCTTAGATGCCTGGGAAGGGTTGAGTTTTGTCATCTGCTGGTAGAGATACCCACTGTCAGCATTTACACTGCTGAGAAACACAGAAACAATTACAGATGGCATTTGTGTAAGATTGATAGATCAGTGGATCTTTCGTTGTTCTTTAAGAATTAAAGCAATGCTGTAGTAAGGGCAAGGGTTTGGTGGTTGGGTTTTTTTTAAAGAAATTTGTATTTCAAGACATTTATCTGTGTTACTGATCAGGAAGCCTTTTATATTGCTGTATACATTTAAATCTACAGATAAAAATTAAAGGTAAAAAAATATTCCAACTTGAAGCCCAAATCTTGCTGACAAGCAAGGTAATGAGCTTAAACCTGTGAAGATCTCCATAGACTGAAGTTGTGAGTAGCTGAAGAATGAAAAGCTTATGGGTTCCTAATAAAGTGGCAATTTAGATTGGGCAAAATAGATGAACTAGAAGTAAGTTACAGACTGTTGGTGTTACCCAAGGAATCGATGTATGACAGTTTTAGGTTTAAAAAAGAGATGCTGCATTACAAATCTTGTTGAATTTGATGAAACTCTCAGTGAGAACTTAGATAAGAAGAAAACATTCGGGCACACAGTTGAAGGTATTATTTCACTCTTAAAGCATGAAGAAATGGATGCTCAACTTACATCAATTTGTAGTAGTTCTTTTTCCTTTGATTCTGATTCTGCATAGACAGCAGTATTAGTCGCTGGAGCCAGTTTGGCCAATGAAGCCTGGTGTGTTGAAGTCGTGGTTTCAGAATTTATATCTTTGCACAGCTCCCTCTGGTGCTATGAAGGAAGTTTGTTGAGACACAGCATTGCAACTCTGCAAACTTTGTATTTTTAACTGGATGCTCTGCCTCCCTTTTCATCCTGACTGCTGGTTGTGGTGTAACCACCTACTTTCAGAGAAATAGAAATTGTTCCGCATGTGATCCAGTCCTCAGACTCTTGCAGAGAGTTAACAGAAGCATGAAGAAGTAGGGAAGGCTGTTGAAAGCATAAACACATTGTGGAAAGTGGAACTGTAAAGTGCTGACAGCTTGTTTGAGGTGAATTAGAGCCATGGAAGTATTAGATGTCCAAACCTAAGCAAATCATAATTCAAAATATAAAACTTGAAAATTGTCATCATCAAATGTCCCATACAAGCTGCTGCCTATGCAGAATGAACACAAAATCTGCCCTCACATTTTATGTAAAGTGCCCTGATGTCTGAGATGGACTCTGGGCATGCTCAAAGCACTTAGCTTTGATAGCACTGACCTTAGTTGCTTCCCATGGACAAGGCTGACATTACCTGCAGAAGTGCTCTCCCTCCACGTTGCCAGGTGAGGAGACAAATTTGGCAGCATATGTCTATCATGATTATCCAGTTTAAATATGACAAATGTGAACAACAGAGGGGATAGATGTGCTGGCTCACTTTTGTCCAACAAGTCAGCTACTTGAACATGTGTCATGCCTGGATTTTAATTCCTTTTCCTTCTTACAATGCTCTCTAAGGAAAACTTTAATTAGTAGAGGGGAATGTGGCTGGAGCTGGTGGTGTAGTTAGCATACTCATCAGCAGTCCTGTTGAATCTGCTCCAGGTTTAATACTATGCTACGATGATATGATCTTCCACTGGATACTTATATGTAAGCACTGAAGTATTCGTGAAATTCAGCCTGAAACATTCCTGCTGTCCTACCAGGTTCCCAAATATTTTGGGTAGTGATTAAGTCCAATGACATGGAAACTTGTCCAAAGACACTGAAGTCACTCTCTATGCCTCAAGAGTCCCAAAGCTTTAGGAACCCATCTGGAGGAGAGGCAAGGAAAGGGCTCAGTCCAGATAGATTAGCATCTAGGGGAGGAGACCCTGAATATTGCCCCAACAGATAGGAGAAGCTGACAGTAATTACACCAGCCAGGTGCTGTGAATCACTCGTTTATGTACTCTCAGATCATTTGCCTAGAGGTTAGGAGTTCAGCAAACATACCAGGAGTCACCCTCAAGTTGGAAGCAACCATCCTTAATAATTCCAGGTCTGGTCTAAGGTAGGATTTTATATTACTTATTGCTCTCCTCAACAATTTAGGTCACATGCTGTTTTTTTCTTTGGAAATGATTTTATTATGTGAATGCTACCTCACATGATCTTCCCACCAGAGCTTTAAAAGTTAAATTAATGGGACTGTGAAATCTCTTGCTTTTGATATATAATAGACTCTTACCTCCATTCTTCCTTTCACTCCTTTTGCTGTGCCTGTGACCCATATCCTCTAAGCTCTATTTGAAGTGTAAAAAAGACCTGTCCTCAAGAGTGAAAGGTTAACAAAAAATACATCATTGTAATCCAAATCCATTGCAACTGCACCTGCCCATGCTCCACCACAAAATGCAGAGGTATAGGTTCAAGGGTTGAGTAGGAGGGAAATAGATTTTAACAATGTAGAGAACAAGAAGGTTGCAAAGAGAAGGTGTCTTTGTTCTAATTCTCTCTCTCCCTTACCCAGGAGAGATTCCAGGTTGTTAGTAAGGTGACTGTGATATCTGATGGGAGAGGCATGAAGGGGCTTTTTCCATTCTGAAGTGGATGCTAGAAAGGTAAGGTTTCTAATAGATGAGGAAAAATCAAATAGGGGATATAAATGTAAAAATATGAAGAGCAAGGGTCAAATGGCAGAGTGATGGAGTCAGATGGTGGGTGAGGTAGCTGGGTGAATTGCTGGGTGTACTTGTGGATGTTTGAAAAGGGTGTTGTAGACAGAAGAAAGAAGAGAGATATTAGGAGAAACTATTGGTTATTTGTGTTTTGTTCTTTAAAGTTCATTAGTTTTCTACCTTGAGGTCGAGAGAAGGATATTTCTTTCTCTTATTTCTCTGAACATTTCCTTCAAAACACTTTCAGTACCAAAACCTCAGGTTACTCTCTTTCAATTTCAAAATAACGTGAACAGCCAGCAGGTAACTTGTGAATTTTTGAGGAAGAATTAAGAGAAAGTTGAGATTGTCTGCCCTACAGGAATCCCAGGATATCAGTAAATGAGGGAGAGCCATGGTGCTCATCAGCTTGATGAGTTTCAGCAGGTACAATAGTAAAGTGCTGCACCTGGGTAAGAGAGCAGCTTTGGGAAGGAGGACCTAGAGGTGCTGATGGACCATGAGACAGCAATATGACCTTGTGGACAAGAAGGCAAATAGGGGTACATTAAGTGGAGCATGGCCCATGGGTCAAGGGAAGTTCTCCTTCTCTACTCTGCCCTGGTTAGGCCACATCTGTATTATTCTGTCCAGTCCTGGGCTCCCCAGTTCAAGAGGAAAGGGTGCTGGAGAGTCCAGCTGGAGCAGTCCAGTCCTCAAGGGGCTGAAGCATCTTGCTTACGAGGAGAGGCTGAGAGAGCTGGGGCTGTTTAGCCTAAAGAGGAGGTGATTGAGGGGAGATCTTGTAAATGTTTATAAGTATCTAAAGGGTGAGCTTCAGGATGGTGGGACCAGGCAACAGTTGGTGCTCAGCAACAGGACAAGGGGCAATGAGCATAAATTGGAATAGAGGAAATTCAATTTGAACATAAGGAAAAGAAGGTAACAGAGCACTGGGACAGGCTGCCCAGGGAAGCTGTGGAGTTTTCAATGCTGGAGACATTCAAAACCCTCCTGAGCATGTTGCTGTGTGACCTGCTCTAGGGGATCCTGCTTTGGCAGGGAAGTCGAAATAGATTATCTCCAGAGGTCCTTTCCAAACCCTAACATTCTGTGATTTTTCTGATCAACAGTATAGGTTGTGAGGTACATGGGTGACATGCAATTATGGTGGTCTTTCACAGTTTTCAATGTAGACTGAGTACTACATGAAAATAGAGTAGTTCTAATGAATAAGGGCATCAGAACATGAACTTAAAGGAAGGATGGCAGGAGTAACAGAATAATTCATGTACGAATAAGTCATGCTAGACCCAGATACAGTCTTAAAATAGACTCTCAGAAAAATTGCTTTGAATGTATTTCTGTTGTTGCACATTTTCCTTTAGTATGCAACTGTAAGTAATGTTTTTAGAAGGTGCTGCCTGCTATGAAATTTTCAAGTCCAGATAAACCCTACCCAGTCAAAAGCAATTACTTCAGAGAAGAGAGGTAGGCTGTTACTCACTGAGGATATTTTCCTGCTAATTTGAATTTTAACCCAGCTTGATTTTGCTTCCAAAAATATTGTTCACTTGTTGGATTTCTTAGTTTGTGTTTTTTCCAAAATGGCAACAAGAAAGAAGCAGGTTTTTTCCTCACACATGAGTATACTATTTCCGTTCAGAAATGCCTAGTGCCAAAACCTTGTGAGGGGAAAAAACCACCAAACAAATCAAAAACACATATTAACAACAGAGAGAGCAACCAAACTCCACGTGTTGATGTAGCATTTTTATCTCCAGTCGTTGTTTAAGGAAAGCAAACACAAATAACAACTTGCCAATGGTTTCAAAGATAGCTGCTGGTATCAACTTACTTTCTAATTTGAGATAAAGAAATCTTTTCATGCTTTCTGCACTTGTAAGATTTTCTTCTATTTACTTCCTTAGAATAACAAAGTTTTATCTAAGCTATCAAATAAATCAAAACATAGGCATGTATGCAGGTGTAATGCAATACACACATATTAAAAATACACTTTTTTTAATAAAGGACTGAGGAAAGTATTTCATAACTTGCTAGTCTATCAGATTTTAAACTCAACACCCTACTGTTGTGATAACAAGGTTTCTACAAGCTGTAAATTTGGAATATACATTTAGTTTCTTGTACTGTTGTCTTGTGCTGTTACATCTATCCTATTGCTGATGATAACTGATAATGTCTGCATTGCTTGAGCTGCATTTTGTTACAAATTCCTCAGTGAATATTACTTAGGTATTTGCAAGGATTATTTGTTTATGTTCTGTAGCAGATAACTCATCAGCTACTGAAGTAAAAATGTAAAGTTGTGTATAATACCACTGCAGCTCTGTTACATCCAGCACTGATGGCAGCCATAGTGCTGCCCTTTTCACTTAGGAACAAGATTGAACAGAAAGAAGCAGGGTTGTCCATAACTCAGGTGCAGTAATCCATCCATGTAAATTCTGCTCAGGGTTTGTGAGGCAGAGGAGAGTTTTCTATAGTTCTGCCAAAACTGAAGTGAATCACTTTCTACTCTCCTGGAGTCCTCAGTGTAAGTGGCCGCATGCAGGCAGCTCAGATAATCACAGAATTCTGGAAAAGACCTCTGAGCACATCCAATCCAGCCTATGACCTGGCATCACCATGATCAGCTAGACCATGGTACTTAGTGCCATTGTGCAGTCTCTCTTTTAAACACCTCCAGGGATGGGGACTCCACTACATCCCTGGGCAGTCCATTCCAACTTCTAACCATCCTTTCCTTTTTAGGGCTTTCTAACACCCAACCTAACCCTCTCGTGGCACAGCTCCAGGCCCTGCTCTCTTGTCCTAGTGCTAGTTGCCTAGGAGAAGAGCCCAACCCTCACCTGTCTATAACTTCCCTTTAGGTAGTTGTAGAGAGAGAGATAAGGTCCTCTCTGAGTCTCCTCCAGGCTAA